>VXAX01005075.1:142758-281251 GCA_013399835.1 Leptocoma aspasia | reverse complement strand
TTTTCTTCAGGAACAACTCAAGCTCACATTTTTTATTTCCTACAGATTTGTAATCCTGAATTTTAAAAACTGTTTTCCGAATTAACTTTCCAGAAAGCAGACTTACAACTTCTACCAACTTTCTGTATCAAACACATTGCAGTAACATCTAAACGTTGCTTCACTGAACAATGCAATTCTAATAATAATGATNTATGTCAAGTGGAAAGACTTGAAACAGATGAGCTGACTTTTTCTTATACAAGTAAATGTTTATACAAGTAACTGTTTAGATAACCAACAAAGTATGGTAAAATTTAGCTTTATTGCAGTATTAATATTTCTAATACACAACGCATATTAACAGTTACGACTTACTGTGATCCTCTTAGCATCAAATTTTAAAATGGGTATTGTAGGTTTATATTAAGAACTTCAGTCCACTAATGAAGTGCTTAATTTGAGCTCCTTGTGTTACCTACATAACATGCCTCCCAGGTGTTACACGTCTCTAAACACAACTGACTATTCAAATTATTAGCACCTGGCAGAAGGTACATTTAAGCTTAAATTGAAGTCTTTCCTATTGGTATGAACTTATTGAAACTAGAAACAAAATAGTATACAAACTACATTTCAAGTGACTGCCAGAAAAACAATTTATTGCTCTGTTCATTAGGATTTTTTATAGGCTCAGCTAAGGGAATTACTTGCTGACCTCCATCCCAAAAGGAAAAAAAAAACCTCATAAAACATTTTATTTCTGAGAAAGTGCCCGCACCTAGAGCATGTCAAATTTCTTTTGCCAAGTAATAGAAACTCCATTGGCCGGCAAATAATCATGCATTCCAAAAGCACTAGAAAAAGCCACAGGCAAAAAAACCAAGGTAACATATCAGGCTCATAACCACAATGATTTATTTCCTACCTGCAGCAAACTGCCTGCTCTTGCGAGGTGAGCGGGGCTGGCGCTGGTATGGATCACTGGATCCATAGAGGTCGAGGGTGCCCATGCTCAGCAGGACTGTCTTCTGCATGAAATCCACAACAGCCAAACCATTGCAGTTCCCAAAAGCCACTCTGCAAAGAGAAACGTCCCTCAGAAGTGTTAGCAGTATGTAATTAAATTCNTAATAATAATGATATCAATTAAGCCTAAAAATTGGGATGTAGATCTTAAAAAGTGGTTATGCATTTATATAAAATACAAATATAAGTTAAAGTATAAATACAAATGTGTGTAAAAAAATTCTTTTAAAGCTAAATGTAAGTGACAAATGAAATATATTAGGCTGTACAGTGTAGATACCCATATCTGAAAGGCATTTATAAAATTTCCTTCAAACTCTCTCAGCTTATCTACAGCACAGATTCCTGTTAAAACAGCCTCTACCCCTCTGAAATGCTTCTGCAAATGCATTTTGATGGTGGTTTGATTTATGAGCAAGATCTCTCTCCTTCTGTATCAGACTGCAATTTTAAATTCCAGAGAGAAAGGATTGCAGGTACAGCCACAAAGAAACTCAAAAACCCAAACCATGTTCTATCATATTCAGAATCCTTTGCTACCACGTTGTCATTTTATCTAAAAAGTGATTAAGATGGTTTGTTCAAATCACTGCAAAATATTTAAGCACTTAAATCACACTAAAAGTGAGCTGTGCACTCATCACTCTTCGTAATGTATCTGCAAAATATCTGAAATGAATTTGTGTGTGGAAAAACAACAATGCAAGAGAAAAGTAATGAGGTGGAGGGAAAGCAGGGTGGCTAGAAAATTTTCTTCTGTCCTACCTTTTCTTACACTGCTTGTATTATAAAAAAGAGGGGTCCATATAGGAAATAAAAAAGTAAAATGTAAAGAAAAATGGAATTATTTTTCCTCAACTGTCAAACTAGCAAATTAAGGCACCATCTGCAACAGTGGCTTGAATCCTACTGGTTGTTACTACACCATGTTTACCACCCTTGTCTCAACACTGACTGCAGTACAGCATCTATGGAAATACTATGAATGCACTCTGATTTTTCCCCATTGGTGTTTTTTTCCTGATTGGTGTCCCTCAGGGGGCCCATACTGGGACCAGTACAGCTTAATGTCTTTACCAGTGACAGAGACATCAATGGCACCCTCAGTAATTTTGCAGACAAGACCGAGGTGAGATGTTCCTGAGGGACAAGTGCCATCCAGAAGGACCTGGACAGGCTTGAGAAAAGGGCTTATGTGAATGGGGGTTATGGTTTTAGACTAAAAGAGGGTTGACTGTATGTGTTCATAAGTCTCTGCATTCTGGGTGGAGAAAAAAAAAGGAATAAAAATGACAAGTGTCAATCTCATCTGTTAATACTTCAGGGAAAAAAAATAGCCATTTGCACTTTGAAAATTATTAACCTGAGATTTATTAATTTTCGAAAACACGAGTCACAAGAAGAGCTAGTGATCATTCACACCCCTGGTCAGCAATTTAACAAAATGTATCATTTTCTGGTCTGTATTTTTCTAAACTCCTCTAATTTCACACACAAGCACAGATCTAATATTTCTTTTACCCAAACAAATTAGTTTAAAAAAGAATCCAAAGTTGCTCATTAATAATGCTTCTGAGGATAGGTTAAAAAATCTAGACAGCCCTTACTATTAGCAAGGCTTAAGATAAATTGCTAACAACCAAGGCCTTATGAAATCAAATACAAAATTAATTTCTCAGTTTTGAGCAATGAACGGAATTAGTTGCTAGGTGATGTCCTATTCTGTTGGTATCTTTCACAGAAATGTCATAAAACCCTAATCAGACATTTCTTGACAATTAATATGCAGATTAGCTGAAAGCTGTTACCCCATAAGACAGTAAAAAATTTTCGATAATGAAGTGACAGCTTTCAGTCCAACAGAACCTACTTCAAAACAAATTTATTATTTGTGCTTAACCTTGTTCCTCAAGGTTAACCTAGTCCTTCAGTTGTAATTGAAACATTTTGTAAAATTTTCTTTTCTACTCCCATAACATTAAGAAGTTTTTGATGATTCATTTCAATATAAATAAAACAGGTGTTAATACTTTCTATTTGTAGCCTTGGTACTGTTAAAAGTAAACCAATTACATTAAATAAAATTTTGCAGTGTCTGAAGTCTCTGTTCTTTGCTGGGAATAAACGTTTTTTTGCATCTCACTTTATTCCTGTTTCATGGCTGCAGTAAAACAGTTCCAGAAATCATAGTAATTAAAAGAATAGTGGAAACAGAGTGTCCAGAACACACACCATTTTATGTCTTTGACCTAGTTAAACTGATTAGTATAGGAAGAAAAATTAGGCAAAAGATGACCCAAATAACTCTACAACTAGCATGGCAAAAACAACCTGTTCTCAGGCTTCATGCTGAAGTGGAATAGGCTTTTCCACATTGTGAAGATAGATGACAGGTGACAATTAAAGTAGTAAACAAAAATTCTGATGAAAGAAAGGATTGTGCCCTGTCATAGGCCTGAGGAAAAAGTTAAAGAGAGACAAGAGAAAGGAAGAGAGAAGAGAGTCTGCAGAAAAAAATATAAGGAAAAAGACCTTTCTTGGGTAGATTTTGCAGGAAAGTTAAATTCAGGTTATCAGCCTGCTTTATTCATACATGAATTTATTTCTGAAACACTCTTGTACTTAGCTTATGGTGTTTTAAAGGAGGCTGTCCTGTAAACTATTATTGTTCCTAGCAAATGAAACAATTTAAAGCACTTGATTGAATCAAATCAGTGCTTTAGGAAACCACTGTGACCATTAGGAGAACCACAACCTACCAGAGTGGTTTACAAGTGAGAGAATGGTGTGATTATTCAGATGCTGCCTTGAGGTCTGAGACCCGCAAGGGAGCAAAGCAGGCAAAACGTAACAGTTTGCACACATGACAAATGCATCAAGGTATAGTAAAGAAAATAAACTCCTAGAATTTGTTAATAGGAAACAATCTAGAAATTCAGGCTGAAAACTTGAAAAAACAGCACTCAGAAGATAATATTTTTTGCAGAAATGCAAAAATTCTGCATTAAACTGCTGAAGTCTCTGAAAAGAGTCCAGTGACTTACTGAAAATCAGCAGGAGTCAGCACCTAACACCCCTTACAGCTAATAGTTTTATTGGTGTAACACCTACAGAGAAAACCATTGTAATGTATCAGGGTGACTATCAGTAACAGAAAACATTAAAAATTTGCAAATAAACTGAACCTGAGGAAACAATTACACACACTCATTTGAATCGCCATCCAGAATACAGCATTTAAATGTTTCTTATTCAATTCTCAATTTCAGGTCACCAATTCTTGTGCAAACAGACTTTAGCACAGACATAAAAATGCTGCTCTCAGAAGACAATTTCCAACTAAAATATGATGTCATGAAAAACGGTATTTAACAGTTAATCACTTCACCATTTTCCATTAAATGCATTTCACCTTGGTGAACCTTTCCAAATAACTTTGAAAATTACAGATTTGAAATGCAATTAGATCTTATTTGAAAGGATGGAAAGAATTATGTGAAAAGATTCAGTCTTTTAAATAGGATTAGTAAAAATATTGGCAAGAATGGCAGTTTAACATCCCATATTACAATCTCTGTGTCAGTTCAAATAATTTTTCCCCAAGAATCTGATTTTCAGCATCTTTTGAATACTTTGCTTTGACCTTGTCTGCAGGAAATTTCGAAGTACAGTTGGAAAAGATGTGATTTAGCACAATAAACAATAAATCAATGCAACCTTAATTCTGAGTTACTTACAGTCCATAAGCAGAGTTTACAGCAAGACTGGTGATCTGTTGTGGAGGCTCACCATCCACCCACACCAACTGGATAACGAGATCTGCCTGGTAGCCAGGAGGCATCCGCACAGGTCGAGCCTTAACGCTAAGAAGAGGTAGGAAGTAAGAACAAACAAACAAACAATGGGCCACGAAAAACAGCTGCTTTGCATCATTATGAATTGTCAGCTTGAACAAAAAACCTAAAACACTTTCTTTTGAGAGTTTGAAAAAGGACATTTCTGTGTATTTGGAACTTTTGTCTTCTGAAGTAAAGCATGACAGAAGAATCAAAGAGGCAAGAGAAAATGAGAAAATACACCATTCTGTAGTGGTCCTCACCAGAGCATATTAAAAACTTATGAATTTGACAAAACTATTTGTCCTTGTAGTGTAAACAAGTCCTGTTTTACTTCTAGGAGTATAATCACCTAATATGTGAATGCATGGTTCCTACACCAAATCTGATATAACTATTAACACCTGCTCCTACTGTGTTACGGCAAGTTCAGTGACTTGCAAAGCAGGTAGTGAAGGTGTACATCTTAAGGGGAAGTGTAAGAGCTGAACACCTCTGCATGACTGCTTTGTGTGCTTTTCTGAGTGGTACAACAATGTGGGATAGACTGAAAGAAAACATCATGCAATAATAGCAATACTTTGAGGTATTAATGTTAGTAATTTGTACATTCACGTTGTAGTAGTAATTTACAGGTAAAACCCACTAGTCAGTGCATTTTCACTGTACCTGTTACTGGTGAGAGTGCTTGTATTGCAACCCTTTGCACACAGGCATAAAATAGGGCAGTATACTTTATGAGAAAGTAATTCCTCATCTATCCTCTAAATGCATTTCCTTAACAGGAGCTTGGCACACTCACTGTTCTGCTTTTTTTCCCTGTAGTACGCTTCAGACCTTTCATGTGTATTTGTCTGGAGCAGTAATCAGGCACTTGGCTTGGATATTGTCGTAGGAAAGACATGACAGTGCAGTTCAGCAAGTGCTCAACCCACCACAGTTGGCAATAGCTCTGTATTGTTTTCTATCAACAGCAAACCTCTGCTCAGAGTTTTGCAATTTCTGACCTGTTCTGCTGGCACTAAAGCTTTGCCCTTTTCTTTGTTCATATGATACATATCCATGAGCATTTCTGAAGTGATGCTATTCATAACCTTAATGAAGCAAGCCCTGGATTACCCAAGAGTATTTGTGCTGAGAACAAAGGTGTGAACATCTGTGAACTCAAGCTGCCAAGGGAGAGGGGTCCTTTGAGACCAGGATAAACTGAAACTATGGACAAGAGCTGTATACAGTAAAGATGTATTATTTTCAAAGAAACTTCACCGCAAGCAAAATCTGAATATTTTACAAACAGTCCTTCAGAGTATCTTTGTGATGGAGCCCTTCAATTTCTAATGTCTGTGGACAAGCCTTTAAGAGGCATAATAGTGGTATTCTTTCCATATTGTACCCCATTTTCAGCTTTCAGCATTAGAAAAATACAGAACAGGTAAATGAAATCCAAGAACCAGGACTTAGTCTAATGCCCTTTCAGTTGAGCTTTCCATCCATATTTTTAATGGATAACTGATGGTGTGGAGGAACACAAGAGGGAAGCATTATGCTCCAACAAGTATCTGTCAAAACAATGCATTTATACGTTCCTTCTTCTAAACAAGCTACCGTGAGACTGACAATGGCTGCAGAATTAATTCTGATCTTCTAAAACATGTTTTTTTAATGTGGTATTACTTTTCCTACATGTTTTTAATGGCATGCTGAAAAAATTAGAGAACTTGAAGAACCTTCTAAATTTTCTTTTGGATTGCTGACACTTGAGGGGAAAAAAGCAAACATCTTTCCCTCTAAAAATTTTTCACTGCAAATTTGAGGATCTGCTTTGATAAAAATGGATATTATTTTGCAGAGATTTTCTCTTAGCATAGAATAAACTGTAGGTGGTGAAAGACTATAATAATGGAGTAAAATAATTTCAGATTTCATTATTAAGGTTGTAATTCCCATGTTTCTGTGACATCTTCCTGCTTAAGAATCTTTGAGCTACTCCCCTTGTTTCCCTAACCATCCTGCTTGAACAGTAATGCAGATATTCACTTCTGCACCTTGTTTTGGATGGCTTTTTATTTTAAGTGTTTATAATAAAAGCCTAAATACACTGCAGGAGTACGAGCAGAATGAATGTAGACATTTCAGTGATTTCCTTGACATGTTCTTGCTATGCTACACTGAATTTCATTGTTGCGAAGTCTTGGTTTTTAGTTTTTTTCACAAGATAGTCACAGTTCCTTATCACTTTGGAGCTACTTGCAGCTACTGTCAAAACCCTTGATTGACCTAATTTTGGGATGATATTAGAAGTCTGGGAACAAAGACTGATTCTGGGCACAGCTTTATGATAACAACATTTACATTGAAAACATTTATCTGCATAATCACAAATCCATTGGTTTCTTAGGTTATTACAGCAGCATATTTCACTGCAAAATCTTCTGAAAGAAGCAAGTAAAATATTTATTCCATACTGCTACCTGCCTCTCTCGGTAATAGTTACTTTTGATTTCAGAAAAGTGCCAAGTTTTTATTACTTCAGTCCCTCCAATTCACAGACATTAACACATTCAGTCATTCTGACTACTGGCTAGAAAAAATTATGTAGTGTGGAGTGCCATTTATTTGCTGTAACAATGTTGAGAAGCAGACATGGAAATAAACATAATGGAGCCAGTTATGTATGTGTGTAAAATTTTATGTGCATTATCAATTTAGTTCATGCTGTACACTCACCCTCCATGTGCTTTACTTTATTAATTTTATTTATATTGCTTTATTGATTTATTAATTTTGCTCTATTTTAGATTCTATCCTGCTGCCCACCTGAATGACCTGAATATAAAATCAACAGCATCACCCTGGTCTTTACTGGTTTTTTTTTGTTTTTTTTTTCAGTATTTTCAGCAATGCTTTCATTTTACCACCATAATTCTGTTTAGATCAGAAGTTCTTAGATAGACAGGGCCTGTGGACCCAGCCAAGGTTTGGGGTGAAAGTGTGGATATTTGTATGTCTTTCTTGAGAAGGATAATAGCATACATAAGTATATTTTTATCTAAATGTAGGAGTGTGCCAGCAGTTCTAGTGGTATAATTACTCTGACTTTGAACTTGAATTACTCTCACTTCTCAGTCAAAATAAGATTACAGTTACCTTGTGTAAAATTTGACAAAAATCTATTGGTTTGCTTAATCTGAGATTATTTGAGATAAGAAAACTTCTAAAAATTAACAAACTGAATCTCTGTGGGTTCATTACAACTTTTCTGCCTCTAATATGAACAATTCCTCTCTTTCCCAGACAAAATCAAGTAAGAATCTCTTAAGCAAAAATCTTAGCCAGTGAAACGATTAAATGATTGCATTCTTCCTGATAGCAATGTCGTAAATAGATTTCACATTTGGATTTTTTAAATAACTGATCTCTGCCTCTTCTGTTGATTTTCATAGTTCAAATTAATGATTAAACTGAGGTCTGAAGTTCAACTGCCTGACCGAAGGAAGTGGACAAATGAACTGAATGCCAAAAAATACTGTTAATTTTACAAGGACAATATCACAATATTGCTTTTAAATGCTAATGCCATTTTCAGAGTCAAGCAGCCAAAAGTATCTGCAAAATCAGGAAATGTTCATTTTAACTGATTTGAAATAATTGAGGCATTTAAAAGATTTAATAATAATTTGACCAAAATAATAACGAATTCACCAAAATGAGAGCAATGCACTCTAATTGCTGGAAAATTACAGTTTACAGAGTTTTGTACAGAATTACTGTTTTAAGCTATTCAAATCCATAATTATCTGGCTTAATAATAAGAACATATTAATCTACTCCAAAACAGTGACAATGTTTCCAGGAGAAAACAATTTGCTTCTTTCTAAAAATTAAACAAATATACACTTCCACAAAGTGCAATTGTTTCATAATGGTATATTTTAAAGATTGTTTCATAAGTATGAACACAGTTTCCATGCCTTACACACCATAAAATTCATACAGTTCTTTAATAAAAAAAATTTAGTGTTATATTAATTAATCAAGGAGAGAAAGCTTTGCACATGCCGGATTTTATGGAAGTTTCTTCATGAACTAACCTCAGAAATTCCTTGAAGATGTACTCCTAGATCACACTGGAAAATGACAGTCAAACCTTTACTGTAACAGTTTATATTCTTCACAATTAATTCTATCCTTTTAAAATCCCTTGTTGATTATTTTGCCTTAATTATTTTGTTTGTTCCATATTCTGGTTTCTTCTCATTTTGTGTCACATACATACAATTAATCTCTTTTTATTGGGAGTTGATGGACTGACTAACAGATAAGAATGCTTTTTAGAAAGATCAATATTTAAATAATGGCATAGACTTACCTAAGACATGGGATACTGTCCTTCATCGTTCCTTCACATGCTACAGTGTTGGTACTGCCTGAAAGGCTCTTTAAAGAAGGAAGCTGGGAGGAGGCATCTGGAAATGGAGGATTTGTTTCTGGTTCAGGAGTAATGATGTCTTCTACTTCACATTGAAGTCGTACCTCCAATGACTTAAATAAAGAAAAAGCTAAGTTACCATTTCATAAGGAAAGCTGCTGAAAGCTCTGTTACTTTCAAATAAATATCAGTACGCCTTTTTTTTTTTACATAACCCCCATTTATCATTATAATTTGCAGGCAAAGATCAATTTCATTTGTTATTTATACAGAGTAACAGCAACAACAGAGAGGAACTAGAAGGATCACCAACTCTGCCTCCTGATTACTCGTACAACAGTCTCTCCACCAGACAAGTTTTATCCAGGATGGATAAGCCTGACAGTGTGAGTAGTACTGATACATGAGCTTCATTTGTCCATAGGTGGGGGCCAGGAAATGAGAAATTACAGCACAGACAGCTCTGTGCTCCTTAGAATGAACATGAGTTTGGTGGATTCTAGAAATCAAAATTCAAACCAGTTACCTTTTGCTTTCCTTCTGGCCGCTCTAGAAAGGGAAAATGAGGCCAAACCACCCTACAATTCTCTCCACTAATTCAGGAAATATTAATTGAAGGACTCCACGGAGGAACTGGACAGGATGTCCAAACCTAGGTATGTAAATACTGAATAATTCTTTCTATCTCATGAGCTGTCCAAGGAAATCCTCATTTTGAAAAGAATAAAAACCAAGTTACAGCCCTCAAAGAGACAAGGTCTGGGGATTACTAGCTGAACAGTAATTTCAGTGCTGCTGCCTTGAAAGGAACAGAAGCAATTGCAGAGGTAGACCCTGCAAGCTCTATCTTAGTGATCTTTCAATGAGACATCATCTGTACCGGAATGAAGATTAACAAAATAACTAAATTTCATGAGAAGTGGGAGATAAAGGTGAGTAATACTGAAGGGTCACCTGCTTCTCAACCATTGTGCTAAAACACACAAGATTTCAGAAAGCAGAGATTCTGTTCAACCAGGACAGAGAGTCCTTTCTCAAAATTTCACTTTTGTTTTCTCCTTTCAAAATCCATGGATATTTGGTGCCTGAATCAGTTAAAGAAACTTACAGACAATATTTGCCTTCAAAGACTAATGAGTGAAATATTGAGTTCAGGAAAATCTAATCTTGAAGAAATTGCAGCTGACTGAAACAATTTATAATGCTGTTTAATCTTTATGCTAGACTGGAGTAACTTGAAGAGTACGTTCTTCTGCTTACTATGTTAGAAGTGCATCACTCTTCTTTGAATGTTTTTCTGTGTGTACTCATTTTTCTACTAAAATTAATTTTGTTAATTTCTAGCCATTGTGCATTTGAAGAGAGAAGGAAAAAATCAGGCTAAAAACATGACTGTGAATTTTTCTTATGTTTTTGTCCCTGCTTTAACTAGACCTTAGGAGGGTTATAGAAATGTTGAGCCGGTTTATTTCGACACAGAGTAAAGGTATTTTTGGGGGATCTCATCACTAAACTTATTGATTCCCCTTTCCACATTCAAATGAGTGTAAACTTTTTTCCTATGTTTCTTCTCAAGAGCTTTGAAGAAGAGCTTCACTGAGGAAAGACTGCTCACTGAGAAAGTGATCATGTTTAATTAATAGATTCTTTTGAGACAGGATGGAGTGGATTCAGATAAGAAAACAAAAATAACAGCAGCAAAACTGCATGGCAATGACTCCAAGGTTGGATATGAAGCAAAATTTGTCTCATGCATACTCCTTGCCTCCAGAATCTGATATGAAATTATGCAAGTAATCCTTCTGTTGAGGAAATTCCAGGCACAGCCTATGCCCCTAAGGCATATTCAGCTGCAGATTTCCCTGCTACACAGAGCAACCTTTGAGTAGCCCCCACACTTCCCATTTACCACAACAAAAACATTACAACACTGATATCAGGGAAGTCAAACCAATGTGGGGGCCTTAAAATGCTGGGATTTGTAGATTGAACTCAAGGTAAATTCAGACTGGCTGATAAGGAAGGGAGGACACAAAGTGCTTTGTACCTCAGGTAGCAAAGAAATCCTGAGACTGGCCAGCTCAGTCTCAATATAGACAAAACCACACAGCCTAAAGTCAGGTACAGATTCCAACAAAGAATTCCATACTTTTGATTAAAAAACCCTCCCATCATTTGGAGCAAAGACTTGAATACAATCAGCAAAAATGGAGAAAGAAGAGACAAGGCCCACTTCAGAGATGCACAAAACCCAGGAGAATTCTGTGACTGTGCCACCAAGATTGCATAATTTAATACTCAGAGAAAAATGCTTATTAATTACAGATGAAATCTGAGAAACTGTTAAATTGCACATATTATAACACTTTGGAAAATACCAGTAATGATGCAATTCAGCCAGAAAAATGAAGGACAGGGAAAAAAAGACATTAAATTACAGATAATAAAAGATAAGGTACACTTGCTGTGGAACAATGTAAGAATACTGAAATGGAGTAATTTTAGCAGCACTATACATGAGCTGGTCAGTAACATGAAATTACTGTTCATCAGTTTTAAACCTTTCCTGAAATGATACATTCAGGCAGCCTAATAATTGCCCGGGGGGGGGGAGAAAAGAGTGGAAAACAACAGAAGAACTACAGGTAATGAATATCCATACAGAATGGCACACGGCTGCTGGCCAAAAATAACACAGGTTTTTGCCACAGTAGAACTTTCTAAAGAGCATTAAAATAGTGTGAAAAGGAAAAGAACTATAATCAGGGAAGGTGACAAATAATCTGGCATTTCAAATAGTTTCCATTTTAGGGAAACAATGTCAGCATAAGCCAGAAAAAGATAACTTTTTGTTTTGTTAACCCACTGATAATTTTCAGTCTCCTTATGAACAGAAATTCAAGAGATTAAATACTTGAGCTAAAAAGAGCATTGTGCACATGTACACAATGTACATTAACTGATAAAAACATACAACAGACAGTAATTTTAGACCAGGTAAATACAACAGAGATTACTGTATCATAAAGTCTTAAAAGCAAACTACGTCTGAAAGCTGCACTGTATGTTACTACTAAAGCAAAAAGAAAGTGGAGAGTAGGTTCCCAAACCCTAAGATTTTTATCAGTAACTGAAGTAGGATCAAGATTTCCCTGGAAAGGTTTAAAATGGAATGTCCCTAAACCTGTATTTATACTGTTTGCTATTTTTATTTAAATACTTGAGCACAAATGAAGCAAGGCAATTTGGTTTAGAAATTATGTTCTCTTATAAGAGAGTGAAATGAGTACTTACTGCAATTTCCGTATTCACTTCATGTTTGCTGAACCTGTAAACAATCACATATGCAGAAACTCCTGCCACACAGAAAATTCGGCTTTCAGGACACCAGTACATCATCTGAACAGCAAAAGGATCTTCTTCCACAATCTCAGCTGTTGCTTTTCCTTCTCCCACTTTCTGTTTTTCAAAGACCTTTGATGTTTTTAGTTTGTACAACATCTGTAGAGTAACTGGAATATATTAAAACATATAAAAATACTAACATGAAGCAAATCAGTTATAAAATTCTTCAGTTACCACTTTCTTCTCAGTTGTGGCATAACAAGGAATCTTAGGCAAGACTAAGAGAAGAAGATGTGTATTATACAATTGTCCAAACCAGGACAACAATATAGATACTATTCTGGTACATATTACTGATAGGATATATATTCAATAATTCTCAAAAGGGCATTTGTCTGTGAAACACTTTTTAGTACTTTCTGGGGGAGGGTGTCGAAGGTGTAAATCATTGTGTCCATAATTAGGCTTATAATCAGTGCTATAGAGAGGCTCTGATCATACTGACATTTTCCTAAAGGCATGTGAAACTAAGATTTCGTTTGTCTGAGGTTATGGTCTTGATAGAATGTAAAGAGTGTATGGCAATTCAAGAAAAAACATTAGGAAAGCATGCTGGTGGCCTGGTCAACACAAAGTTCTTCTGAATTAATGGCAGTTCAAAAATGTTTTTAATTTCTTGACTAATATGTAGATCTATATTTATACCTGTACATAAAATTCTAATATCCAGAAGCTTTTGTCAAGATTAGAACTCCACTGCAGCAAATTCCAGAAGTAAAGGAGGGATGACAATTCACCCCTTTATGTTCTACATTCTTCCCTGTTTTTACTACTTTTACATTGGTTTCTCAGTGGCATTAATCAGTAACTGCACAATGTCAGAAAAAGTCAGTCAGGCCCAGCACCTATAAAGGTGTGCATATCCACAAAGGCAAAGCTGCTGCCTAGGTCAGTGTAATTGTGGCAGCTCAGCCTGGCCAGCTTGTGTAACAAGAGCAACAGGGAGATGAAAGGACAGTGTTTCAGTTATGTAACCAGATGATGAACACAGCAAAAATACCTTTTTGTTTGGCAGTGCAGATATATTCCAGGAGGTTTAGCATATACAATTTTTAATGTTTTAAAAAGTTTTAGCACATAAACCACTTTGGAATTTTGACAAATTACAGCACGTCCTTCTGTGAAAAATACATAATTCTTCCTGCCTTCAGTGGCAAAGAAAAAGCATTCAGGTTGCTCTTAGTGCCAGTAGCAAATCTAGAATGGCACTTCAAATCAGGCATCATGGGTCCATGCACATTATGACTGGAAGAATTATAGGGTACAGAGTACAAGACAAGACTCTCTCTATGTTGGTCTGAATTACTGGGTACCATCTGCCCAAGTAAATAAAAAACCAGCAATATCTTTTAAATAAAGATACATTTTGAAAACAGCTCCAGTGGCCTAGTGAGTCCCTGTCTCTCACAGATCTGTGCTTTCAGACACAAGATTACACAACTAAAATATGTCTAAAAGCAAAGTATTTTGTGCCTTCAAATGACGATAGGATATTATTGCTTGCTTGGGAATCTCAAATGAACTTTGAACTCCATTAAAAAGGTTAACATCTTGTAAATAAAATAAATAATAAAACTTTGTAATAACCATAACCTTGTAAATAAAGAGTACCAAGTATGGTATGAGTAACACAGTACATGCCCTGAAAATCAGGACTAGGACCAGGACATCAGAGATGCACTCAAAATACCAGTACTGTTGAAGAGACTGTGAATATTCATGATCATCTAAGCTTTTAATGTTAAGAAAAATTCCTACTGCAGCATGTATATATTATTAGGTTATGCTTATATTTTCTGTGAGAGTTTTTTTCCTTTCCCCATTTCTGACAGAGTTAGAGAAGGAATAACTAGCACACTGCTTCCTGTGCAGTACACACACTAAATGCCTTGGGGTCTTCCAACAGTCTGTATTGTTCCACCCTAACTTTCACATTCTTGTTAAAACTGAAATATTCACAAGACAAAGTCTAACGTCTCACCGTACTTCTCTAAATAAAACTAATTTTCCCACTTTTGTTCATGTTAAAGCTCTCAAAAACTTCTGTTTTAGCAGATAAACTGTTGACCTCACTTGATGATTGGTGTTCACTATAACTTGAAGACAGTGGAAGATGTAAATTCTGAGCAGAATGTTTCTGTTTTCACACCACTTCCAAACAGACGAATTACATAATAAAAAACCAACCCATGGCCATGTTCAGTTGCTGTGCCTATTTAATACATGAAATGTATTTTGTGAAATGAGGCTTTGGAAATCCTAATTTTCTCCTTGTCCATCCTGAGTGAAAATATTTAGTATTAAGCAAAAAGGCAAATACCTGACAAACTCATCAGGTTTAGCTGACATTAAAAACTTGTCAACATTCCCCATACTTGGCTGGAAATCATAGCAATATTAGTAATTTCGGTTCTGTGGCACCGTGTGGAAATAAAAGGTATTTTAAATATCCCATATTCCATTATCTTGGCACCTATTACAGACTGGTTATTAGGACCATATCAAATCTCTATATACCTAACATTTCATCCAGAATTTTCTTTCACACTCTTTTTTATTTAACACACTAATACCTCACAAAAGAGAGATATTACCCAGACATCCCTGTACCACCAAAGAGACAAGAATACAAGGCAACTCTACAGGAACTTTGGTGAAGCACCATCAATTATTTGAAGCAGAATATTTTAAATTTCCATCAAAATGTATGTGTATTTTAATAAATATATTTTACGAATGAATGCCATATGTATTTTCTGTAGGGGAAAATGCTGGTTGCTGATATGTGGAGTAATAGCTAGATTATATGGAACAGCTAGATTATATGGAACAAGTATTTTCTGAAGCTTTTTCCTGCTAGGATGAATGGAAATGCTTCCCAATTATTTCCTGGGATTTGAGACTGGATAAGAAAAGATTTGGGTCTTTTCCACCTTCACCAGATTAAATATGTTTTGAAATATATGAATGTTTTTTAATACTTTATTTTTACTTAGCTATAAAGAAGACTTTGTTGTACTCAGTATAGAAGTGACATGACAACTGGAACTGAATGTTAGATCTAACTGAGCCCTCTTCTCTATAAACACAAGAAGAATGTGCCCTAGGGATTTTTCACCAACACTTCATCCTTCATAGATTTTGGTATGTTGGACCTTGAGATATTATTCCTCACTCTTTTCTGCCTAATATATCTCATTAGCAGCATTTTTTCTCTTAACCTATTAAACAAATTATGAATCTCACCCCTTTGTCCTAATTATACCAGCCCAACTATTACTACTCAACCTGTTAAATATCCTGTTTTATCTATAAATGCGTATTTTTGTGATTTGTCAGCATTATGTAAAAGTGAACTTTGGAAACTTACTGGCAGAAGCATCCCAAAATTTTACTGATCCATCTGCATGGCTTAAAAGAAATATAAAAATTAAATGTGTTAAAACAAGTTGCAATTCTAAAACATCATCCACTTTCAGCAACTAAAGAATACAAGCAGAAGAAATTAATTTTGTTTATGTAACTCTATAACTTACTGACAATATATTCATACATACAAACTAGACATACATACAAACTAGAAGAAAATATTTTGTTATTTGGTTTCATTTGGTTAACAAAATATTGTTATGCATTTCCTGCAGAGAACTAAGCCCCCAATTAATTTTAAGATTGCAACAAGAAGAAATTACTTTCCATACTAATAACAAGTTTAAGTTACAGCACTTTTGGCTTTGCAGTGGGCCAGCATCAAACCTATGCACTCTAAAAATGCCATGTTCAGTGAACTTTGAAAGGACAGAAGGTAACTTCATTGTGCTCGATACTTCATAACTGTGTTCTTTTTATTAATATAAAATCCCTAAAGCAAAGCTGGAAAAAGGAGACACTTCTGTTTACAATGAGAATGATCCCTTCATCACCTTCTCGTACTACTGCATACATCATAACCTTATTTTTTAAATCGGGTCTTTAGTATTATTGTTAGTAACAATTCATCAAATACATGACTGAGACTGGAGGAAAACTCATTGTGCATCTTAGCTGAATGAATAGTGTCTGTTTTACAGTATGATCCCTTGGGAATCCATCAGGCACTGCTCATGGGGCTCCTACTGCAATCTTGGCCTTTCTGCTCTGTTTCTCCACCCACAAGGTGAAATTAATCCCAGTGCACCACACCCTCACTAATGCTGAGTATTAAAACGTATTCTCAAACTGCTCCCCGGTAGACAGTCCAGAAGGCCAAGGGACAACAGCTGCTCTCCTTTTTGAAGCTATTCTCTGTGACCCTCAAGGCCAAAATATTCTCATGCAATAATTTTTTTTTTCCAAAGACCCCGCCTTCACAAGCATTGCTATCTAACACTAGGGCCTCAAATGGTCATCCTTAATGATAGCTCATCCCTGGGTACTAAGTCCTGCTTTCTACAGAAAAAGAGAATTTCTGTGGTGACACTACTCAAGTGAAGAGCCAGGAAATGCATATGTGGTGAAGTCTCAACTCTTATCTATAGCTAACCCACAATCAAAAGGAGTAGACACAAATAGTTTAAAGGCAGCAGTCCCCAGTTTCATTCTCACCCTGTAATAATGATTTCAGGATATGTCTGAGCTCCAAGGTTCCATGCTCCACCACTGATAGGCCACTCCTAAACAAACAAAAGTTCAGAGATCACAACTTATTCTGATGAACCTTGCTTGCCTAATTTTTAAATTCAGGAGTAGACAACATCTTCCCCCAAAAAGCAATATAACTTGGAAAAGAACAAAAAAATGTATAATTCAAGGCTTTTACAGTTTATTAACCCTTTTGTGTCATCAGTTCAGGGTTTGGAAACTTAATAACCCTTTAATATCATCAACTAATTTTCTATGCTTTTAAAATATTTCTGCACAGCTAACATTCAACAACCTAAAACAGGAATGAGAAGGATGAGTAACAAACAATTCTGTTGGTCTTTTGAGATGGCTTTTCTCTTGGAGATTCTATAGAACACTGAATAGACTGAAAATTTATTTTGAATACAAAGACCACTGAAGAAGCTGGCCTAGAAACAAGTATCAGAGCATGATGCCATGAGATAAGAGAATGCAACTTTTACAGAACATGTGAGATCACCATCTTTTCCTTGCCTTTTATTTACTAATGGTCTAGAATGCTGCCCTGTGCTTAAAGCCCTGACATGTATGGATGCAGGATGTGGAGGGTGACATATGTGCAGAGTGGGTCAGGATGCATGCAGAGTATGAGTGGGTGGAGAAAAACCAGGAGCACAAATTGTTTGTGTGGATACATGGAGTGGATGCTTGTGGGTACAGAAATGGGTGTCTGGCACGTGAGTGACCACCTGCCTCCAAAGTGCATTTGCACTTGCACAAATAAAGCAAGGGGACAAGAGAGGATGCAGGGAATACAGGTAGGTGTGCAAAGTGTATGAGGCAAGGGTAGATTAAAATAGGAGAAATATAAATATTTTCTGAAGTACTTTTGCGAACCAAGAGGCAAAAGAAGTAGAGAGGGCTCACTCTCTGAGTGAATGGAAAACAACCCAGCTCCAAGGAGAATACTTCTGTTGATTTGAATAGAAAATTGATGATATCTGACTTGTTTACCCTGTGTTTTTTTCTACTTTATTTATTAAAATGGATTTGTTCTAGCCAAAATACAAACCAGTTTAAAGCTTGAAATTTATAAATTAATTGCATTTCTTCTTTTACTTCCTCAAGCTTGTCCTATTTCTACATCATTATGGTAAGACTTTGGTAGCTCAGTAGAATAATTATTATTATCCCTATTTAATAACAAATCTCACAGACATTGTCAACTCTCACTGAACCTCGTCTCCTTAAGTCTTTCAGTTATAATGCTTTCACTTTTTTCTTTGATAGAGAGAACCTATCCATACAAATTTGAAATGCACACTGATAGCTCTCCTTTAACACAATCTGATCTGGAATAACTCCAGCATCTTAATGACTAAGTCCTATCTAATGATAATTAATGGTTCTGCTTAAGTGGTCATGTTTCTGAGGGACAAATACTGGACTGTAATCAGGCTGTTAAGCTGCTGGTTGGACTAACCTTAAAGTGATTATTAAAGAAGTAAATAAAAAATAATGTGGTAAGAGGTTACAAAAACAAAAACATACACATCTACTTCCTTTGCTTAAAAAAGAATATTGGTTTTGTTTACCTTATTGCTGTATCCTTGCTTTTTATGTTTTGCTCCTACAGAATAGAGTACAGGGATCAAATCTGGAGGACAGTCCGCAAAATATTCTGTGCAGGTAACAGGTGACTCATGAATGTCAATAGGATATGGATTTTCAAAGATTGGAAAACTAGTTAAGGAAGACAATTTATTAGAAGCACTGTGACACACTGAGCCATAGAATAAAACATATTCTTATATTAAAGTATATAACAGAATCTAAGTAAAATCACTACTAATTAAATACATTTTTCCTTATTTATTCAAACTTATATAGTTTTTAATATCAGTAATAATGTGTAGCTACCCAAATAAAGACACAAAAATTCAACAAGACAAGAATCCTCTTGTAACATAAAAAGTCCCTAAGGCTAATAGGGCTACCTTTATGAATGAACAGGAACTAATTTTTTTTCTGACATCTCAAAATCTTATTTAAACAGAAGTGAGACATTTTCCAGAAGTTTCAGGTTCATGGATATGATATATACTATGAACTACAAACTACTTTTACAACTGTGGATTTTATATTGAACATCTTAGCTTATTGGGTTGGTAGACTTCTGATTATACAAAGAAAAATTGCAATAACAGATGAGTAGATCTCAGTTTATTTCTCACTTCCATCAGTTTTAACACCCTGATAAGGAGGAAAATCTCACTTTTCGCACGGTACACAATGTTATTCACAATTGAAAAATACAGGAAATAGGGTTCTGATTTCAGTTATGTCCATTTTACACTGCTGAGATGATCTGAATTATGCTTTAAAGTGAGATATGAATATGATTCACTTAACATTTTTCAATACATTAACAGCAAAATCTATTCCTTGTTACACCAGCGTGAATGTGCATGTCCATTACTGGTAGTGTTGGAGGCAGAACAAAACAAATAAGAATAGGATTATGCTTTACATGATGTAGAGTTCCTCTTCAATAGGAACATCAATTCTGATATGAAAGAACTGTTTGTCATTTAAACCAGCAACTGGATCATGAACTAATTCTGTAGATCCATATAAAAAACTGCAATTACTTATTAATATACTGAGGCTAGAGATGCATAAAAGTAGTCGTTGAATCTTATTTTGAAATCACATATGTGTTCAAATATTACTTAATTTTGGTGTTGAATGAATGTTTGAGGGCTGTGCTGAAGGGACTGCAGATTTAGATTTATTCCAAAGTTTAAGAACAAATATTATCATAAGTTCCTGTTCATTAGATGAACTTAGCTCTTAACGTGGAAGTAAATATTTAGCAGGAGTTATTTCCAAGATTGAATGATTTTGGATAGTTCAATGATTTGGAATTTCATGGTAATTTACTGGACAGTTAAATACACAAATAACACATAAAAGTTTATACTTACTTGCTTTGTGTCAGGTCAACAACAATGAGATCTTTTTCCAAAAGTACAACTACAGCATAGGGTTCTTGAAATTCTGTAAGCAAGGAGTAAAGTATAAAAGACAGGGAGTTCTCCTATCAGCCATTTTAAGCAAGCAAGCAATATTTATGTTCTTTAAACTTTCACAGTATATTAGAAGCTTTGAGGTATAAACCCTTGACATATGCACAAACCAGACATAGCTGGAAACTAGGGCCAGAGAGGAAGTAGGAAATTACTTTTGGATACTGCTGTTGACAAATATACAAAGCAGAAGAAGAATTGGAGTATTATAGCCTGCCAGCATGATGCTGTGTTGGAAGTAAAGAAGTAGAATACAAATAAGTTGTGTATATCATTGCATTATTGAATCCAACTGTTATACAGAAAAAGTATTTCTGCTGTCCAAAAGTAATACTTCTACTGTGTACAACTGCTCTTCAGAAACAGATTGTGCAGGACACTTCATGATACACAATGCCCCCATTTCTGAGGTGATTCAAGGGGAATATTCCCTAGGAATCCTGTAAGTCTGCTGTTTTCAATTCAGGTACTGACATGCCCCTTCCTCCTGCACACTCTTTGAGGGATTATATGGTTTGGTTTTTTATACAATTCTCTTTTTATTTTTCAAAACTAAAGAATTAAGATGACAAATAAATGCTTCCCTTGATGCACAGAGTATATTCATCTACATACGACGTTATTAAAAAAATATAAATGTGAAATTATGACTTTCTTTTCAACAGCAGCTAATCATTCCAGCACGTGCAAGCTCAGAATAAACTGTTCAGATGGGTGATGCCAAAAGGACAAGTAAATGAGAGCAACTGATTCATCTTCCTTTCAGTCCTGCTATGAATGCACATAATTTGTTGCCTGTTTTTATACTTGGCTATGAATAACACAAGTTAAACCAAAATGTTTAAATACTGGTCTGTGAGCAGGGGAAGATGCTACAAAACCTAAGTACTGGGAAGTATTTGACACAGTTAAATGAAGGTCCAAAGCAACTCTGATTATAGAAAATTAAATTTTTGCATGATATTGAAGCACATATACACTTTATCTTTACAAAGTGTTTTTAATGTGTATTTGGTTTAGCAATGTATATAAGAGTTGTTTTACTTTTTTGCTTGAAGGCTTAAAATACTGAAGTTAGTTCCATTTTGACTTGCAGCTTTTCTTAATTTCTTTTCTGGAACTTTCTGACAACATATTTCAGAGCCTGGCAGTGCCATAGTATGCAGCAAACATAACACTTTTTAACAGCTCATTTCATGTTGAAGTGTAAGAACTTTTTTTGCAGGTAAGTGATAGTTAAATTTTCATAATTTAGCAAGCTGTAAATGATGAAAAATTTCAGAAATATAAGCCCTTATCTTTGATTAATAACAACATTTTCTCACAGTAGCCCATGGGTTTCAATCCTATAAGTGGAGATTTATGCACACTTTATTGTCCACTCACTACTTGCTTCCTACATTGACAATGCAAACAAGTTCCAGGTACTTTCAGTTATGTAGTTTTCTTGAGATGAAGCCAAATTTGAGGATGGAAGTCCCTGGGATGGGATTAATGTATGAGGAAAGATTGCTTCCTTTATATTTTCCATAACTGTATTTTTCCCAATAAACTCACCATTTGGATATGGGGTTTCACAAAGAGTTAAAAAATCAACTATAGGATGATCCATTTCAAGAACTGTAATTGCTTTCCCATGCATGATTGTTAAACTGGGTCTTCGACAAGGCTTATCATATGACAATCCACCAGAAAATATCACAAATGGTTCACTGTATTAAAAAAAACAAGTGTAAATTTACATAGTCTACATAGTACATACAAGTTTACATTATAGGTTTAGTATCTGCAAATAACAATAAATAGGTTTGTAAAAAGAATGCAGGAAAAGATTCTAAAAGGACTTAAACTCAGGAATGTAATATTGAGTTAATTACAGAATTAAAAACAAACCTGTTTTTACAGGTCTTGTATTCCACTTTAAGAATTGGCTTACAAGATTCAGGTTTTTTTCCATCTCTTTGAACTTTTCCTAAGGAAAGAACATAAAAATATTAAAACATGAAATTGAATGATCAAACTAAAACATATATATTGAAACAACTGTATAAGCAACAACAAAAAGGCACTTTAAAGCTACAAAAGATTAGGAGTATTAGCTCCTATTTCCATAAAAGACGCATTTGTCTAAATTAATTACATTTATTATGTCTTTGTGTTTTACTGCCACATACATTTAAAGAACCACAGAACATACTTCAAAGACATTTATAAACCAAGCAGATTTCTGAGTATAAAACTTAACTAATAATGAATGAATCAGACTAATTATATGCCTTTTTTTTTTGAACATGTAATGACCATAAACAGCTTCATTTTTTCCTAAGTCATTCTTAAATTGACTTAATTCCTGTTGTTGACAAAACATTACATGCTTTGGAGTGTAACTAGTTGAGTGATAAAATTAAATGAAGCATATGACTGAAATTCATTAGTTCTTGGTTAATTATGGCCCAGTACTTTCTTCCAATCAGAGAAAAGTCACTTGCAAACTAAAAAAATAGCCATTTTGGGTTTGTTGCTTTGGAAAGTCTATACTTGCTTTTCACAAGAGCCTGACTGGAGGATACAGTGTAGCCAGGTTTCTCAGTAAAGTAATGTGTACATTTACAATGGTGTCAATGCTTTTAAACCTAAATTGTAGGAAGCAATTCTATATAAAGTCCCACACATAAAATATAGAGCCATCTCTTACTATGGCTCCTTTAAATTCTTCATTGCACTTCTTTCTTGGAAGCCTTGTACCATCCCCATGACAAACACCACAGTACCTTGTACAAAACACATTAATTTGTTGTGAAAATTGCACATAAAAGCCCGTAAGTACAAACTATAAAAGAAAGAAATGTGAAAATCCCAGAGCCTGAGGGTCTCAGAGACCAGCAGTAGATTCTTAAAAGGAATTTGATAAGACATTAGAGTAATATTAATCAGAAAGAGGTATTTATGACACCGATTACAATAAAAAGTTTGATCTAAGTTACTGATTTTACAATAATTTGCAGCTACTTTGCAGATCAAAATATTTATGCAAAAAGCAACATCTGGGCTACAAGGAAAAATTAAATAAACATACATATTAGCAAACAGCATTGAGAACATTGTATTGCTTCTTAGTTACACATTTTAACTCTCAGAATTACCGTGTGGAATTGTGGTCTGGAATGGTCTGTTAGGGCTTTTCAGATTCCATAGGGTCAAGCTGCCATCAGAGTGACTACACATGAACTGTTTTCCTTCATGATGCCAAGCAACAGAATGAATAGCCTACAGAAATGAAAGAAGAACTTGAGACTGGAATGGAATACAGTGTTTACACTAATTATATTTTCATGTATGACTTCAGAGTATATTGTTCTAACGGTATATCAACAGTTGGACGGTTCTTGTTTGTCTAAAGTCCATTACCATCACTTTTTAGTGACAGCAGATGGCTGTAATCCACATTTCATCATAAAGGCTAATGTAACATAGTAATGTAAGAAAGCCTGTACTGAATCAGGCCAAAATTGAAGGAAAAGGGTATTAAGGTAAAAGTGTAAGAACAAGGGCCATACCATGCAGTTGCAATATGTCTCATAGCTCTCCTTAGAAATATTTAATCTGGTAAATTTACAGGTAATTCTGTGTAAAAATCTTTACAGGTAACATAAAACACACACAGTCTTCCCCAGAGTGAGTAATACACTGTTCTTGGATAATTTCCCCACGCACTCTCACTTAAATTGCATAGCAAGTCCACAGAAATCTGGGATATTTAATGTCAAAACCAAAACACTAAAGAACCCAGAACTGTGTCACTGATATAGAAAATTACCAAAACAATGACGTAAGATAGTTTTGGAACAGACAGTGCATCAGAGAAGAGGAATATCACACTCCTTTGAGCACGCTACAAGTACCACATGATGAATGTTACGTACACCTTTCTTAGTATTTTGTGCATAATTAGTGGAACTGACTGAAAATATCCACAGTTACATCAAACTATCGGAAAGGATAATGGTGTAAGTCCTGCAATTTCCCTGGTATGTGCTGGAAACTAACAAGAGGCATATCCTGACAAAAAATTAATTCTATACCACAGTTCCTCACATGCTCTCCACAGAAGCACAAACTCACAGAATTCTCCCTTGAATCCATATCCCTTCCAGAAATGTTCACTACTAAACAGCAAAAAACACAATACAATTTTATGTAAATGTAAATAAAAGAGATCTATTTTTTGAATGCAGCTTAATAAATTTCCTGGTTTTTTTTCAACCTGGGAAATGCTAAGGCCTTGCATGCACTTAAAATTGCATATAGACATTTACCTGATTTATTCAAATGACTTAACATCATGCCTGGGTATTCACAGGTCAGTATTGCAGCTGTTCATATTAATTTTGCTTAAGTGCTACTGGTCACTATTTAAAACACCCTGTTGGTTTTCCTCTTTGAATCATTATATTGACTGTTATGGTTGGTTACAGCTCATGGTCTGGAGAGAGTATCAGAAGAAATCAACCAAAGGGCCACGACCCTTTACCAAAGCTTTACTCAGCTCCTGGGGCTGGACAGCAAAGCCACAAATGAGTCTGCATTAAGATGACCCAGATGCTTTAACAGGAATCCAACATGCCTTGTATATGAATGCTTGATTAACACGCTACTAAAATAGTTGTGCCAAAAAGGACACAAAAAACAGAGCTGAAAAATATTGAACTCTAGGTATTTATTTTTTGGTGACCTAATGGATATCACTCAAACTTCTACCTTCCAGAAAGGGAGTTGGTACACAATTCCTCTTAAATAACCAGAAGAAACCGAACTATAACTGAAGTAACAAGAGACAACACAGAAAGATGGTTCATGCAGAGTCCAGTGTTGTTGCCCTCAGGTAGAATAACCTTAGTTCTGTGGGGAGCGCTGCTTCACTTACACTGAAGGCATGTCTATCCTTGTGCAAATTAATTCTGACATGAGGTCATTCATGCTTGCTATCATGCCAAATCTGAATCTGGTTTTGATGTGTTATCACACTTAGAAACATTTCACATGGTTACAGTCACTGACTGTGTCTGAGCAGGAGCTAGTAACTAGCTAAAAACTGTACTGAGCTGCTGTTAAACTGCCTCTCCGTGACCAGGTGCCAGCAAAAACCTCCTGTGGAGTGGAGCTGAGGTGGGATAATCCTGGCACAGACAGCTGGCATAGCAGCAACTCAAACTGACCCATTAGACTTTGCCACAAAATGGGCAAGAAAATAGAAATGCTTTTGGAGGTCTCAGCTGCAAGTCATGAGTAATTCTGAGAGATGGTCCTGAACAAGTCCCGAATTTTCTCTCTGCTAGATTATGTCTAGCATTCAGATCCACTTCTTTAGCATCCACACACAAAAGGAGAAGTTATTTGCTTAGAACAGAAGTTCATCATGGTGGGTGACTCATGTGAATGTTCACACAGTGTATGCACATAAAGCATCTCACTCCAGATTAGGTATGTTTATCCTTCTGCAATACCCACAGTGGTTGCATACACATGACACCTTCTCTCATACTCAGCACATACTAAAATTAAGCATGCCTAATACTATTTCAGTTTCTTCCCTACCACAAACCTTCTCCACTGAGGGTCTTTAGTACCACTTATAACCATATTTTGGACATGAACAATGTCTCATCTTACTGTTTGAATGCTAAAATCCTTTGTGTTCTTAGTTCTGCAGGACCATTACAGCAAGGGCCACATCCAATTTGATACTTCCACAGTGGCACTGTGCTAGACACAGGTAGGGAGTTGTCATTTGGCAAATGCCTCTGAGAACTCTGCATCTTTGTTCTGGGGATGTGTTCCAATGAAAGATGACGACTGCTTCAGACAGCTCTGAATGGGGATTGATGCAAGCTTCCAAAGCTTGCACAGGAAGATGGCTGGATTTTGGGTTTGCCAACTATCAGTAACAACTTGAGAACCATATGAAAGATCTGTCTTGTTTATGTGCTGTATTTTTATACCACTTGATGGAAATAAACTTTTGAAGGAAATTGCAAAAGAGTTTGGAAGGAAAGCCTTTTATAGAAGGCACTGTGTAGGAGCATTGATTGGAAAGGCCTCAATATCTCATGCATATCACCACTGAGAAGATGAAAATCATAATGATAGTAAGAAAAGTGAAAGTGAATTAATTTAATTCAGAACTCATGCAAATAGGCACTTTGGTACTTAATGAAGATACAGAACACTTACAGGAATTTATCTGAGACTTCACAGACACCCTGCAACTGGAACTGTTCTGGTTCAGTGTCAGAACAATACTGAGAGACTGGTCAGACATCGTGGGGCACAGAGGCCTTCCATCAGTCCAGATAGCATGGTGAAGGAGAGCAGGAATTCCTGGAATGAATTCTGGACTGTGATCTTTGGTGGCCAACCCATAAGATGAGGCTTAGGCTTGATAATTTGGGTTGCTGCTAAATACCAAGTGGCACATGCCCAACTAGTAATTTTTGACTCACAGAACCTATGTAACCCAGGATTTAAAAAGGAACCCATTTTAGTGTCTCCCTAAGGGTAGTGGCTTCCCTGAGGGAATTCTAGAAGGTCTGGAACATTATGAACACGGAGCCTGAAAGTCTGGAATAAAGTAAAATGGCTAGTCACACAATCCTTTAAAAAAAAAAAAGTATCTTGCAATTATTTCAGTATATAAGAAGCTAGCACAAGTTGCACAAAGTGGAGTAATGACACAGCAAATAACCACTGAGGAGGAAAGCATGGGACTGATTAAAAGGCAAAAAAAAGTTCCTGAGAACAGTATTGAAAAATGTGGAACAACTAAATTCTGAATTGTATGAGAAATTTTCAACACCCACCCATTCTGTCTCAAAATGAAAAAAAAAAAAAAAAGGGGAACCAGCATTAAGAAGATCCTGCTTCATGTAGTCTCATTCTGAGTACAAGAGAGGACAGTGGGTGAACAGACATCCCCAACCCCACCCTTCCTGAGGAGACCTGTAAAAGGAAGAAGTTGTTCAGCCTTAAGAGAACGGGTGCAATTTCACAAGTGTTTGCACAAGCAGACTGTCACTGAGAGACAATTTAGTGGGCACGTCTTGAGGCTTAAGTGCTGGCCTGTTCAAACTTGTCCTTTGAAACATTTGCTATGTTGATGCTCAGAAACTTAACCTTGAAGCTCAGAGTAGTTTTAATGTGTCTCTGACAGCAGGTCTGAAAGAGTGCAGGATTCATATGCATTCAGATTGATTTTTAGAGGGGAAGTAAATGTGTGTACACTCCTTATACATAGCAAGGTGACAAGATGAAGAAGGAAAGAGAGCTATAGGAAACCAATTACTGCCACAATCACTTTAAAGAAAATGTCCTTTTCTACCTTCAGTTGTAGTTGCATTCATGTTCATCCATGGTAAACTTTACAGAACTGGCAGAACAAAGAATATTCTTCCCTAGGGCTACTGCTAAAATCATAATAGCTAGGAGCATATCTATTTCTCAAGCAGCTTGATTATTGATACAAGAACTGCATCTGTGGATAACACAGGCTGATTACAAATGACAAGAGACAATTGTGTGATAACTATGACAATATAATTTTGAAAACTGTCTAATCAGATCTTAAGTACTAGGCAATATCAACAGCTGTACAAGGTAATTTGTCTTCCAATATAATGAATGTTCTAGAAATACCCATAAAGATTATTATATAATTCCTATTTTAGTTATATCTCAGGTCAGCTAATTGCTAGACTCTGTTCAACTGAGGATCCCCACAGAGAAGCTGATGAACTTGTCAGGATCAAGGGGAGGACATTCTGTGTCACAGTACACTCATGAGAGCCTAAAGCATCAGAACTAGAGATTTCAGACTTTGATTTCTATTGTCAGTAATTTGCCCAAAAGAATAGCACAAAGAGTATTTCCAGAACCAGCAAGGCCTTTGATAAACATCCACCTGCTTGGTAAGACATATGGCAAACTGCTGAACAATGCCTTTGCTGAACTAATGGAAATTGCTTACCTCATCATAATAAGCTCTCAGATCGGCTCTTTTAGATCTTAAGTCCCAGAACACGATAGTCCCATTTTCATAGCCTATCAACAGCTGGAGGAGGGAAAAAACCACAATTACATTTTCTGATTCAAAAGGTACATTTAAATATTGAGTAAAGACATAACAAAGTGATGTGCAAGATTTGTAATTTGCCCTACACATAATACCTTGCTTTCAAATTATCTTTCAGTGTAAATTAATTCACATTACTGACAATTTAAGATCTGACATGGAAAAAAAAGGGCTTTATACACCTTTTTTTCCCCTGTACGATTATGTGCCTGGACAGTCTTCTCAATTGCATATCTGCTGACAACCAAAGACTGTAGCATATTCCTACCAGCTCTTACCTTCCCTGCCCCTTGTTGAAGAAAAAAGCATTTGACACCTAAGATATATACCACCTAAATAACTTCAATTATATTGAAGATACCACCTAAATAACTTCAAACCAAGAGAGTCACCAGATTAAACTCTCTTTCAGCTACTTATTTTCCTTTTATTTATTTTTGCTATTGTTTTAAAACATTCAGAAGAAGCACTCCAGCAGAGAATAAATTGCTTGCTTTCCAAATAATTAAAAATAAATTAACTGATATGTCAATTTTTACTTTTTATAGAACTGGGATTTCATATCATCATGCACACCAGAGAAATACCAGCAAAGATTTCTGAAAAGATTAAAGAGAAGAAAAACAATAGTCATGAGAAAAATAAGAATGAACACAGTCGTTTCTCCTTGTCTCCACTGAAAAGAAGTGAAATATTGATCTGGTACTGTAGAGTTACTCTTCACTTGAACACAATTAATTTCAGGTCTTATGGACAATATAACATCTAGCTTATGTAGGTGTCCTGGAGACTGTTTCCCAGAGAATCTATCTTCTTAAGAATCTGTTCTGGACATGAAGCCTGGAAATGGCTAAACTGGCAGACTCTCACATTTCTGCGATAGAATATTTTATACAACTGGCAATGATAATTGCAGTTATTAATCATCTGTAAACAGATATATCACAGAACGCAGTCTAGGATTTACAGTTTCTATATAAAGAATTTGTGCAGAAAAATGACAAGATAATCTCTTAGTTGGAGAAACCTTAGCAGCATCTTTGCTATCACTCAGTCTAGCTTGCATGAGTCCTAAAAATGAAATTTGGCTGGGCTGCTAAAACAAAAAAATCACTTTCTTTCCAATAGTTAAGTATAACTTAACTATTTCTTTCCAATCAGTTAAGTATAACTGATACATCAATACTGCTACAACAGAGCCTGGGAATACTCTCAGTTCCACTGGATATGGTTCTTTTTATTGCCAGAAGAATATTCCTTATGTGGAATCTTCTAGCTAATCTGGAAATGGTTTATAGTTAATATATTTAATACCTGAACATGAACAATAACTGCTTATGCTCCTGAAGAATTATTCTACTGAAAAAAATTCAAACTGTCCTGGAAAAAATTCCAGAATATTTAGCATTTTTACTCTGAATGGCTCCATATGGGATTTTGTGGCAGAGTCAGAAAGCATGCAACTAACTGGATAGCTCTTGTGTCAGGATGCCATACGGTATTCTGGGATAATAGGCTGCATTGAGAGAGTGAACAAAGGAGGGTCTTACTGCAGCTGCTTGCACTGTTGGTATAGCAATCCCAAATGGAAGCCATTTGTATGTCCAGGAGTTAGTGATGCTCATAGCAGTTCACTTGAGTAGGTGCAGGCCTGTGCTGTGTTGTGCTGCACACAGCACTTGGCTTTCAAGCCTGCACTGTGCTGCACATATTCCTTGGCCACAGGGAAAACTTAGCTGCTAATTCTAAAGGACCCTGTAGGCCTCTCCTACTTAGTGAAGGCAAGGACAGCACCTTTGTGCCTTTTTCTTTATCTTAATGTAAGGCAGTACGTCTCATGTGAACATCCTTTTGCTTGACAGTAGAAATGGATAGGGCTTTTCTTTAAAAACAAATATTTTGGGATCTCCAAAGACCAAAATGCTGGCGAGCCTCTTCACAGAGGACAGTGCCATGCCTTTATTGGAGGTTCATCCAATGCTACACAGCTTGGGGTTCCCACCCTCCTTTTTGTATTCACTCCAATAAATAGTACTTTAATAAGTTATGGAGTCTGAGTGTCCCTACTGTCATCATAACAAGCACTTGCACCTGTGCATTACAGCTGGGTGCCAAACCAGTCACATACAGTTTGTATCTACCAATATTCTTTTCACCTCAGCTTTTGTACAAATATATTCAGAAAAGTTAAGGAATTGAAAAGCATTTAGTATGTGGCCCAGTTTCTTAATAAGCCTTTCTCCCTTGGGAAGCAGGCTTGTCTTTTGATTTTTATTCCTCTCTTTTGCACAGATATGCTCCAGGTAATTACTAAAAGGTTAAATACCTTTTATCAGAAGCCACATTTCACCTGAACTATTGACGAAATGCTTAATGTACAACTGCACTAAAGAATTGCAAGTTACAAAGTGTGATTTCAGGGAAGAAATTGAAAGGCAAAGAGATTTGCTGCATAGCCAGGAATCTCTCTTTTTGTTCAGATAGTAGTCATGCTGCTTCAGTACTAACACTGTGGTACAGCACTAAAGTCACAATTCCAGCTTGGGTGAATGGGATTAGTCTCATTGCCAGGATATTTATGATGCTCTGGATTCTGACCTGTCTGAACCATAGGAAACTCAAACATTCCCATTCCTCTCAGTCATAGTGATCACTTGGGAGATCTATAAGACAAGCTCTATTTCTGTAATAGAGGTAAAAAGTAAAACATCCATAAATGCACTGGAGAGGAAAACCCAGAAAAAGAAAAATAATATCCGTAAAAATAATCAAGGATGGAAAAAAATCCAAAGATTTATCTTGCCTTTCATGGCACCTCATTTAATTACTCATGCTTAAACAGGTTACAAAAAAAGCAGAACACAGGACAGAATTTGGAGAGAGAAGTCATGGCAAGATCTTCCTTGTCTAGTGGAGCTGTTTCACATTTTGACTTAAATCTTTCTTCATCAAATGCTTTTGATGATGGGAGGAAATTTCTTTTTTACAGTCAACTAATTCTATCCTGGTACATGCCAGCAAGCCCCTTCCTTGTCCTGGTAACACAAAACAGCTGGGGAAAAAATCCCAAACAAACAAAGCCTGCCAAACAGGCTTGTTTTTTCAGGTACTATTAGATCTCAGAACTCAGACTCAGAGACAGGAAGTTTAGCCCACCAGCTAATTGTAAATAACATTAAACCTTTTCCTATTAAGCTTTCTCTGTTTGCTGGGAAACTGCAGATTGTTGCAGTTAATGTCTTTTCCTTTGTCAGCAAGAAAAATCATGTTTGCTACAGATCTGCCACTTATAAATGTCTGCGCACTCCAGTCTGTCCCTAATGTACACTTATTAATTGATTTGGCAGACACAGTTATATTTCATGAACTGAATCACTTGGTCCCCGAATTGTTCTTCAGTGACACATTAAATGCCTAAATTCTCTTTGATGACTGTCTTCCAGCCACAGCTTGTTAGATTCATAAAAGAGACTTGTCTCCAAAGCCTGCCTAGATAGTTTGCCTGGAGGCCACTCTGGAAAAGTTTTGAATGGCAGAAGTCTTCTGGAATTGCATTCACTCTTTTGGCATAAGGAACCCCAACACCAGTCAATGAAATAAACTGGAACTTTTAGGAATTCAAAGGATCTTAATGAAAAAGGTGAAGATACTGCCAGTGCACAAACTTCCTTGGCTTTCAAGTAGAGCTCTTATGATTGTCCTAGATTTTGAAAGGTCTGACCATGTTTTAGGACTCTCAACCACTCAGTGTTCATAGGAGAAATACTTATTTACTTCAGAAAAACAGTTCCAGGTCTGTAAACAACTTTGTAATACCCCAGAGAAGGCTATACCACTGGACTCATGCAAAGTACTTGTAGAGTAGTACTCTTGTAGAGTACAAGAACACCTGTATTTTGAGTAATGATTATGACTGATTTGTACCTGCTATTTAACTACTGAAACATGTGCAAAGAACACTTTTATCTGCTGCCTATCATGAAGTGGTGTGTGGAGCCTGACTTCTGCCACCAATACATTTTGGCGGTCTTTGGTTAACTTGGAGCTGTGGAGATAAGCAAAGTAAGTAGAACTATCATCAAACAGCTTTTTGTCTAAAAATAACTCTGATAAATTGAATAGAAGTCTACCTATGATAGTATCTGGTACTGAAATGGCCAAGAGCAAATACCAAATAATATGGGAAAAAGACAAGTACTTGTAACACTCTCACATATTCTCTCAATCTATGTAATTTCCTCATTCAAGTATAGCCATCTCCTCAACTATACATGGCTCTGTTTAACCTCATCTTTAAGAACCTTTTAGGAGAATTCAGCAAACCTCTTCAGTTACCCTCACATTGATTTCTTTTGTGCTAACTTTTCTAATCTTCCTTGTGATCAATACATTTTCAGCACACACAATAGCATTTGGAAAAAGTTTTATAGGTTCTACCCATTGCACATTTGAAGAAGTACTTAATTGGCTTGTTTGGAATCTGACCTGTCAGCCTTATTTGGTATTCTTTTAGTTTTTGTATTGAAAGAGACTATAAGCTGTTTCCATTCTCTTGATTATCAACTGTGATTTTTAAACTTGGAATCACAATCAGGTCTTTTCCATAGTGAATTTTCTTGTCTCACCAAGTTGTCTCTCATCTAGAAAACCCTGTCCCTTCCCTGAATTTCTTTTAGCATTGTGTTCATTTTAGACACAGAAGGATAAGTATTATACTCAGTATTCAGCAGGCAGGTCAACAATGCATTTCTTTAATAGCTTTGTTTTGTAATTTATTCTTCTCTGCATAATGCCTAATTTTGATTTTCTTTATGGTTCACTACTGAGCACCGAGCTGACATTTCCATTCAACTATCAATCAACACCCAAAGCTCTTGATATCAAACTGGAATCATCAGCTCACACCCATTGTTTTATATGTAAAGTCAGAAATATTTTGCCCTACATGTATCACGTCTCATCATTTACACTGAATACACTTAAAAAGACAGTATTTAACCTGCCATTTTACTGCTGAGTTTCTCAGCCTCCTAAAGTCCAGCAAACCAGGCCACATCACTGCTTACTCTATTTTCTAGGCTATTTATGACCATGTTGAACGTAAAAGTCCCAGGAGCTGCTTTTCCCCCATTTTTCTTCATTTTGAATAATGATTGATTTATTCTGCATTCTTTCAACTAAAGTTTAACAAGACTTAGTTGAAAAATGTAGTTTATTTCTCTACTGTTGAATTTTTTATTTAGAACTATGTCTTTTGATTTAATGCTTAGATCTTTTCCTACATTCGTGTGTACCTTTTACTGATATCTTCCTGTAAACACTATCAATTCTACATTCTGCAAAATGGCAAATATTTTGTTAGCACCAATTCATTCTTTACACCAGTCTGAACCTACCAATGATATAAAGAGCTGCATTGAGATGGTTTTAGCATACCTTACATTTTCTACTACTTCTCCCCATAATTTTTCAATGTTTGTTTTTCATAGGCATCTGTCTGAATTTGCTGTTCTTTGAATGCTAGTATTTCACCAGTGCCCAAATATCTCCCATGTGCCCTCTGAGCAACGAGCACTTGTATTCCCAAGCCAGTTCTCTTTTAACTCCCTTGCCTGGGTTCTTTTCATCTTATCTCTTTCTGCTGAAAAATATTTTTAGGTTTCTGTTTGGACACAGTGCATGGCATTTCTGTAAAAAATCTTCACTGACAAGACCATTTTTTCTTTCAGTACCCTTTTTTCCTACACTGTGTGCCTTAGGCAGCTCATCAGCAGCTTCTGTTGTGGCCAGCAAACAAGAACGATGCCTCATCAATAAACCTTTATTCTCACCAAGCATTTTGCCATAGATAATTAAACTGCATTTCTCGATGGCTTCTTGTTTGATGCTACAACACTACACTTCATTATGTTTAATTACTTTATTTGAGAGCATTCTAAATTGCTTGACCTATTGTGATTCTTCCAGAAAGGCTTAGAGATGCCACCAAAGTTGTTGGAGGGTTGATTCACAAGTGCACCATTTGCACGTAGTTCACCTCACAATATGCATAAGTCCAAGGACAAGTGATGGAAATGAAAATCAGATGTAGTCATCAATGCTTTTCTAGGTACCCAGAATTTCAGCATAATATCCCCCATATCAGTATCGGAAATTCAAACTGCTGCTAGTTTCTAAGAACTATTAGCTGTTATGTGAGGCATGCTGTCAAACATATACACCATTTGGAAGATGCAGTACTTTATAAATATACACTGAAATGCAGTTACTAAAAATGATCAAAACCAATGAGAGAGTTAAAGACCCTTTCCACACAGGGAAAGTGCTCAAATATGAGTAGCAACACATAAAAAAATAAATGCTGTAATAGAACTAGAATTCTGTCAACCATGTTTCATCTTTGAAAAGCTGCCATACAAATAAAGCCAACTCTGATTGTGCCTCCTGGTGGTATCAGTAACAACCCTAATGCTCTGACTACATGTTTGGCTTCCACTCGTGGACAGTGAACAGAGCTGAGAATAGCAAACAGCAGCAAGTTCCAAACCTGGGTTATTATCATGATAATTCTTATATAACAAAAGATTTCTTATCTTATAAAAAATTACTATAATGCCTTCGTAAGAGTATGTTTATCCAAGTACCAAAGTCACAATAGAGTTTTTAGTCAAACCTTATACAAAATCAAGCTTTTTTAAACAGGAACAATTTAGATGGCTATACATTTCAAAGTACATTGTCTTTGGTATACTTTTCAAGTATGTTGTCTATATCACAAACATTTCCTCATTCAATTTGTACAAAGATAATTTTTTCTTAAGAACACTAAAATAGTTGAAGTGATTTGCAAACATAGAAAGAAAGCAGATGATAAAATCAGTGAGCAAGCAAAAGGAAGGAGTAGCAAAGGCTATGAAATGCTGCAAAATTTTATACCATTAGTTGTACTCACTTTTCCCTCATCTCTTGGGCTGTCGCTTAAATGTACAACTGGGCCAGGGTGAGTCTTGGTGGACCTGCAAGACAAAAATCAATTAAAGTCTGTGAATGAATTTGTTGTAAGAAGAGCTAGATACCTCAGTTTCTATGTGTGCTAACATATACCTCCAATGGTTTAAAAATAATTGCAAAAAGCCTAACAGGGTAAGGTAAAGTTATAGGTATCTTTTAATGTTCTCCTCTATTTCCTTTTTGCCATTATAGACAAAGATTCTCTTTTCTTAATCAATCCTTCATTTTTTTTAATCTCACTATTCTTCCTATTACAGTCATTTTCCCCCTCTCATTCTTACAGGTTTTTTGCCTTTTCTATTCTCTACTCCATCATCTTTCTGACCATCTCTCCTTACTTGTTCCATTTGAAGGCTAATTTGCCAAGGATTTACAAAGTCTTCACTGGATTAATTTCAGATACTGATAGCATGACTCACCAAGTTCCAATGTCACTAAAGAAAGGGTTTCAGTAACCTCACCTACACTGCTCTGTCAGGAAGTGTCTCAGCATTACTGCAGCGGGGTTTCAGAAATGGAGCATCTTGCCTCTGATCTGTAAAGCTTTATCTCATCTTCAGACCAACTAACACAGTTACACCCACAATGCATGTTCAGTGAGGCTCCTCGGCCACAACACCCATCCTATGAGTCTTTGTAAGCCTGTACAGAAATTAATTACCATTCTTGACATCCCCTCCCTTTTTGCAACACGTACCAACTGTGTCATATGCAACTTAGTACTGAAGTTATTAATGTCCAGCACCTGGCAGCAAATGCAAATCATAGGAAACTGATTGGACAGATGGAGATTTTTCATCTATCATCTTCTCTGATCTGACCTTCAGGCCCTGGCAGTCATAAAGAGCAAGAAGACAAGCACCAGTCCACATTGAATGCCTGCACAGAGGAGGACCTTTCTCCCATCTGGGTTCTGGGATCAGAGTATATGTCCCTTGGAGTTCAGCTCAGGATCTGAACTTGCATGACTGGTCTTGGTTCACCAAAGGTCATCAGGAAAAAAATTATGGCAGAGCCCATAAAGTGAAGAATTTATCTGGAAACCATAAGTAAAATGACCCAGGCTCCAACTTTTAAAACAATCTGCAAGAGAATTACAGAAACAAACCAAACCAAGCTTCTCCAGCCAAACTACTCAAAGGATTTTCCTGGTCTCTGTTCTACAGGTAAGACTCCAAACCAAGACTGAGAGTGGTACACAAAAATTCTCAGACAACTTAAACATTAGAACACTGTGGACTGACCCATAGCCTCATAGGCTCCTCCTTCCCCGAACAATATGCTCCAACACTCTTAAAAGCATGCACACTCTTCTATGGCCTCTATACTTTGCCCACATTATGTTTTAAATATTTTAACTATTTTGTCATGCACCAAAGCTGGGTCAAAGCAGAGAGGCAAAGATCTAGTCTGATATTTATTTCTGAGCTGAGGACAATGAGAAATTACTCCAGACATTCTGAACATGCAGCATGTTATTCTCCTACATGAGGTCTCCATGAGCTAGGTTTTCTGCAAGAGAATTTTGCAGCATATCCCATGACAGAAATGAGATCCTCAGGAAAGCAGTGGACAGAAGGTTTATACAGTGACATCCTATACAGACTGTCCTTCATGGTGCCAGCAGCAAGCACCCGTTTGGCCTGAGACACGGCACAAAACCATTTTTACAGGAGATAGCAGGAGATCTGGTTGTCATTCCTATACGAGCCAACTTACCAGAGGGGACCCCTCTGGCTGAGCTTTTGTTTCTGAGTAACCTGTACTGAAATAAAAATATCATTTGCACAACACCAGGCCTTGGAGCAGGCAGGGTAGGTAGGCAGTGACAGGGAACCGAGAGGTGAGATGAGGTTGTTTGCAAGCAGTGCTTAGACCTACACATGTCTTGTACAGCTGTCCTGAGGGAGTGCATGTGACAGTTTGGGACATTCTAGGCTGTTTCAGGTGTTGTTTCTGACATAGATTCACCTATCTGAACTGGTCAGAGTATTTTGATGGAGACAACTAGGTCTGTTTGGAGTATATGCTGCCTATGCAGTGGTGGGCAAAGGAGGAAGGGTGAGAACAAGAGGAAAAAACAAGCATAATGATTTTCACTTTTTAGTCAGATAAGAACCACAGACAGATGACATGAGAGAGAGCAGAGGCAAGCAAACATCAGATATGTTTCCCCAGAAAGCTGGGGACAAACAAAATGGTAGCAGAAGCATGTGGAGGCTGACAAAATACAATGGGTTGGGCAGCTACCCCGGGCCATTGAACCAACCAGGATGCATGGTGGATTGCTTGGCCGTTCCAGTCTTCTTGGTACGTGACCAGGAATATTGGCAAAGTCACGACAAATGGAAGGAGAAAGGAAAAGACCATACTGCCTTTCTAAGGTAAAGATTGATACCATTTAGTCAGCTCTTTGTACCTACTAATTTTAAAAGTCAGGAACAGTCTAGATAAATATGAGCAAGCAGTTTCTTTGAAGGATACATATGACATTGCTCACCAAAGAATGTATCAATTTCTCTTTGGGTAGAAGCAAACTCTTACATGAGCTGTCCTCTACTCTTCAGGCTAAATATACTTTCACAGGCATACAACCTCATTGTTCCAATCTAAATGGTATAAAAACTCCCACCTTATAGTACCAGTCTTATTTTTACCTTATATTCCTGCAGGGTGTAGCTTCAAATTTCTGTGCTAAAACCTCAGCTGAAAGGGGAAACCTTCACTAATACAATACTTTTTCCAAGCTCCTCCATTTACCTCTTGAATTCATTATAGTTGGGGGATCCTGGGATTTACTGCACTGTATTAATGTTGTAGAGCTTGGGGGTATTTTTTTTTCTTAGGCACTTTTTGTTTCTTTAAGGAGTATTATAATTTAATTATTATGCACCTAGCTATTTCTTTAGTTTTGTTGAATAACAGCTTTATATACACTATCAGCAAAGTCGATACCAAACACAGCTGTCTGTGCACTAAATGTATGAGATTTTATTTTTTTTCATTGTCTTTCCTCTATATTTAAGTATTCTCTTAGTATTCATATGACCTTACTTCTCGTTACTTTAATAATTTAGTTGTTTTGTATAATACCTGATTTGCTCTGGCTTCTTCCTTTTTCTTTCACTTCTATTAAATTTAAGACTGTCAGGTATGTCACTCTATCAAAAGACTCAACAAACCATTGTTTAGTTTTCACACATACACCATTGGTCTAGGAAAAATGGGGATTTGGGGGGAAGGGGCTTTAGTTTTTATCTTTTTTTCTCACCATTCTACTCTATTTTAACAGGCAATATTTTTTTTTTTCCAAGTCAAGTCTGGTTTCTCCACTGACAGCAACTGGTAAGTGCTTTTCCTGATTTTACCTTTATTCATGAACTTTTCCATCTTATTTTCTTTCCCTGTCCTGTTGAGGATGGGGAGTGAGAGAGCAGTTGGGTGGAGGTTTCACAACCAGCCAGGATCCACCCTCCATAATTTCCTTGATCGCTTAACAGAGGCCAGCTTTGTTTATACATAGGTAAGAGTAAGTAGAGAGTCTATTAAGTTTGGCAGTCATAACATGGCTTCTGTCAGGAAAGCAGAAAGGATCCTTTTCAAATAGTTGTATATACCAAAACTAATTTCACATGTGCCATCAGATAAGATCACACACAGATGACAACAGATGTTCCTGAAGGTTTTTGGAAGCGTAGAGCCTATTCCCTGGCAGTCCTCCTGCACTGCTTTTCCAGGGCTCCAAGAAACATTGATTTTTTTTTTTATACACAGCAAGTATTTGCAAAAAACTGAAACTAAAGTATTTGCATCAAAAGTGATTCCTCTTTGGACTACATAAGAAGGAATATTCACAAGATGCAGCATAAACTTTGTTGTTTGGTTTTGGATGAACATGCACAGTCCCATCTTGGGGGAGATGTTTGTGGGAGGATAAACTGATACAAAATAATCCCAGTTCAGGTGGAGCAAGGAAGAAAGCCGTGTGTGAAAGCCTTGCAACTTCCTCAGTTCTGCAAGACCTTTTGCTTGTTGCTCTGAGCCTGCCCGATGGCTGGATACAGAAGGAGTGACAAAATAAATCTTCTCTGGTTTGCTTCTCCTGAAGTGACGTTATCTCCCTTTGGGTACAGGACTGTGGCAAGGAATCCAAACCTTGTCCTTTGTGCTACACTAAGACCAGGAACTGTCTGCCAAAGGCAGATCAGTGCCTCACTTCTTGCATCTCCTTGTCTCCTCAAGGAAGGTTTGTATAAATAGAAATAACAACAATGTCTTTTGGAGCCCTAGGGAAGTGTTGCTTGTAAAAGGAGAGCAAGGCATTAGGCTCTATAGTCTATTTCTCTTGAGGGTAGACATCATGACTGCACTACAAGCAGGATTAAACAAAGCAATTATTTAGTTAACCATATTATATCAATAACATTATTTTATAGAACCCATGAAACACAATCAGAGCTACAGACAATTACTGCTTTCATACAGTAAATTATACCGCATGGGGAAATGTCTACACACAAACCCCATTTTGCCTCAAGTTGTTTTAGTATACTTAAAATGTTCTGTTTTCCCTCATTGCTATTACAGTAAAGTTGTCAAGGAGTTTGGAGAGTTGGACACTGTCATTGTGGAGCTGCCTACAAAGAAAAAAACCCTGCCATCGAATTATATTGAATGCAAAAGCAGAGATCCGACAGCTCCTGGAAAGGACAAAGAGGTGCTGGAAAACCAATCAGATTTGAAGCTATTGTGAATAAAGCACTCTGCTGTTGATGACAGATACTTATGTTCAGGCATTCCTTCAAGCTGGCTTTGGGGAACTGCATAAAAACTAATTAGATCCTATTCCTTGAGAAAGGGAAAAAAAAAAAAGAAGAATCAGCAGGTGAAAATAAGGTGTAAGTGAAATAGCTGAGCAGGGAATTTTTCATTCCCAAATAGCAGCCATGGTACAGATGAGAATGACTGAGAAAATAAAAGCTCTGAGAAGACACAAAAAGGATAAAACACAAATCCAAATCAATACACAGCAGAAAGAAAAAAGAAAAAAAGAAAGTCAAGTCCAAAAACTATCCGCAATGATTTGCAATAAAAATTTTCAGAAATGAAAGCTAACTTCAACGGAGCAAGAAAAAAGTATGAGCTAATAATACAAAACTTTGCAACATTTCATACTCTTTGTTGACCTTTAAGCCCAAAAACCAGACTGCAGAACTGAAAAATGGAACCAAAGATTCCCATGACAGCTGTACAGAACTAAAACTGGGCGTTTGCTAAGAAGATACTGGTACTTTGAGTTGTTTTGCACTTCATCAGAAGTTGTTCCTGACAGCAGCAGGTATTAATTTACTTGGTGTATATTCATTTGGGGAAATGAGAGAGTGGTTATGCTGTGAGGCATGACTCTTACTCAGAACAACTGGACTGAAATTAAGACAGCAGACACCGTAAAACAGTCTTCAAAAGACTTGTAAGGATGGAAGCTTTTATTTCATTATTTTATCCTAAAATTAGAAAGCTTATTTTAGAAGAAGTCTTCATCAATATTGCAATCTGGACCCAGCAAAATGTGGAAAATACATAGATGATGTATTCCTCAATCATCCTCGAATGTTTTATGTACTCTAAGAAATCAAGTGACTTAAATACTGTCAATAAGAACTTCAAATACCAAGACAGTCTTTAAAGCAGGTAAAAGTACGCTATGACAAAATAGAATCAAATCAAAACCATTTTCCTTTTGAAAGGAAAACTAGCCTGCACAATTGGAGAAGTACTGTAATGATTTCTGAGAAGAATAAAAACCAGGAGTTAGAAAGTGATAGAAGTAGTTAGGAGAGGGGGGAAAAAAGAAAACATCCATATTAGTCATTGTTATGAAGTTGAAGTTGACTGAATGTGGCAGTGCTGAAAAACACGTGCATAGACAAATACTTCTGCAGTGTCAGTAGTCAGACATCTTCGACAGTTCTACCTTCCATAAAGGTGCAGTGCTCCAGGGAATTTAAGACCTTCTTTTCATTGGTAGAGTGTAGCAGTGTGCCCCCTGTTGACGGGGTGACCAAATTACAAGGGAATTTACAAATACTCTTTGTCTGCCAAGTAAGGAAAAGACCCTAGAAAGTTCTCCCCGAATTTGGTACAGAGACACCTCATAGGACCCTTTGAACTTCACCTCAAACTTGGGGCTGTTTGATTGGACTAGGGCCAAGAAGTCCTGCCTGGGCCATTAGGTAGAAAAAGGACAGGACAAAAGACTTAATCACTTTTGTGGCGTGTCTTAGCAGGGCAAGCATCTCTTGCACCTGGCACGGCTTTTCTCTGTAAAGAGCTTTGTTATTTTGTTTCTTATTAAACCTTTTCTGTTTCAAACACTGCCACAAGAGTCATCCTGCTCCTTTTTATGCCATCTGGGTAGCTGGGCTATTTGGGTATGAAGGGATCGGTAAGAGCTTATAACACCCTGGCCTTCACCCAACCCCTTCAGTAGAGAAATTTGAGAGAATTAGTAAGTTAGACACACTATTCATATGCTGTAGATCAAAACTGCGAGTTGGAGTAAGCAAGAATCAGTTCAACCTCAAGATGCAACTCTGAGTCTTAGACACATTTTCTGAAATGCCCAGAAGAAGGAAGCCTTGAAAATTGTGCTTTCTTTATAGTAAGAACTATCTCCATTTGGGTCTGCACAAAGAGGGGATCACAGGTTCTTCTAGACTGTTACTTCTCCTCCTTTGTAATTCTTTCCCTCATTGCTGTGGATCTACTGACTCTGAGTCTCCACTTTAGGAAATGGGGATGGGCAAACAAAGGGCTAAGAAAGGAGATACCAAGTTATGGCTCTGTCATAATTGAGTTCCAGTCTGCCCAATTCTTTGATCCTTCAAATCCCATAAATTTTGGCAAGTTTCAGTTATTCATTCATTAGATAGTGGGGTGTTAAAGCACTGGAATCTTACTGGGTGATTATAATACAGATTTTTCATTTTAGGAGTTCAGAGGACATATATAAAGATCTTCTTTTCCTTTCCAACACTAGATGACCTTCCCAAATGTATGACCACGCTGTGAAAATTGATCTCATTGTAGTTGGAGTAAATGGAGACATGCTGGGCTCATTGACTATTTTTCTTTTCCAAAGCTGTTTCCAAACATTTGGAAGGAAAAGAGATAAACTGTTTGCTTATTAGCAAGTAGAAAACCAAACAGTATCATGAGCCTCAAACCCCTCCGGCAAAGGACTAGCTCTGCTACATGACAGAGAAATGACAAGTGAAAAAGTTTTGATTTATTCATTCTTAGCTGAGAAGATTGCTTCAGTGTGGCCTGAAGTAGTGATAACGCATGAGATGATAGAAATGGCTGAGACAGGAATTGGTACCCATATGCTTGTGTTTTTTTCTCAGCTCTGTTCAAGGACAGGTCCACTGAGACACAGACAGTGCACATGATTTAAGAAGGAAATTTTTCCTGTAACTTCCAGAATTGGTTATGACTTAGTTGTAAAAAAAAAAATCTAAAAAAAATCTAAAAAACAAAACAAACCAAAAATAAAACAAAGAAAAACCCAACAAAACCAAAACCAACCAAAGACCAAAAAAACAAAACAAAACCCCCCAAAAAAAAACCCAAAAAAAAAAAAAAAAAAAAAAATCCATTTCCTTGCATTATTAGCTGTTCAGGCTTTATTTCTAACTAACATTGGATACTGTTTAAACTTACTGAATGACCTCTCCTGCAAGAGAAGATGATAGTCCCTTATGCTAAAATATGTATTGCAATCATATTTTTGACATGTATCTCCACCAGAGGCTCCTGAAAAGGGCATAAAACCACTAACATTCAAAAAAATAGTGCTCAACAGATCTTTCAGATACAAAAGAAGACAAGAAAATCACAAAAAAACCCTGTGCGGCAAATGCCAACTTTGTAAGTAAAAGCAGCAGTGCAGGACAAGGTGATAAAATTTCTTGCATCATCTGCAAAATCTAAAAATGTTGCATCTAAATGCAACTAAATGTCTAAATGCAACTACAAGTCTAAAAATGTTGCCCAAAAAAAAAAATGTTGCATCGAAATGTTGCATCTGTTTCCTTTTCAAGTCTTCAAACTACCAAGCCTTTTCATCTCAGTCTTTCGCTGCAACAGAATCACTGTCACAAAAAAATTCTTGCAGTCATTTGACAGGCCTCACTGACTCAAAATACTTGGTTGTTTCTGAGGATGAGGGTTACATGGCAATTTCATTAGAAATAGATACAAATCAGTGAAAATTAAGGGGGAGTGATTAAATGAAAGAGAAGTTATGTTGGTAGACTTTCAGTTTTAGAAACTGGATGAGAACTGCATGAAGAGGGATGAAGTCCTTCAGGCTTGTCAGAGCAGATGATACACAAACTTAAAATTTTATTTATAAACCCTACATCTAAGCTGAGGACATGAATATAGCAGCAGAGCAATGGCTTTTACTGGTCTTTTCTTGCCAATAAGTTTGAAAGACATATGATTGCAAAAGGTTACCTTACAAAAGGTAATCCTTTCCTTCCAAGCTTTATAGAGAATAGTAACAATATCAAGCTAACCTCAGACTCTGAAATGTTATCGTTAATTCAGAATTTAACATAATGTTATGAGCACCATTGCCCCTTACATTGTTCATGGTAAGGTTGAAGATTTTTCTGAATTTTACATACAAATATTTTCCTATTTTCTTTCATCTTTGAAAGCACCTAAAATCAACACACCCTGTGAACTTATATACCCCAGAACAACCTGATTTTACTATAAGCAGGAAGTTGGTCTTGAAAATTCTAGAGAAGCCTTACAACATGAATTATTTTATTATTCTATAATACTAAAATGTGAAAAATATGCAAAAATTATGTGAAAGTAATGTGGAGATTAAAAAATATAATCAAATCCATGAACATATCCACGGCCCAAAATAAAATTGTTCTCTCAAACATTTTCCTCAGTACTATTCTAAAGGAAAGTCTATGGTCATAAGCTCAGCCTCATGAAGTACATTTAAAGTTAATAACATTTCCTTTAAAAGCTAATCTACATTCCATTTTACATGCAGGAAAGCAACAGTACTGGAAGAGACATCATAGTTTATTACCAAGAGAGTTCAAATTACTTTACTGAGTCACCCAGTTTCCACTTCAGAGGGACTATAGCATCTATAAAAGTGGCTGCTCTGGCAAACATCACCATTATTCCCATCAGCCTCTTCCTCTAATACAGAGAAACTGATCTGGAGACACATAGGATCCCCTGTCCACCTGCAAAATATTTACAAGGACAACTTCCTCCACTCCATATCAAGGAGTACATGATAAGACTTGATGGAGAGGATGGAGCTTTAGAGAAGCACACTGCTTACATGGATCAATTTATCCTTGTAAGACTGGTAGAACTAGAAGCAGTAATTAATTAATACCTGTGCTCACCTGTCAACAAAACAGTACATGGCAAACTTGCTTTTTAGAAGAACCTATTTTGGTAACCATGCAGCACCTCCAAGTACTTGAGGTGACACTGTCTATCTTTATTATGCTGTCATTACATTTTACAACTTATGCAAAGAGAAACTTTGGAAAATCTAGGTATTTTCCTGCATAGAATATACAAAGATAGTTAGGAGGGGCTGCTTGCTTCCTTGAGGAAGGTTCTAGAGAGGGAGCATATTGCACAGCATCTAGCCTATGTCAACAAATCAATAGTGAAGCTTGTTAGAAAGCAGCCCTTATTTCCCACATAGAAAGAGGGGCATCATTCTACTCTACTCTCATGGAAAATGTTTATTGTGGCCACTAAAATAGTTTAAAAACATTTACCCAGAAGAATTTTGAGATAGTTAAAAAGTAAATCTTGGTGGAAGGCTTCCAGTCCATAAAACACATTTGAATCTATTTCCCTACAGAATAGGAACATCCTAATTTCTGGAGGAAATAAAAGTACAAGTGCACACAAAATTAAAACATGTTGTTCCCAAAAACTTAAAAAGACATTATCTACTCAATGAATAGATATTATTAGACAAATAACTAAAGACGTTATCTACTCAATGTAGTAAACACAGACACTCTAAAATACAGGATTCAAAAAGCCCTCCAATATGCCAATGTCACCAAAACAAAGTGAGAAACAGAAAACAATTAGGATACTTTCCACCTGAATAACTCATCAAAATGATCATACTCCAGCAGAAACCATGTTTTCCAGCACTACTTTTTTGCAGCCAAAACTACTAAACAGAGCCAAGCAGTCTCACAGGAGCAGAACAACCAAACATTCAAAAATCGAGAACTAGAGAAAGGATTTACCAGCAACTGAATCCTGATTACTATTTGAATCCTTGGTTTTATGTCCTTTGAAGATAAACCTAGATTTTTACAACTGTGCCTATGAAGTTTGGTGAGGGCAGAGGGGGAGAAAGAAAATGAGGCATCAGTTCAACCTGGGGGACAGAGTGATTAATATAATAATAATAATAATAGAGGGAAAAGAAAGGAAGGCATTTTTGAGAACTGGGGTTACACTGCAGGCCTGTGACACTGTTCTTCACTACTGTTCTCTTGGTTCACTGAGATCAGTGTATTTCAGTTTACTACCAAAGGTTACAGGTCCCTCACAACATGAAGCAACTGCCTCAGAAACTGCAAGGAGTACTTTGAGCTTTCCCATAGAAGTTCCTCTTGCGGGAACTTCACAGAGGAAACAGCAGAGAAAGTTTTTAATTTCTGTCGACACTTTTACTTGCAGGAAGAATAGATGTATCCCAGATTTTTGTATGTCTCTTTCCATTTCATACCCACAATACAGGCACCTGGCTTAGCTTCTTAGAGAACTATCGTTTAATAGGCACTCATTATCTTTCTTATCACTTCATCAGGTTTTGATCTGTTTGAATTAACCTTGAAATTCACTGTGTTGAGCAGAAGGCTTGGTCTAGAGACCTCCTCCTGTCCCTTCTCATCTAAATGATTTCCCAGTGCAATGAAGAAAAGTTATCTGTAGAGTTTTAGGATAAATATCCTCCATTATTCTCTTCACAGGATGGAGGATATGGTGATCAAGCTTTCCTCATAAAAATAGCAAAATATGAATTTTAGTGATTAAAGTCCTTCTGTACTTCATGGAACTTCATAGTTAAACAGTACACCGAAAATTTTTTTTCTTTTATATGAAATATAATTACACGGTCTCTAACATAAAACTGATTCCTAATGTCCTACAAAAAAATCAGTTAGTACTGCAAATGCACTGAAATTAAAGGCTTCAAAAAATCTGGTAATATTTGAAAAACCAAATAATTCTTAAATATTAAACTTAAGGCAGCTATGAAAATGATCACACATACAAATGAAAAAAAAAAATCTGCACTTACAGTTCTATTGCCTTGTTCCACATGATAACATAGCCAGAAAGAATGAAGGACTCAATATTTACAATGTGTGTATTTCCTCTCTCTGTTCCAACATAAAGCCATTTACTCTGGAAAGGTAGATGGCAGTAAGTAATCCTGGAAAAGAAAAAAAACCAAAACAACAAAATAAAAGTGACTGAATATCACATTAACAATACTTTTTTAACACTTTTGCAGCTGAAAGAATTATTATTTCCATTTTATAACTTGAGAAAAGCCTGCCCAGCAGGCATTCTGAAGAATGTGCAGGTTCTGGGGGTCATCTCCAGGAAAATCATAAAAGAGAACATGAAACAAAGCAGGGCCATCCTGCCTGCCGATATTAAGGGCAGGACAAAAGAGAAGCATCACTTGAGCACTGAACTAAGTCTACCTATCTCCATGGGTATGTAAATTGCACTTTGATAGTATTCAAGACTCTCAAGGAAGGCTTTCTTATATCCTTTCTCAGAATAAGCAGATTATCCAGTCAAACAAACAGAGTTTTGTGGACATCAGTGGGATTAATGTTTTTCATAACGGAAGTATAACACCATAATTCATACAAGAAAACATTCATTTATTTGTCATCTGGAAGGTTAGAGCCTTAGATAGAGCATTTATCAAAGGTGAACTACCACAGATACACTGAATCCTACACTCATTACAAGGTGATGAAAAAGTGCTACTTTACCTTGGAAAGATGTCATGACAGTTTCTCATGATAATACATAAAAGTTTTCACAGATGACAAATGAGTAGGTTCAGGTAACTTTCATGTTATGGTTATTATATAGATATTTCATACACTAAAACAAATCTAAATCTATATGAGATGAGAAAACATTCGCTACTAAAATGTAAGTGAATACATGCTTCCTACAGAGACTGAAACTTAATCCAACCTTACGGTACAGACTTGTAAATTTTGACAAAAAAACAGATATTTTGCTTGGTATGTCGTATGTTATTATATTTATCACTCAGTTCCACAAATAGGCTATTTCTGGATTTTATATACAAACTTGATTTTTTTTTTCTTAGCACCTTCAACCACCACAAAAGTACATACAGTATTTAAAACCATGCATATTTAAAATTTTCATTCTTATGGTACAGCAATTTTTCTGAATTGATTATAAAGGAGTGAGAGGGGTGTTGGCAATCTTTCAGTAATTTGGCTCTCTCAGTCAAGTAAAGTCATCTGAGTAGAGCATTTGCCACTCTTTAAGGAATTGTTCAATAATTATACAAATTAAATATACTTTATGTAATTGTTCCCTGTAAAGTACTCTCAACAAATAAAAAGGTTCCAAACAGATTACACACATTTGCAAATACAGATAGTATTTGCATAGTTCTGTGGTCTTCCAAGTATCTAATAAACTGCCAGTACATTAAATGCTAAATTCATTCAAGTGAGGAAAATCACTTTTTTTGTACTTATGCATTACACTGGACTGAATACAGTTGGAATATAGAGTCTTCACATTGTAACTTATGGAGAAAGTTATTGTGGAATCATGGAACCCAGAATAAGGCTTACCCTTCACAGAAATCTTGTTTTGTTAATTAAAGTGAGACCTAAATATGAGATAGCCTTTGCTATGTCCAGCTGTACAGGCTGGACAGGCTAAATTTTACCATCAGTTGCCTAATTTTGGCAATAATTCCAGAGCCTTTAGTGGAAAGAGCACCAGGTTTTTCAAGGGAATGCTTTGAGAATGGGAGCTATATTTTAGCATGAATAACTGAAAATGCCTTAAAGCAGCAACACAGTACTGATATTGTGGGTGCAGTCAGACCAACAAAGGTCCAACAGAAATAACTGCAGCAGGTAGAGGCCACCTACATAATCCCTGATGGAGTCCAAGATATGAGCTTTATTTTTCTGCTCATAACAGGTGCAAGGAACCATTTGCCCTTTGGGCTTTATAGTTACAAATGGGAAGTTGTTTTTCACATCTTTCCTGATCCTTTTCCTTTAAACTGAACAACCCTATTTCTTTTGCTTTCTCTCCTGGTGAACCATTTCCTTCACTTTTTGTTAAATTCATATTTGATCAATTTTTTTGTTGTTGTTGTTTAATTTCTTGCATTTCTGTACTACCTCTACTCTTCTTTCTTGCACTGCAAAGCATATGGGTACTCTGTTAGGTCCCAGCCCATAAAAAACTTCTCTTCTAGCTAATAAACCCTCTTAAATCACTTGATGTTGAAGCTCACCCAACACTTGTTTGTAGTAAACTGTTAAATTACAGGAAGACAATTTTGACATGAAAGTGTTGAAAACATAGATGTCTGGTCATCTGTTTTTTGTCAGATGACTGACAAAAAAATCGTAAGTTCCAAAGCGAGCCCTACTTGACTAGAACCCTGTTACTCCAAATTCTTGCAGTAGTGTCATCAGACTAAGCAGATTCAAGTCCACCTGGGACAACACTATTTTTCAGTCCTTTGTTAAATCAAATCACAAGCTACTACGGGGTATTGCAGGAAACTTGATCTCCCATGTGCAAGAATGAATCCAATGTCTTGATTATGAATGAAATTTCAACATCACCTCACACACTGTTAGAGGCTACTCTGGGCTGCTTTTCATCCTTTTTGAGATTTGCTTCCACATCACAATCTCTAGGACACACTGCCACAACAACCAACAGACAAAGTGGGTGTCTGCATTCCCAGATATTGCACATCCTCTGCTTGCCTGCTTTAGGTTTCAGATTTCAAGAACATGGTCCTACAGCAAGAGAAAAACCAGACCATTGTAGTAACTACTACTAAGTTGTTAGGCCATAAGTTACTGGACTCAATATCTTGCTGGCCTATCTGAAATCCCAGACACCAGTCACTACTAAGCCTGGATGCACAATATGAAGGACCAAAAAAGAATTAGGTATTGCTGAAGAATGAAAAAAAAAGCACCACAGCCATGCCTATTTTCTTAAGGCCAGCTACTTCCTCTTAAATAATTTCATTTTGTTCTGCCAAATTTATGGGACAGCCAGGTAAGCAAGTATCCTGCATGTTCTTTCTTCCACAAAGAAAACCACCCTATGAGTCTTTATTGTTTACCCAAACTATTATTAAACATTATGAAATGTCAAATTATGAAATGTCAAATTATGAAATGTATAAATGTCATTATGGAACCCTTTACAATATGTGAGCTTATAAGAAAATAGCACTCCCTTAAAGACAATCCAGGTATGTAACAAACCTATTAGAGCACAGGGATTACTAGGTATTTTAATACAATATATTGCTAGGCTTCACCAAACAAAGCCATATAATTTTCATATTCTCCTAAAACTCTTCATTTCTCTGAAGCAGTTTTATTTTACATTATGTAAATTAAATTCAAACTGCTTTATATATTATTGACTTTTCACTTCTACAGAAAGTATTAACTTGACTTTGAGGCTTGGAAGCTTTGAAGCAAGACTCCAATTTTTAATGAACATCTTCCATCTCAGTAAGTACTGAAATTACATAACGATTTCTTCAAGAGAAAACAATGAAGTCTCATACTGTAGTTTTCATTGTGGATGAAAGGTATTCTATTATATGACTCTATTAGTCATATATCCCACAAGCAAATTAAGATGTCTTTTGATGCCATTACAAAAACGAGTCAATAAGCCAGAAAGAAAGAAAGGCTATTTTTCTTCTTAAGAAGTTAGGGATTGTACTGAATTATGTTCAGTATGAAGTGCTTCTGACAAAGTTTAATCAGATTGTCAATCCGATTGAGATAACGTGCAACAAAATGAAATGGAAACTTGAGGATTTTCTCAATGTTGATCACTTAACAGAAAGTCAGCCAGAAATGTGGATATTGTACATTCTTAGCAGCGAACCACAACATGAATCTTATTGATCATTATAAGAAATAGCAAAAATTGATTAATTGATACCAAAAAAGGTGTTTCTATTCTGCCAGAACAGTCTGAAACATTGTATCATTTTTTTCCAAATGACACAACAGGATGTAGAATATCCTGTAGGATAAAGCAATTTTTAAAAAATCAAGAGGTACTAACTAAAACACTTAAATCAGAATTTAGTAGGGAAAACTATTTTGCTAAGGTCCTAAAAACATACCTTATGTAAGTAATTAAATGTATTATTTACATAAATTATATAAGTAATATAAGATATATAATGGAATAACTGAAAGAAGAATTGTCAAAACATTGAACTTTATTTTCAAAAGGAATATATCCTGACTAGCAAGTCGTGAAAAGGTATATCTTTCAGAAAATCACAGCACTCTACAGTCTAACAACCATGGCCAAAGTCTCACTGCATATTAGTAGAATATAATTTAGCATGCAATATAACCTCTAAAGTATTAGTAAAAACGCTCAGATTACTTAAAATCATCTTTATTATGTTAATTGTATTCCTCTAAAAAAAAGAAAAGATAATTTTGAGAACGCTTCTGCCTCTGCTTTCTTTTTTATTTTCTTCTATTTTTAGCATGAAAAGTTTCCTGGAACACTATTGCTGGTGGTGAGTGGGGAGATCTGCTGAAGGGTGGAGAGTTAAATGCATTTTTGCCAAAATGAGAAACAGTTACTCCTATTTAATTACTTATTTGCTCACTCATAGACATCAAAACTGCAATTAAATTTATACTATGGATTTTCCCTTTATACAGATAACCTTAAATATGAACCTTGAATACAAACTGTGTATTCCTTATCCCCAGCACTGACTGGCAGAGTTCAGTTTCTATTAAGTTCCTACAGAAAACAAACATTAACTTGAACTCCCTCTCAGAATGCTACCAAAATAAACTACAGTGTCCAGGTTCTCAGGAAATATGGAAATCTCACAAATTTACAGGAAAAGGGAGATAAAACATGAAGGAGCATTAACTTGGGAACATGAGTAGCTGACAGGAAGCAAACCCAGTAGTTGCACGGCACACCAGTCATGGTCCTGGCCCAGCTTTCTGCTCTCAGTGACTCCTAAGGGACTGCCACTGTCTTACACCCAATTTACAGTGAATTGCCCCAGCATGGATGGATTCAGCTGCTGAGAAAGCTGATCACCTTCTTCAGATGGTTATGGCTACCAGAAGTCTATCTTTTCACTGCAGTGATTATGGCACTTTTCCTGACTCCAGGGATTTTCTCCAGCATCCTCTGGTGCTTTCAGTACGTTCCACTAATCTATGCTATGTCCTTCAGCTGGTCATCCTCAAGAGCTGCTCTCTTGGCACTGCCACCTGATAGACTGGGCAGCATCCCTGGTAATTGCCAATGACTGGCTGATGTTTTGTGAGGTCCTCTTTCAAAGCAGCTCTTTGAAAGGATTCCTCTAGAGAGGAATCTGTGGCCTGTGCAGCTTTCAATGGATAGTCACAACAGGGGAAAACCACTGCATAAGCCCTTCCCTTCCTTCTTGACTTCTGAAGGATTTCTTCACTCCAACAAAAAAACTACAGCTGCTAAGGGGGCTTCATGACATTGTATCAGTTCTCTTCTCCCTCCATCAGCAAGCACAAATTATTTCCACGTGATTTTTTTTTTCCCTCATACTCCCTTAATCTTTTGGTGATTTTGAACAAAAGTAATACAAAACAAAGCCCACCAGGCTCATCTAGTGCCCCATCCTTCTACAGTGGTTGAAAGTGGACTGAGGTAGCTTCTAGCCAGTATTCTCAGAAAGTGTAAGTTTACTTTTCCATCAGTTTAGTAGAGGATGTTCAAGCTCAGATTATTGCTTTAAGTCACAAAATGGAAGTCACACTGGAAGATTTGGACAGATATTCAGGCCAAGTAATTTGTAGCTGACCTGAAGTGCCTAAACAGAAGCACAGATTAAAGCTACTGACAATGAGAGAAAGGAGTTGTTTCCAGCAGATCTAGCAAAGGATGTAAATTATGAGCTATTTGGCCTCTGGAGGAATTTAATCTTCTTCCTGGTCCATATATAAATTTGGAGCTCATCAGCACTGTAAAGCATGTAACAAACATGTACCATAGCAGCAATTCATGCAGTCTGCCATCCACGTGATGGGCTGTGTTTTCAACAGATGGTTGTGCAGCTCCCCAGATAGATGTGAACTGGGTCTGTGCATAGTAATAACAACATTTCCTCTGCTACAGGGGGTGTTGTTATATACCAGGAAGCCCTAAGAAGGCAGAAAACAAAGATGAATTCCACTATTATGAGCTCCAATGTTCAATTTCAACTCTAATTTTAACTCATTTGCAGAGTATGAGAAGTCTGTAGGGCCGATGTAAGAGCACAGGAAATACTTTAAATTACTAACTGGCTGACTAAGAGTCAAATGAAACATAGAGCAGTTCAATACATCTGGAGAGTTCCTTCCTTTCAGGGTCTTGCTGATACTAATCACAACATGAGTATTTCTCCTATTCACACTAGATTCTCCAAATACCATATAAGATAGTTTCAAAAATTTCTAGCAGCCCTGCACACACAGAGCTTAGCAGAAAGTGAATGAACCAAACATGACTTTGAGATTGATAATTGCAGTCAACCTGTTTTTTTAAATGTGATTTAGTTTTAATTTAAAATAAGAAAAATCTTCTCTTTCACATATATTTTCTGCTAGCAACCGTCAACCTTTATTTTGAATTAAAATCAGTTGAACTGTCTTATGTTTTAATTACTTACACAGAAGAAAGTTAAGTAGAGCTAAAAACACATTGAACACAAATTGCATTGCATCCTGGTGACAGCATAACATGGGATAAACCCCATTGTTATTTAGGAATATCTGGACACAAGAGGAATATTAAGGAAAATTATATTCTCAAAATACTGCATGAACAGTTATGTCTCTGGGTTTTTTCCAGAGTGTTATACAGACTGCCCAAATATTTGTTTTTTTAAGACTATAGTGCATGCACCGCAAATAAAGGTGATGACAGGACTGGGTAGATGAAGACTATCTATCTAATAAGAAATGTAAGAACTAGAACTTAATTGTATTTTTCCACCAAATTCAGAGATGAATGTGACTATTCTGTTTATAACTACTCAGTGAATCATCTCTACCAATAAATTCTAAGCTAATAATGAAAGTCACAAACTATTTACAACTAAAAACTGTGAAACAAGTCATCATTTAGCTCACATACCACTGTGCCTATTTCCTGACTGAACAACCAACACCTGCAGACAGTAGCATCACCTGAAGACATTACTTGAGCTTACACATCAATGTTTTAAAGACAGTAAAATGAATTGCTTTACATGAGGCAATTTAATACACGTTCCTTACAAAGAAACATGAATAAAAAATGGAGTCAAGGCAGTGGTAACAGTTACTTTCTAGAATTATACTTCTACTTCCCAATGTTCCTTTCAGGTTTGGTATCTCAGACTATTCATCTTACCCAATCAGTCCACAGAGCAGTTTTATTTGTCTTTGTTTTATACTGGTTTAGACACAACTATTCATCACAGTCATGGTTGCTTGTACAACAGCAAAAATTTAATTTGTGGATTACAATGTAAGAAACGAACCTTTGAGGTTCCTCTCTTCTGTTTAATACTGATTTAATCTGATTTCTTCAAATTAACTACCACTTGAGCTAGAACAAATTACTTTAAGATACCTCTTGATTTAAAGAATTTCAGTGATGGGAGATTCTCTACGAATGCTGAGGTACAACAAATCAGGATTCCACCTCTAAACTATAATTTCAATACAAATTACCTTAAGCAAAGTATACTTTCCTACATATAATTAAGACATCCTCCTCCCCCCCACCCCCACTTCAATTTCTGCAAATTCTATGTAGAAGAAACATTAAGAAAACATTTTCACTTTAGAGTTTCATTTAAGGCCAATAGGCTTAAATAGTGCTGAAATATCTAACACAATTATTTATTTAGACAAAGCAAAAAAGCTTATGCAGCTATTTTCCATCGAATTATTCAGACATGTCATGTGGCTGGTGGTCCACTGCTGCTTTCAAAGTGTTTAAGATACAAACATTTTTCATGGTGTCCCTTACCTGAAATATTATACCTTACAAGAATGAGAAACAGGAATACAAGAAAAACAAAAAAAAAAAACCAACGAACCAACCAACCAAACAAACCAACAAACCAACCCACAAAAAACAGAACAAAACAAAACAAAAAAACCCAACCAACCAGCCAACCAAAAAATTTAAGAAATGCAGCTGGAAAACAATTTCTTTCTCAAGCTATTTTGGTTTTGTCCCTTTTTCTCCATTGGATCAATTGGTACATGCTGAAGCATTCTGTTTTTTTAGAAATTTGGACTGATCATTAATCCTTTAAAGTGTTAAAAATGAAAATACAAAGTTCAAGGTAAAGCACTATTAATAGTATATTCTGTTTCTTGTTTCCCTTCTTTTCTGTTAAAACAATTGAGAATAAAAGTAGGCTGTTCCTCTGTTTCTTCAAAATCCAGAACTTCCTGTGTAAACTTTCTGGACTGGGGAAATAACCCTAAAAGCCTGAAGTTAGGCCCATTCTTGACTTGTGAGCTTACTATTTCAAATGACTTTGCACTCACAACTGTAGTTAATAGCTTAACAGCCTTTTAAAAATACTTGTTCTAAGAAATGCTTTTGTTAACCACAAAAAACATCAGTGTAGCAACTATATGAACATTTGTAATGGGTGTCAACATAAACCATTTACAAGCAGTTAACTCAAAAAACCTAGAACAAATTAGAAAAAGCATTTTTCAGAAATACATTAGATGCATTCCAAAGATCTCCCTTGAATGGAGAGTTAATTTATGTATTTAAATAAAAACTTATTGGGTTATTATAAACTCTTTTCAAGGACCATCAAAGTCTACAGCATGCCACAGGACCTTTGGTTTTTCCCAGTTTTATTTCTTTTATTTCTTTCTTTTATTTACAACTCCACAGAAGGTCACCTTGGCCTGTCCAGCATGCCATAACACATACAGACAGACGGCTGCACTTTAACTTCCTATAAGATACAGGCACTGAAATTCCCACCCTCAATAGCTCCAAGGCTATCTGCACTACCACTGCAGCAAGTTATGGGCATTATTGGAGCTCAAGAACAACTTTCAAAGTCACTCTTGAAATCCCAGTGCGCAAGGGGATGTGCAACTTTTGTAGCCTGTGCTATGGATAATTTGTTTCATTTTCAGAATGACAAAAAATTACCTTTCTTCCTCTTGGGCAAATGTACAGCAAGGAGACACCCTCTTTTGTCAACTCCCTTTTATGGCTTTGACTGCAAATTCATTGGAGTGTCTTACCTGTAGGAGCAGGATCACTGACAGTGACACTTTCTCCCTGTCTAGATCGTTATTATTACACAAAAGTAATGCTGTGGATTGAACAGGTGTAACATGAACACCCGGTCCCAAGAGAAAGAGATAAGGAAATTCCATGGAAACATGCTTCCTTAAACAGAAGAAGATGCTGGAAGAAACCAGCATACTTTTCATTGACTTTTAATCTGTTTCTGATGCTGACTCAAGGTCATTATGCAACAAAAATGAAAGTTCCACAAAATCAGTGAGGTGAGCAAATTAATGAAACAGGGTTGGAAACAGACTCTTGCTCTCATCTTCAGGGGAAAGACAATGTACATGATTTTTCTCTTGCCTACTGGCTTGTGAAATCACAGTTTCATATTTGTAATACTTCAGTTGTCCTTCATAAATTTCTTTGAAGGTTAAGCAAAAATGGGATTGTAATACCAAACACAGTGACAGTGATGGGCAATACAGAGCACAGTAAGAGCCACTGAGTTTCTTAGCAATGAAAGAAAGCCAAATAACAAAGGCTGGAACAGGAGGATGATGTTCTCAAAAGAGAATGTTTTTTATGTATTTATTTCATTGATTTTGTATCATCTGCATTAAAAAACCTCAAACACCTAAGGGTAGAGTTTCTCTCATCCCTTCACCCAACACTGAATACATTAATCAAAAATGCAGTTTTTAGTTTCCAATCTCATAGTTCCAAAACAGTAAATTGGGACCTAGCTCAAAGATGAAAGGGTGAAACTTGTCTTTTGTTTAACAGCTTGACCTCATAGAGCTGTTAGAAAAGTAAACTAAAGATATGTTAGTATCTCACCCTCTGCTAGCTGCAGCATACACAAATCTGTGTCTATCATACATTCTTACTAAAATAAGTTTAAACCCGATTTTAAATCAATATCAATCAAGTTATTTTGAATGACATGCTAAAATCAGAATAAGACTGAAATGCTGAAATTGACTTCAAAGAAAAAATAATTTTACATGTGTATGCTCTTTCTTTGTATGCACGCTTTTTTCCTTAACAGCTTCCATCAATTAAAATCATGTAGACTTATTGGAGACCAGCTGTTCTCATTTGTTGCGCTTCAGTAGACAGGGACTCTGTGATTAATGGTCCTTGTTTTTCTGCAATCTGCAGTCTCTCTTCTCTTCCTGCTCATGTACTGTTTAATGATATAATCTCAACACTGACATTACTAGCTCTATTTCTGACTTCCTGGAATAATGCCCAGAGTTTATTGTGACAGAAGGAAAAGTATTCTAAATCATTGCATTGGGTTTTTTGCTCGAAGCTGACATGTGTCTGGGCAGGAAAGAGGTGGTGTGGTTTCCAAGAACCAAATTACTCACTGCAACTGAATGGGTGCATGTTCTCCACTGCCCTAAGATATGACTGGAAATCTAATATAACAAAGGTCAAAGGAAAGACCTGAACAGAACTCTGAAAGACGTCTCAAAACCCTAATTTGAAGACTTCAAAAGAGAAAACCATATAATTCCCATATCTGCATTATAATGTAACAAGAAAATTCTAATTGATAGTGTAGACTGTTTATGCTGCCTAAATTTGAATACATTTTAAAAGACTTTTTTTGTTCTGTTATCCAATATGATGCATTTTTGTATTACAGTATTAGGCCTCTCATTTGTTATGACTGAGACCATGAAACAGTTGTTCAATGCATAGCTGTGAGTATATATTTTAAATTTTGCTATCCAAACCTGGCCTCAGAGCAATTTGGCAACATAACTGCTATGTGAAAACAACATAACATGTTACCCTGTGTTTTCTCAAAAAAGCATAAATCTACTGACAAACATGCTTTTTTTCTACAAAGCATTAGAAACAACCAGCACACTGTTCAGCATATGATGTAAGGTTTGACAACATATTGCAGCATTATGTCTCCTGCTAAGGAATTTTCTCCAGAAAGAAGAAACCCAGGCAATCACATGTGGCCAGGTGACATAAAATTTAAATAAACCAGGACATGTTTTTCTTCCCTATTGAAGGGAAAACAAAACTTCACAAAGACGTTTTTCAAAATGGAATTTTAAAGAGACTTTTTTTTCCTCAGAGAAATAATAGAAGGAACTACAGCCGGAGACTCAAAGAAAGATGTAGATTGAAAAAGTGAGATTTGTCAGGTCAGAGAGCACTGCACTGTTGTTAAGTCCTCAGGTAATTGTGCCAGCTACACATTTTTCTCCAGCAGCTGTATGGGCCATGATGGTTTCATGTGTGCACATGTTAAGTGATTGGTTTTAAGTCATCTTTCAGGGGTTTTCCGCCCTTCTGCTATCAAAGAGAGCTGCTAGCTCTAAGAGTAATTCAGATGTAGCAAATTGGGCATTTTGCCCTCAGAGAAGTTGTTTAACAAACACATATAAAAGCAGATACTGTAGCATAATGCATTTAAGGACTTTTTAAATCGAAATGAAACTGACAATAATAATATTGGCAGAATCCTGACGGAAAGACTGTAAAAGCCACCATTTAGAAAGAGTAGAGATTCTTAAATTCAAATTCGGATCTGGATATAAACAGAGATCCTTCTAATATTCTAGAATGAAAAACATGACCAAGACTTCTGGGATCTTAGTTTAGAGTAACATTTGTCCTCATGTAATTTAAGCATAAAGAAACCAAACTGGTTTTAGAATAGCCACCTTAAGCTCTTGTAGCACTTTTTCTGCAGTGGCACCAACTCTCAGATTGCATTACAAATCCCACCCAAGATGGTAAGCATAAAAAACTAAACCTGATAAAAATAAGCCATGTTGTTATCTCTGATGTTCTGACTGTAATGTTATTACTACTTGCTCACCTTTACTTAAAAATACACACTAACCAAGGTTTGGAGTCCTTCAAAATGTTTTGTCCTTCAAAAGGAAAAATTTTGAAAGTTATAGTAAAATATGGAAGGTAGATTCACCAAAGATAGGTTATTCCAGAATATTCCAATTATAGGAAATATGGCATATGTCAATATGCTCAATATAGTACCTATAAAAACATCGCTATAGAATTCTATTTTTAATGTCTATTTTACACTTGGTTTTACTGAAAAGGGAAAATTTTTATTGGCTATTTCAGATTCTGAAGAATTAGTTTTACATCTGTTGTAATTTCACAAGTGATCTTGGTACTAATACTAATGAAACTTCTTAGGGACACAATATTACAGAGGAAGGACAATCTGCATGAGTAAAGTACAAGAAATGGAATTAAATTTAAAATGCAAAGGGCACAGCCTCAAACTTCAAAGAAGTTCCACTTTAGGGTTAGAGCTCATGATACAGAACTGATGGAAAAAGATAATTTCAATTTTGCTTGTCTTGCTTTGCTTCCACTATTAAAGGCTTGCACTGAAAAGCAGCACATTCCCTGCCAGCTAGATATACATCAGGGAAGAAGTGTAATGGGTGTATTAGTCAATCACAGCAAGACCACAAGCACTGGTAAAATGAAGCCACATGAAAGGAAGATGCCATTTTTGCATGCATCAGTAAACATATTCCTACAGAGATTATAAATGAAAATGGTATTGTCAATGGCCACAGCACAGATGGGACCCTATCTAGAATGTGTTTCCTTGATGAATCATCAGCTCAGACAGAATTGATATGAGGAAAAAGACCCAAAGAAAAGGTAATGAAGACCAAAAAAACCATAAAGGAAAACACAGAATCTTGATTTTTGTAGTAAAAAAACCCCCCAAAAACAAACCAAGAACCCAGGTTGTGAATGAGTGAGATGTTTATCTGCAAAGGAGAGACAAAATATTTAAAATGCATGACAATGTGGGTATCAGAATATCACATCAAACGGGAATAAAAAAGCCATAAAAATACATTTAGTCTTGAAGCTGGAAAGTTTCTTTCCACCAGAAGGAAGAAACTGACATGGAACAATTTTCCTGAAGAGCAAATATGGTCGTTGTTGTTCTTTCACGAGGGGTCACCAGTTATGGTAGTTATACTTCAGCTGGGATCACCACTTACAGTAGTTGTTGCCTCTCCAGGGCAGGAATTGACTCCATCTCAGAAGGCTGAAGAATCAGAAGGCTTTATTAAAGAATGACTCCATAATAACTGAAGGCTCATAGCTTAGCTTATTGCTTAGCTTAGTCTTAGCTATGTCTTAGCTTGTTACAAAGGCTTAACATTGTTTCCAGAAGTCTTACAGCTATACAAGTGGAACACCTCTTATAATACTAAATTGATTGGCTGGTAACCAAGACCAGCTCGCTCTTACCACTGGTTAAGAAAGAGAAGACTATCTTTCTATGTCTGTGGGAGCAGAACAGAAAAACACCACCTGTGGCCTTGAGCAGGACACAGCTTAGAGAGATATGTTTATAAAATCTCTCTTTGAGACAGTGAAGTTTCCCTTGGGAAGAAAAAACCAACAGGCTTGTAGAAATTGAGAAATTATCAATACGACAAGCAAACAGTGGATTTCAGCTTGAGTAGTTATATAACAGTGTAAGGCCCTGGGTGGGACACATGTGGAGGAGTTGGTGACCCACACGCGAGTGACACCAAGCAGGCGCCAGGGGCCACACGAGCAGCGCGGTCTCCAGGCTGCGTGGAGCTGCACATACCCCTTGGAAGCTGGATAAACACAGCCAGCTTGTCACTGAGAAGCCTGCAGGCAGCTCCCACTTGGTGGTTGCACCAACAGTGCAGAAGGAAGTTTTAGTGTTAATGTCCTTTCTGTTTGACAGTAGGAATAATGCACAAAGCTGTCTCCTTACAAGAAAATCCTACAATAACTTGGATGACAAAAATGGGGTGACACTTTCTATGGATGGGTTACCTGCTGACTGAAGGCCTGTGTGATGATGCCCAGCTCAAGGCTTCCAGCATCTACAGGGATGCAAGATTCCCTGTGCTCTTCTGCCATTCTTTGTAGTGCTAGCTCTAAAAAATAGCATTTTGAATGCTAACTTACAGGGCCTTGAGTGCTTTTCTTCCTGGGATCATAAGGGACTGGCAAACCTTAATGCAAAACACCGTCAGCCTGTTCATTTAAGAAAGAGAGGTGTGTGAGTTCTCTGGTGTGCAACTGAGGGAACCAGACTGAGGAGGTCCCTTCAGCTCCACTCCACTAGAAGGCTCACATGTCTATCAAAAAGAAGATTTTAAGGATCATGTGATTTTTCATTCTACTTCAGTAGATTGCACAGTTTCACAAATCTAGCAAATCAAACCTGTTGATTCTTGGTATCAATGTGCAAATCTATGTTTTGCATTTTTGCTCTTTGTTGATTGTTTAGCTAACCTGTGTTGAAGACAAAAAAAAAAACCAAACCCAAAATGCTTTTGCTTGATTTCTTTTTATAACCAAGACAGTCTTAATTTCAGCTAGGTTGCATGACACTTTCCAGAATGAGCTTATGGCTCTCATTGATCCTACAGGTCAAGTGCAGTATGAAATTTTCCATAACATGATATAAGATGTGAAAAAAGAATGGGGTTTTTTTGTTGTTGTTATTGTTGGTTTTTTTAAAGAGAAAGCAGAGGCTTGTGGTAAATAAATACATTAGCAAGATTTGGGTCAGTCTCACTGAAGAATCTTTCCAGACTTTTGTCTTTCTGAAGAGACATTTGACAAAGTTAATTTTCCCACCCTGCAGCACTAAGGTATAGCTCCCTAGAACAAATATTTTTAAGAGCTTCAGGAATCTTTTCAAGCTCAAGAATTGCATGAAAACATTGGGTTTTGAAACTCCTGAGCACCATTCTTTCAAAAGTGACAAATGCTGAGGCAAGACCACACTACAGATATAAAATCAACCAACCAACCAACCAACGAAAAACTGCCAAAACCAACCACAACAACAACAAAACTCCAACCAAAAACCCCCAGAGGAATGTTTTGTAAAATCTTCATCAAGATGTGGAAGTGAATGCCAATTGTATGGCTTCTTTTGTTTTCCTCATTTTTTTCCATCATCAATCTGAGAAAATTTACATCCTTTCCAGAAACTGGCATGTTTTTATGGTGAAAAATTGCTTTAGATTTGGGTTCTATAGTTCTCTGCAACAGTTGAGTGCTAGACCACACCACGTAATCAGAATCTGTTTTGTTGTATAGCATGACCATACAACTGTACAGAACTTTGCTTGATGACAGACCTCTGACTAATTTGAAACTACATATACAGAGTTTGCAGCTATACACTATTAAGCAGGAGGTTCATTTATGAGCAGGCAAGCTATCACAGGAATCCAGTTCCTTGAACAGGCAATGAGACAGAGAATCTACTTTAACTAACTCACAAGTCCCCTAACACAAATGAACAGACACAGGCACTGCTGTGACTGCACAGCCAGTCACCAGTATTCACTCAATAGCCTCTTGCTGTCATTTTGATGAGGTTTATCTGCAAAGTAGAGATGATTTAAAATGCTCTTAACACAGGACACAAAACCCTCCAAGGATACAGTAAGGCAAATAAAATAAGATTCAGCTACTGGCAGGAAAGAATATAGACTCAAGAAAAGTTACCTTATTAAAAAACACCCTTTTTTTTTTGTTTTGGGTTTGGTTTGTTTTAATTTGTTTCCAAGCATTTCCAGTAATACTGTCAATCATCTTGTTCAAATACTGCAAGATCTCAACTGTAGAAGTCAAATTTCTAATTAATGGTGAGTTACAGTGAATAGAACTGCTCTAAAAGTCGCCCCCTTAAAAGGCTCCTCTTGCTCTGCACCAGCACACCTTAACACTGAAGTGTTAAGAGTCTCAAAGCCAATTATACAGATTGTGTCACTGGGTGGTTCCCCTCAGAAGGGCACTTGTGGCACTGTCATGGCATTGGTGCGCAGTGCATGCAGATGGATTCAAAGACCCAACACCCTGTGGCACACTGTGCTCATGTGTGCTGCTCTAAGCCACTGGATAAGCTGCTGCAGCTCTGTTGGCTCATCTGTCACACACCAGCCAGCAATGGCTAAAAGAAGAAGGAGAGGAGGGCTGTCCCCCATGTCAGTCAACACAACTGAACCAGCTCAGCTTCAGAACGACAGGAGATGAACTGTGTTCATAAGTGAAACAAGTGCCTGCTGGCTTACAAGACCTGGATTTCACACTGCAATCCTTGCTGGTTTTCCCACCCCAGCTGCATTTATATTAAATGGGAATCTGTAAGCTGTTGTATATTTAAAGCTGTACTTGCTGAAGTTTGCTCTGATTATATTAAAAATAATGAAGACCTATAATAGTTTCCAGTGGTTTTGCTTAATCCTAATGTTCTTTGTAGCAGAGACAGTGTCTAGTTCCAGTAGCTGACTTATTTTGCCTAAAATGCCTACTGAAGATCAATCTGGCATCTCCTATGACATCAAGAAAGGAAAAAGAGGTAGTAACATATGGAAGGTGTCTACAATTTTTATCTTCAAAAACACTGAGGTAATTCTTATAGAATGTTTACAGACTTTAAAATGTTTTACCTGTCTACCCTATTTGTAAAAGAAACCATAAATCATATTTTATCAACCATATGCTACTGTCAAACGTGTCTTTGAGTAACTGTCTTATCATTATAGCTCTTGGTATGGAGCCAAGCACTGAAACACATTGCTTACATTTGTATGTTCTTGAAAGTTCTTAATGCATTGTATTACATTCCAATTATAGCAATAGAAATCTAAGATGAATACTTCATACAAAATAAATATATACTTTTTGACAAAAACGTATAATTTGCTTAAGTCCAAAAAAGTCCGGAGCATTACACCGTACAACAGAAAATATCTGTTGGCCATTAGGTCTCTTTAGTGTTCCTTCTACACTTTCTCCAAAGAGACACTTAGTAAAGGAACAGTGAATTATGAATTACTATTGCTAGTGCTGCATCATCATTAGTTTAACAGTAGGTCAGAAGAAGAAAAAACTAAATCTGGAGAAGCTGTAAACTCTGATTTAATGGCTATAAAGGTGCACTTTGTTAGTGAATTATTATTCATAAACCATTAAGCGTCTTAATACTGAATCTTACCTATTAAGTCAACAGCTTTTAAGTGTCCTTTTCTCTTTACGACTATGTTTTTACCAACATTCAAAGAATAGAACAAACATTTTTACTTTTGTGGTAGTGAGAGAGGGGATATATGTATGTATGCACTTGGGGAAACTTGACTCAAGTAATTGCAGAAACCTATTCAGAAACACTGCATAAGAGCAGATTTTAGTCCATTATCCTGAAATCTTAAATGTCGAGAAGCAGAAGCAAATTGCAAATTAAACAGTGCAACTACATGATGACTGGTGCATTGTGAGTAATAGCCATAGACTTAAGTAACATTCATCTGTCTGACAGAAACTACCAGCTCTATGGTCCATGCACCAAATACCATAAAAACTCAGAATAAACTGATTCTACATGAAAGTTAATTAATTAAAGTCAAATAAAAGAAGTATTTGGAATAATAAAATCATCTTCATCATCACAAGCAGATAAAATATTAGAATTTTAAGTGCATTATATTGCATCACTTCATGAAGTAAATCTGTGCTTGGTTAAAAAAAAACCAACTAAACCAAACATGTAACAAGGAGACAAACATACTGGATGAATAAAACAAATTTTTTTTAAAATCCCGAAGAGAGACATGCAAATAGAAAAATTTGAAGGATCCACATGTTCCATTTTCATAGATAAAATGCACCTGAACAATTATGTATTTGGCTCTGTGAAAGCTACCTAAATCTAAAATTAAGTTATATTATAAATAATCATATACTAACTAGCCTTTGACTTTCTTAACACTTCCCTATATGGCACCTTTCAATACCTTACTATTTTTGGAATACATGCATCAATATTTTAAACCTATTTTCTGTCAACAAGAATTTCTCCCCATCTAAGAAACATTTAAAAACCAGCTTGTTCACTGGTTCACAAACTTAAGACAAAAGAATCTCTACTCAATATTAATCATGCCTTCTCTTAACCCCTCTCTGCAAGAGGAGAGAGGAGGATGAAAATTAAGTATTTTTAACTGTTCCTACAGTGAGGAAAACATTACTTTTTGGAAGCCATACATTTGAATTTCTTGAAGAAAATAAATTCTGATTTTATCACTTTATCAGCTTCTCAAGTTCCCTTTATATCCATTTTGTAATAGCTTTCATATAGCTAAGGCAACCATTATTTCATTCACTATTTCTCTGACCATCCCATAATTTAGAGCTTCTATTCTCTAACACCAAAAATATATTCAGAAAAAAAAGAAAGTTCTCTGTTAGACTTAGCTCTATTAGGCATATAAATGTTCCAGACTGAGAGGGTTAATTAGAGCTTTAGCCTTACTTTTTTGCTACTTGCCCAGAGGCTTATGTTGAATTTTACATACTAAATGTGTAATTGAGCTTAGAAATTGAAAGTTAGATGATTTAAAATAAATTTATATGGATGTAAAAAGAAAATATAATAAAAATGAAGAGATTTCATTCTGAAGTGAAGTGCTTGAATAATAATTAAAAAAAAACAACCAGAAGCTTAGGGCAGTGCTAGAGAACCCTGAGAAGAAATGAACTGCCTACAATGTTATTTCTTCATATTTCTGGAAAACTCTTTTTAATTTAAAACTGGACTTATGTGTTTGCGAAGCAATATTATATTGCAGGACATTTGCCTCACAGCCTTTGATGTGCTAATAAAAATTATTTAAATGACAGCAATTGAACCAGTTACAGAAAATACACATAAAAGAACTATTTTTTTTCTTCACAACTTTTTAGATTTTGATAAAATATATATATAATATATATATATATGTATAGTTAGCTATGGATTTGTTACAAATAACTTACATTCTCAGATCCTACTTGCACCTCAGTTCAAAAATGTCATTAGAGAAAATCTGGTTTTAAGCAAAGTTTTCCAGTATTCTAAACAACTCACTTGCAAATATTTTGCCCAATGTTTTAGGGTGTCAGACAAAAAAGAAAATTAGGCAAGTGTGATGACAAATGTTTTGCTCTTAGCAAAGCACAAATGTGTGTGAGTTTCTCTTAGCAAGAAATGCTGATAAATATTGACCAAGAGAACAAGTTAATGTCTCTGAAGAGAAGGCAGAGATGAACAGAGGCTGCATTCTAATAAGCAATGATTGGTTAGGTTGTGTGTCACAGTGACACATCGCTGGCTGGGAGAGCTCAACCAAGATGTACTGGAATAACTTCTATCATATTTAGATTTATCAATGACAAATTGTGAATAATGCATCTACCTGATGAGAATACCAAGATTCAAACATTTCACCATATGTAAAATGATAACTTTTTGTCCAGAAGCAGCTAGAAATGCACACCGAATTTTTCATTTTCATCTTCCCTCATGCAGTCCCAAACCACTTGATGCACTTTTGCTATATGTTATAAACTCGTTGGAATCAGGCTGTATATTTCCTAAATTATTACACAGTAATTCCCACTACAAATCATGCACCTCAGTGACATTTTAGTCCAAATATGATTTGTATCTGCATAATAAACAACAAAGAAAAATGTATTTCCATAATAATTTTCAGACTTGCTGCAGCTAAAGAGTGGATGAGTCTGTTCACTTCACAGCTCTGGTGAAGTACTGGGATCTTTTCCCACTGCACAAGCAAATACATAAATACCAAAAAAAGTTGCTGCACCTTAATAAGCACTGAATGCACATGCTAAGAGAATGAAAATATGAGTTAAATTTCCATTTAAAAACAACTGCTGCATTTATGCACTGAATCTTGGTCTCCTGACTACTGCCCTAATTCCTTGAGAGAAACTTGGAACTTCTTCTCACTATTAATAGACGTGCAATACTGAAGTTCCCTAACATCATATCAGGTTTTACTTGGGTGACTAAATATAGATTGAAGTGCTCAGGTCCTGTTTATGTTTGAAAGTTACAACCACTTATTTAATCTATTTTCAGTAGGGATTCCTACAATTAGATACTGATAAAGTAAAATTAAGAAAAACACTCTGATTCACTTTACACTTACTAGAGCTTCCCAAATTCACAACCTATTTGCACTAAACTTCTAGCATCTTACAAAAATAAAATTATTTCAACGTAAATAAGACAATTATTACCCTCATACAGCCAGCTGAAGTATTCTGTCTATTACTGAACAACAGTTCAGCCAAAAGTGAGTGCTTGTGTCCTGTCTGAAGAAAAAAACAAATTACTGCTCACAGCAGTTCATGTAAATAGAAGTAAAATGAAGAACATTTTGGTAAAAAAAAGACCAAGTTTTTCTAGTTCTGAGAAAGCTGCAGAAAGAGAAAGTGAAGTTTTTGTTCCATAGAAACAAACCTGAAAGAAAAATATTCAAGGCAAAACTATATCCACCTGTAGAAAGGCAAAATGTATTATAAGAAATCTAGGAAGTGTTATTTTTTAATGAGATCTCTATTTTGTGTCCTATAGTCTTACCTTTCTCTGTTAAATTTCAGAGAGTGTAGAATAGCTGGTCGTTTCTGTCGGAGGTTCCACAAATGAAGTGCATCATCTGCACATGCACTGACCAAAGCACCCTAGAGCAGACACAAAATACAGCAACATGTTATTTTTCTGCAGATTCTGTATTACTCTTACACGATCCTCACTGCTAAAGATCTACCTGTAAAATTGACAGTTTATGAAAAATCATTCCTTTCTTCTAGAACAAAAATACTCTACTACAAATAATACACAATTGACTCGATCTGGTAAATGTAAACATTTTAAATTAGCACAAGATCAGCCAAAGTTAAATTAGAACTCCATCAATTTAAAACTCAAATTAAAGCTTTGTTCCAATGTTACACAAGCCAGCTCTCAAGCCTTTCCACATAAGCAGAAAGATTAACAAAATGGAAAACAGACAACACTTAAAAAGGTGAGTGTGAAAGATATAACTGAAGGATAAAGGGATTAGTGCATGCACAGACACACATGTGACAGTGCCAAGCACAGCTTAGTAGTCATATCAAGGTAAGATGAAAATTCAGACCTGGAACTGTGAAAAGAGGATGCAGATAAGAAAGTAGGGACAGGTAGCAAGAGGACAGGACGTAGGAAGAACTAAGAGATGTAGACAGAAGGACAGAGTCTTTATCACAGATCAGAAATACTCCGAAGACTGGTTCTGCTTGTGGTGTTCCAAAAATGGTCATCTTTCAAAGTCCAGGCCTCTACCTGACTGAGAAGCTTGGAGTGAACTTATTCTACCTGCTTTTGACTGCCTTTCTCCTCACCACAGAATATTGATGAGATGTGAAAATTACCTGCAGGGGAAGCTCCCTACTGCTCCTGCAGTGGTTTACTACACTTACACCTCAGATCAGGCCAGGCACAGACCTACCCTTGTGTATTACCATCACAGAGAGAACAGATGGCCCAAAAACAAGGCAACGATTTATACTGAGGAAGGGCAAGCATGTAACCGGAAAGATTAGTTCCTACAATCTATGACTGACTGATAAACTTCTCCAATCCTAGCAAATGTTCTTTTCAACATTGATCTACGCAAATAAAATTTATGGAGGTGAGACTTCTCTAATACAGTACAATCCATGCTTTAATTCTCATTTCCCAAAGAGTCAGAAAGACTGTCCACCACCAAAATCAAATTAATCCTATGTATTAGGGGGTTTGCTGGTCACCCAATGAAAAGAAAGAATATTGAGTCAAACTTTGTCCATCCTGTTCTTATCCCTGCATTCATCTTAAGAATTTCACTGGACTGTTTCTAAAGTTTCAGTCCTCTCTTCTCAGTGTTCGTGGTTCAGTTACTTTCTCCAAATAGGTGTAGGAAAAAGTTAAATATTTTTCAGGTTTAAAAAACCCATAAAACTAAAACTCTTCCCCTGAGAAGTTCTAAGATCTCCCCATTTACAAAGAGGACTTGAAACCGTCAAAAGTATTTCCTTATGTCATGGGAGAAAATTAACCAAAACTGAACTAAGATTTAGCCAACTTCTAAGGTCCTGAAAAAAAAAAAAAACCCCTCTGATTTGTATTCACCAGAAAGTCTTCTTGCCTATTCCCATCTTCAGAACCTTCTGCACAGAGCAAGCTATAATCTGGCACTGTTTCTTCATGTTGTCTAAATTTGATTTTGACAAACCATTTACAAAGACTAAGCATGATGGTTTGATTGATAATCCCTGCAATTGCTTTTCATTGCTTCATGTAATAATATTTCCCCAACTATTGAGTTTTCAGCCAATAACCATCAATATATTTTGATAGAAAGATTCAGCTCATTTATTAATTTCTATTTGAAGCAGAACTGTGCAGCATATTTAGTAACTTAATGGATTTTACATCATTTTACATACATTCATGTATTGACTGCCTTTTGTTCAGTACTTTAAACTGATGTATAGGAAGGCAATACTCCCTGAGTGCAGTCCCATAAATATTCTTCTAAAAGGCTGTATGTTGAATGTCCTCTGGATGTACACCACTTACTTGTTGGCACAATTTGTCAATGGGAGAAGTTATATCACTCAATTACAATAACATGAATTGACTTACTCAACTAAACTCATACAGAAGAATCTGAGTAAATATGCCCTTACCTCATTGATTAAGAACTGGAGTTGCAGAACTGCAGCACCACTTTCATGTTGGCAGTAGCAATCAACACCAGGCCTGCCCAATCTGTTGCCATCAAAGTTAAGGATTTTAACATTCCTGTTATCACCAGAAGTAAAGAGGGAAAGAAAGAACTACCAATTAAACCCTAATTAACCTTTAGTTAACCTCAATTCTTCTTGCTTTCTGTAAAACAAAAGAATTCAGGCTGACATTCCACTATTCTAATTTAAGTACCAACATCAGCAGTCTGAAACATGTGCAATTGTGAGTGATGTGTTCTAGCCTATTTTTTTTCCTGTGAAACAAAGTACATGAATTAACATAAATTCAGCAGGATGCATCTTAAATTTATTTTTATTCATTATTGGTTTATATAACACATGAATGTACCAGATTTTTGTACTTATCAAGACTAGACAAATAATGAATGTATCTTTTTATCTGTTCTCTTCAGGTCTTTTTCTGTGCTTGCTAAATTGTCATCTACCTAACTTACGATGATGGCCTTTCCCATCTGAGTCAGAGACTTTAGCAAGAAACTGTTGTTCCAGAAAATTACTGAAGATCAAAAGTAAGGCAAAAGGAGAAATATTAAATATATTATTAGCAACCATATTGTGTGAAACATATGAAACACCACATAATAATATCAGTATTATGATTAGAAAAAATATTTTACAACATAGAGCTTGATCCACTTGTAATATACAATCATATTAGCATATTGTAAAACCCTGACCAAATAAAGCTATTTTAGCTGCAGGTAAATGTCAGAATCTTTACCTCCCTTTTCACAGGAGAAAGATGTACAGTAAACCACTCTAATATTGGCCTCCAGAAAGTATAATCCATTAATTAGCAAATTTGAGGTTTAGAAGTTCCAAGTATGAAGCAATTGCTCTTCCAACTGGTAAACAAGCAGCTTAATGGATACCACTGACCTTGAGACCTGAACCCTACTCTTGATTTTGTCAAATGGTCTAGCAGATAACCTTTAGAGGAAAGAAGTATTTTTTCTTACCTGAGCCTTCATTTCTCTATTTTTAAGATGGAGACAGAGTTTTATAAAACTGGTGTTTATAGATGAAAAGTTGTGTATAAAACACCCCAAATACATAACAGAACAGCAAGGGAGAGGAAAAGAAGTAACTCCATTTGCTGCTTGTTCCCAAGCTGTAGTCATGGATACAATCATAACTGATAAAATAATAAAAACCTGCATCTTTTAAACAACCTATCAAAACGTACAATAAAGATGTATTGTATCTAAGGCACTTTCTAAGAGTTGATGGTAATCTTCTGGTCCATCCTGAATGACTGTTCTGTGGCACTCTTTTTTAACATTTAACAACCACTTCTTGTAATGTGAGAGAAAGTACCAAAACCAACCAAGCAAGTCACCCCACCTGGGATTTCAAGCTAACTGGAACTTTTAACAGGTAAATGTTTCCTTTTAACCTGAGTTTAATACTCACTACAAATATATGGCAATATTTAATGATTGTCTTTAATGAAAATTACAGCTGCATTGCCCTGATTAAGTGGCTGTCACCCTTCAGCATCAGTACCACGCTAAATCAGTTTTCTAGGAAACATCCTAACAGAGTAGATGATTTCACTCAGCATATCCCAAACAAACAAAGCACTCTCCAAAAATTCACATTTATATACATCAGTGTTCACCCTGAAAGACAAATTACTAAAGTACTCACAAATTACTAAAATAAGAGAGAAATTGTGCTGTCTGCTTCATTCTGGCCAGTTGCCCTGAAGTGAGAACTGATGCTTAAATAGCAGCATTAGCAGTGACTGCTGGTGGTTTTCAAACATTCTGGGAGCTGCAGCGAGGTCCTTCCAGCAGAAGGAGTTGCAGAGATATGATGACTTGGCACATGTTCTTGGCACTTGAGCCCATCTTCTGCAAATTCTGTGTTTTGCTGCCAAGCATGGAGAAGTACAACCTTACCTCATCAAATCTTTTCATAGCAGTGTATTACAACAAGACATACAGCAGAGGTACCTATGGTTCAGGCTTTGGACTGACTTTATTCTTTTTACTTTTGCCTTTTCATTAAACAATGACTCTGCTATCAGGGAGAATAGAATATCTCTGAGGATATTAAAAGGGGGGACCAATACATCTAAATACTGCCAAGTAGACACCACAGGTTTCCAGAATAAAAGCTAGTCACTAACTTCTCTCTTATCAGTATGTTGGATCTCCCAGGGGCCTTCAAAGCCATGCCAGATTATCCTAATTTATACATAAAAGGGAAAAAGATTAAAACTAAGTCTGGATGTCTTTTGGGATCTAGAGCAAAACAAGTAGCATTAGAATTATATACATCAAGCAGTGAAAGTGTGACATTAATAACATTCTAAAAGAAAAGTGTTCTTTCTGAAAACTACACTTAATGCTGGTTTTAAGATCTGTGAGAGTGAAATAAGATTTTTTGCTCTTCATTCACTTGTATGCAACACTTTTTCACTGAGTATTTTCCAAAGCTTATAATTACTTGGTAAAAAAATCAGTTGCTAAGATGACTAATTTTAAGTACTTGGATTTGTCTTCCAAGATGCAGACTTCCATGACAGCATATGTTAGTAACCAAGAATTTACACTCTCACATCCTGGAAATCAAAGTTGCTAGTGAATGATTACATTCATGATGAGAGGTAACAATGACCAAATCTTTTCATAGCATGATCTATGGCCACTTTCCACAGTACTCCACAGCTTTTTTTTTTTTTTCCATGACTCATTTTTACTATCTGATACACACAGATATGAAGTGTCTCATTCTTCTCACAGGTTAGTACTAACGGAATCCAAAGATTTGCAAGTCTTTGGTGTTCACTGGGAACCAAAAGTGCAGATACTTCAGAACTGACTCATGAAGTTGAGGCCAGTGTCACTTGCAGCAGGTATGTAACTTCTTAGGATCAGAAGGGGATGAGGTAGGACATGTTTTCCTTCATTAAGACAGTGACTCTTTAGTAGTGTGAGATTAAATCTTTTAGCAATAACAAGGACTGCAGTGTGATTCATTCCTCTTTGCAGGGGCAAAGAAGTGAAGATATGGTGTCATAAAGAACCTCCTTCCAAGGCAGATAGCAGATATCTCACATAAAAACTCCTAAATCACATATGGCACCTTTTTCAAAACCAAAACTTTTCCATAGAAGAAAATTACACCAAGCTACGTAAATAAGCAGCTCCAAATTTTTTGGGGTACTTAACTAACTTCTTCCACGACTAAGAGCAATCTATGTACATTGTATATGAATGAACATTAAAGCAGAAACCATGGTCTCACATCTATTATGTTATTAAAATGATACACACAGAAATGAGAAATCTCCATTTACAGCCTCTCCTTTAAAACATTTGGGAATTGTGGGGTGCTGCAAAAGTAGCATTGCTGCTCTGAGTCCTTGTCATCTGATCTGCACTGACTGGTACATGTTTGAGTAGGACTATACAGCGCTCTCAGAGCAGATGCTTGTGGGCTGGTGTTACTCCATTACATAAACCAACTGCAGAATTGACTTAGGGTGTAACTCGAATATAGGGCAGCTTTTTCTTCCAGAAGACTTATTCCACTCAATTGAGTGATTTATCAGTTCAAAAAGCACCAATGGATTTATCTAAATAGTCAAGTACTAGGATGATCAAAGAACTCAACCACACCACTGACCAACTAAACCAACCAGAAGCTTTGTCAGTTGTGTCTGTGTTGCAGGGCGGATCTTGTCAAAAGATAACAATTATGGAAACAGCACCTTTAGCACCTAGATTTGCAGTTCTGAACATACCTACTTTCAGTTCCTGGACTCACCGAGTTTCTCCAAGTCTCCCATACATTAATTTTCTATCTACTAAGGACAGTGCATATTCTGGTACAAATAAATTCCACAGTCCTAAGTCGTAAATAAATGTCTAAGTCCTAAGTACAAAACTGGGGTTCAAACTGAATTTTTTCTCTCTTTACATGAGATACTCTATATTTTGATTTCTGACGTGTATTGCTCCAGTGTTTTGTTATCCTCGCTATTAAGAATGTCATGCTATATGTGGAATCAATACATTTAGCTTTAGCTCCAAGCTTTTGCATCTCATTACATCTTTTTATGCTAAATTAAATACCTTAATATTAGCAGAAATTTCCTGCTTTGAAAGCTGTATCTTATCCAACTTCTTCATAAATAAAAGCAAAAACTATGAGCTCCTTTACTTTCATGTCACCAGCAATTTTTTTAGCATTGAATAGTTCCTGTGTGTTTTCATACATAGTCTAGAATGTGTGCTCAACTTCTTTCAAGTCTCAAAACCAAAGCCACACATCATCTTGGTAATGGTTTCTTTAATACAATGTAAAAACATAGATTGCATTTTGTAATTTCTTATATCCAACATAGTTTTTTAATGCATGTGTGTATCACCTATTTATTACAATAACAAATTGAGAAATCATATTGGTTTTGGTTTTTGAGACTTCTCCATTGCTCTTCGAAGAATAAGCACACCTTACGAAGCTCCATTCTGTCAGCTGCCTGTAGCTGAGCTCACTGAATTCCTTACAAAGGACACACAACCTATTCCTACCTTTATGGCCTTCTATTTGCTGTAGATTCACTGGGCACTGCTTCATTAAACAGTATTTTTGTGGGTTTTGTTTTGAACACAGAAGGATTCAGTTTTACAATGAGCTTCATTATGTCTGGAGTTCATTCATCTGGTTAAATAAATGGCTCTTTTTTTTTTTTCTCTCCACTGTGAAAAGGTGAAATACTGCTGTACTTGGCTGCTATCTTAGGATGCTACATGTGAAATCTTTCATAAATGCAAACTATTTTGGCACCAATAAACATGAGATTTTGGTCTACAATGAAATTCATCTTGTTTATTTTTCTTGACATAGATTTCTCTGTTCATGCATACACATTATGTAAGAGTTAATCTCAGGAACAGTTAAATATTCATTATTATCTTTACTGGCTGAAAATTTTGCTTTTGGCAAATCTTTGATTTCTTCTCAGTTAAAGCTTATAGATAGCTTGTATTTAATGGCAACTCTATTTATTTCCCAAAGTATCTATTTTATTTCCCAAAGTATCTGCAGATACCATGAGAATAAACAAAACTCATAAGGCTACATATTTTCATCTCTTCTGAAGAAGACTGCCTTTCAAGTTCTTCGTCATTTTGAGAATTATCTGTTCTAGAAACAGAATACAAATACAGTCAACATGTGATTGAACCCAATCAACCCTAAACCTGAAGTAGTACATTGTGAAAAGCTGTTACTCAGAGGTACTGACTCTAGCAACATCTCACAAATAACACAAAATCATAGAATCATAGAATGGCTTGGGTTGGAAGGGACCTTCAAGATTATCTAGTTAACATGCAGGTGAATAATTTTGTATTCCATTTGTGGAATATCAATAATTTCATATGTCCTTTTGCATATGCATACACATACACACACATACACACACATAATGATTAACAGAAACTACCTAGTGCTAAATTCACCTCCAAAGAGAAGTAACTTAGTTATTAGTCTGTAAAAGCTCCCTATTGCCAGGCAGTTACACTGAAAGATCTGTATTTTGAGGTTGTGCTTCATGCAGTTGTAAAAAAAACCAACATTAAAAAGTTGCATTTACAGTGGTCTTCCTCTTTTTTCCCAGGAGGTCATAAACCTCAGCAAACTCACTGACACATACAGATAAAACCAAGAAAGGCAACAATGAATGAAAACTGGAATCCATGGAAGTGAGTGAAGAGTATAATTAATTATATTCACTGGGGCCAGTGTTTCAGAGCCAGTGCAGACACCAGTTCAGTCAAAAGCATGACAAATGTAGGAATAGGAGGAATGTATCTGTTTACAAACCCATTCAGTAAAAAGCTACAGAGAGAATAAGCTGGGACAGAATAATACTCTTGCCATAATGCACACTGGAGGTTATGGAAAACAAAACAGAAACAAATGAGAGGGCTGTGTGTTCCAAAGCCAGAAAGTTACTTGAACATAACCAAGACCCTAACCAAGAGCAACAACCTACAGAGATATTGACAAAAAAATTGATAACACCACATCATTTGATTCAATTTACTGCCTTTTAAGAGCACTATGCAAATCATACCATTTGCTGCCCATCTGTTTGCAGTGGGCACAGATGGTAGTCTAACACACTCTGTCTTACCAAAGAAACCAAGCAGGTAGCCTTAACCCAGCCATTTTGATTTGCTTTTCTTCTCAGCCTTCAGGCATTAATATTTAACACAGTATTTGCTCCATGTGGGTCTTACACCCAGAACACACACAACAGGTGCAGGTTATCGCATGTGCAGTCACTGATGACAAATGCATCCATCTACAATGGTTTCATACTAAACCCAGCTGCATTTAAAACTTAAGCACCAAAGCTGTGTATTTGTTTTCCCTGCTTTTGTACACTCTGCCACTGGATTTGCTGATAACAGACTTAGAGAAAGTTTAAGGAATTTTTGTTTGTGCTCTTCAAGCAAAAATGAATGACTACGTAAACTCTGCATAAGGTCAAAACTTAGTATTTTTCATATTGTTCTTCAACAGAGATTTTTTCTATTGTTTGTTGAATTTTTAGTGATTAGTAACAGTGATTACAAAGTACAGATTTCTTCATAGCTGCCAGCTATGAAGAATGACTGGTGACAACAGAGGATAGAATGAAAAGTGATCTCATAACCAGTCTTATCTAAAAAAGGTCAAAAGACCTGTTGAAGTAAATGTAAGCAAAAATAAAAAATACATTTTCCCAAATATCAATTCCTCCCAGAGTTGCTATGGAAAAGTTAGACAAGTAAAATAATACATTAAGCCTTCATCCATATAGTGACAAAGCTTGAGATACACATTATACTTTTTCTGTTAAACAGAGACAGCACTTAGCTATTACTGGAATTCTTTAAAGTAAGACTGCTTGTTTTCCCAAATACTACTTCCAGCCCCAACAACCAGACTAGGAACAAGGTGATGAAGGTCCTATGGCAAATTATGTAGTCTATAGGAGATGGGAGCAAATGATGAAATAATGCTCCCTCTTACATGAAATCATTCCACTGTTTTGGCTGGTACACACAGGGGAAAGAAGAACTTCATTGTTCAAAGGTGATAGAATAATTAACAGTTGTTGCAATTACTTCCAGCTAATTCTTCGTGCCAGGTACATCACAGCAATGAGTCCCACACAACTCTAGTTCTGTGTTTCAGGAGCAATTATGGAATTTTAAGACTAACACTGCCTTGCACACTGTTGTGTTACTCCAAAGGCAAAGCAGAAGCAATCAGGAGGATGTATATGACTCGTTTTCATGGGAAATTCTGTGCTCTGTCCTGCAATAAGAATGTCCTAGATTTTACTCTTATCAGGTGCTAAGACCCTGCTAAAACTCCTTTTATCAACCAATCAACACTGAACCAAAATAGTGAAAAGTTTCTACTGAAAAGGTGAGAGAATTCTATACTTCACTGAAAAATTACAAGCATGTTTATAAGGCATTCAAAGATGTCCTTTCAACACAAAATAAATGCTTCCTATAAGCAACTTCTTTTCTTCAAAGTTAAATTCACAATTACCTGCTAAAATAACACCAAATAATCCCAGAATTAATTTTAAGAAATTTAGTCTCTGAAAATCTCCAGACTACTAGCTATCAAGACAGTTAACAGGTTATGAAAGTGAGGTGATTGTCCAATAACAGATGATGAGCAGAGCTTGTATATTGATTGATGTATTTCTTGTCTGAACTCAACTTTACAAATAAACTTAAATAACCATTCTGTTAAATTTTCTGATTATACTGGAATAAGCAGCAAGGAATACTGTGCAAATATAACCCCAAGGCTCTAAAGTAAAAGTGGACGGTTTGGTGATGCATTTTTTTGTCTTATTCAGTAATATGTCAGAAAATTTCCATGCATAACATCACAGATCACTTTAGTTTAACTGAGAGATCTAAGTATACTTAGAGAGATATATTGTGCAAGGGCATTTTGGTCAGAAAAAACTGCACCAACACACATGTACTAATGCATTGGGAAAGACAGCGCCTGATCTTGATTCAGGCTTTGGAAGTGGTAAGTGGTTTAGAGATTCGTTTGCTTGAGTGTTTGAACATTTCCACTGCTCCAAGGAATGTGCCCTATAACATCAATATGCCAATAGAAATAATTTGATTTCAGTGTTTATCCAACCACAAGATAATACAGATGCTGAGGTCAGGCAGAGCAGTGCTGCCTAAAATATTAAATAATTCCATTACTTCACAGGAAACTGCTCAGAGCTTGTTAGTCAGCTGATGAGCAATTCCTCAAATTCATTCACTGCTTCAGCTCTATTATCATCTGTTTAGTATTGGATGATTCCAGGAGGTCTCTGGTACTTCACATTAAAAAACTTATTAAAAGGAAGTTCAATACGTTACTAGGCAGAAATTTCATTCCTGCCCCAGAAAAACAGACAAATGACATTGCTATAAATTGCATTTAGGCTATATTAATATTCAGCTCTTTTGCCAGTCAATATATTTATTTTTGACTCTTAATAAAGATGTTAATCTAGAATTTCATTTGCTAAGCAAGAATGGTCATGTAAAGCACACAGGAACACGTGCTATCAATAAAAGCCAAAATTGACAATGAAGCTATTCAAATTTGAATTACTAAAATTAGAAAAATGTAAGAATTTAATTGAAGTAAATTTAATTTAGCATTTGACAAAATTTCAATGAATCATCTGGCAAGCTTTATTCTTAGGTTTAGTTCCATATAATTGACACTATAAATATGCCTATGTTGAAGGGCATTTCAAATACCAGTCAAACTTAAATAGTTTTATTTTCTACTATTGTAAAACTCATGTCATTTTTAAGAAAAGATTTCGGCAATGAGCTACATGGAAGAGGTGGGGTTTTTTCCTAGTCCAAGATACAGGTTAAATGATATCTACATTTATCACTTTTGTAGCCCTCCTGAGCCACGTAATTATTCCATCTCATTTTGAAATGAAGCACAATACAGATCACAGTTAATCAGCCCTTCCATCAATACACATGAAACAGGTAACCAGCAGCTGGCTAAAACGTATTTCAGGAAGTCTGTTTGGTGTAAATGAATATGAACTATCATTTTGCCACTTTAAACAGACATTTGTAGATTGTGTTATACAAACTATGTTCATGTTTGATGAACATAGCTGTAAGAAGCATTTATGTTTTATTTGAATTAAAATTTATAATCAATTAGTTGACATGGGTTAAAACATGAGTAAAGGTTTGAAAATGTAGTTAGTGAATACTGAATAAGTTCCAAAGACCATTTGCATTTTAAGAATAGACTGACTACTACTGGGAATAAAATAGGACATACCACAAATCTCCCAGGATCCCAGTTTTTCCATGCTAATTACTGAAAATCTGCATGTTTCAGTGAAGCAGGACACTATTTCAGAACTTACCATACTAACACAGCATTATTTCAGAATAACCCAATTCTTGTTGGACAAGAATCAAGAAGGATCAAAACTACTTCTACATTTCCTTGGCAATTCTAATTAAAAAGACAGAGCTCTGCCTCCCTTGGAGGGATTATTCTTTGCAGATTTGGAGAGAACTGAAGCACTGCTACAGATGAAATACATCTGGCTCTCCCAGGTAACTGACAGCCTGATGGTGCTGCTGGGGGTGCTGGCTCCCAAAAAATCCAAATGCCTGCCTACAGAATGAGGAGACCTGGCAGAGACTGTGGAGGCTGGATGGCTATCAGTTCAGTTTTCCCACTGCCATGATCTTTGGCAACATCTGCTGGGTTTGTTATCTCACATCAGGAAGCAGGCCTGCAGTAACAGCTGCAGATCCAGCCCACACGACAGGACTCACCACCAGGGCCCTGCTCTCTGCTCAAGACAACGAGAGAAATGCCTTAAGCTCCATGTAATTTGTGTTTCTGCAGTGTGATGTGAGATGGGAAGCCTTCAGAGAAACAAACTGGGCAGAGGAAGCAGGATACAGAGTAGGCCATCCATTCTGTCTCCTGGAGAAGTCCCCATAATAATTTTAATAATTAACTTAGGCTTCACCTAGGGAGAGACAGCTCTTGCAGAGCAATCTATCACACATGTAGCATGAGCGAAAGGGGAAACCTGGAGCAAAATAGGGAGAAACCCAGCTTCACAGCATACAACACACCAGTTGCATGAGCTTCTCCCCAAACTGATTTTCAGCAGTTGGACATATTACTCATATGGCCATATTGAAGTTTAACTATTTAAACTGTAGGTACAAAAAAAAGGGAGAGCATCTTTTTAATTAGTTTTAATTAGTTAAAGCCTTTGATTCTCACTAATGTAAAGGTCAAACCAGAAATATTTGGGAAGCTAAACATGGAGATATAGTTAGCTTTGATTTTGTGAAACCCTAACAAACATTACTGACTATTCAGTAACATAAAAGCTTTAGCTATTCTTTTCGTTCCACAAACAATAATCACAAAAGTCGCATTTCAGTAATCCTATATTGTCTGCAAGACTTGATATATAAAGATCACCTTTGCATGGTCATTGTTCCTGCACTTCCATATTCCTGACTGGCCTTTTTACTAAAGGAAATCTGCTAATCTAAATGGAGGGACAAAAAGTTTTCTTTTCCAAGCACTGTTCTTCCAAGTTCAGCATAGAGACTATCACCCGGATTAATTTTAAGATAGATAAAAGAATATAAATACAAAAGGTTGATATGGAGCAACTGGGGAAGAGAGTTTTTTATCTCCTTTTGACTTCAGTGCACACAAACATCACATTGCTTGGGATGTCTGTGTAGGAAAACAATAGGATGATTCTAAATTTGGAAACTGGACTGCGCATTTTCGGTTGTTGCCAATTTCCTTTTGACTTAATTTACCAAAATGAGCAGGAGTTTTCCAATATTTGAAGCTCAAGAGTCTATCAACTTTCTAAATTAATATATATTTATTAAGGGATGCTTTGTGTGACCACAATTTATTTGCTAAATCAGCCCAAAAAAATCAGACTGGAAAAGACAAATGCATGCACACACACAAACATACTGGGATGGAGAGAAATGTTTAAAAGAGGGGGTAAATGTGAAGATAACAAGGCAAGAAGGATGTAATTGATTAGTGCTTGCAAGAGGCAGAAAAATGAGATAATTCCTACCAGAAAGTCGTAAGGAATGGCAGAGAAACAGAAAGTTTACTTTCTGACATTCTGCAGACAAAGTGAGGGGGAGGGGGGACACCAAAAGCCCTAAACAACCTCCCAGTTTTCTTCAACAGAGACTTCTGATGTTGTAAGTTTAATACTTTGGAAGGATTCAGAATTTTCAAAGAGTAGGTAAACAGATTTAGAATTTAGGTTTGCCCAAGGAAATGCCAGTATCTGTATAGATAAAGCAGGAGCTGTGCAAGGTCTTCTGAGAATACTGATTTATTAGAACAAGCATTGACAAGATATACCCACAGCTACTGACAATGCTTGGAGGCTTTCTTGTCCAAATTTGCTGATGGATTTCTCTTAAATATGAGATATACTCACATCCTAATACGTGATAAAAATGTAAGGCTGTAGCTTGTATAAAGTTGCACAGTTTACATGTTTTTCATCTTAGCACATCTGTAACTTGAAAACTGAACTGATTGGTAAGGAAATGGAAAGAGAAGAAATGCCTGTGAAAGGGATGATGTCAAACTAACCATGTTTAAGGCAAATATTTATTCTTGCTGAGTGTCCCAGCTCCTCTCTGCCAAACACAGACATCAGAACTTGAAACTGGTAGGTACCTACAACAGCTGCTTTCGTGCAACTTCAGCTATCATTATGTAGAACATGACATTGAATACCTATACACATTTTTCTACAAGAAACATGAAAACCTCACTAAAAGTCCTCTGCTGTTGCAGCCCACAGTGAAGCTTTCTTGTCAGGTTTGGCTTTGCCAATGAGTTCAGCTCTATATACTCAAAAGAGGTTAATTCCTAAACTGACCTTTGCTAGCCAATTTAGTGTCCCATTTTTCTTGTGGCTTACTTCCAGTTTTGTCTGGTTTCAAGCAATCACTTTTGAGAGGGAGCTCTAGCTCTACCTTATCAACACACATTTCCCATACTGATCTTGCCAGGAATAAGAGAACTGCAAATTCACCACACCAAAGCTTTTTCAGGGACTATGGCCTGCATTTTCCTGACTACTAAGATGGCATTGGTTGCTCAATGTGATTTCTATGATCCCATAACAAAATTACAATTTTTTGTTGGTTTTTATAATTAAGCAACTTTAAATCCAAATCACACAGGCATTTATATTTCCCACAGCCTAGTCTAATATTTAGCATTCATATTCATTGCACACTAATCATCGGTCAGATTTATTATTAATGGTACTGTAAAAGGATAGTGATAGTGTCAAATTTAAGTGGTCCCCCTGACATTAAAAAAGAATAGATTCAATAATATTTATAAAAAAGCAATTAAAGTACCTGAATTTTTTATCTACCTAATAACTCAACTATATATTATAGATTTCATACATTTTTGTTTTAAGAATCAGTAACAATCAGTAAGAATCTAAGTTAATAGATTAAAGACAATTAAAAAGGTTGTGTCCTAGCTTAAGAAGATGAATTTTTGCACTGATCATCCCACACCACAGTAAAATCAAGGGTTACAAGTGAAAATATTCTTTTCCTTTACTACCTCATGACAGTAAATACTTGTAATTTTCCTTAATTTCTTCTGAATTACATCTCTTCAACGAGGGTACAGATAATCTATCCACTGCTCCAACTACTGCACTGATTTTATTTCATCTGGAAAGTACAAGCACTTCCTCTTTTCACTGTATATACACATTACACATTATTTCCCTGCTATATTTCTTGATCCAGAAATAAAATGTGATAACAAATTAATTTACAACGTTAAATTTCATTTTTCCTCTATTCTGGCTACTCTGCCACATTATTACCATAGTCTCTGGTGTCTGAAACAGCAAAATAGCTTTTTTGATACTTAGAGATTCAGGGGAAAGGGGTTTTTTGTTGTTGCTATATTTTGTGGGTTTGGAAAGGGATTGTTTTTAAATAATACAAATAATACCCTAAATTTCTTTGACTTTCAAGACATTCATACTTGTGGATGACCAATGCATTATGCATCCTGCTTTACCTAACAGAATCCAGACCAATGACAACAGCTTTAATGCACACTATTCCAATGTTTTTAAAACCCTGATTCCTGTGACAAACATTATCTACGGATACAGAATACTCAGATTCTGGCCATATTTCTTCTGCAGTGATATCCCCAGGAATACTGCTCCTCGAGCACAACGCAAATGCCACAACTGGACCCTGGTTTCAATGCTCTTCTGAAGAGTAGAAATTCTTCAAATGAAGGAACTAGTGAAGAGCAAAGTGACTGCAATTGTTTACTTAGCAAAGGCCTGGTAGAAATGCAGGAGAAAATGATAAATCAGGGCAGCTCCTTCTTTGTTTTAAGCCTTATTTGAGACAAATACCACAAATTCCAAGCTCTGCACTAAGGCATTTTGCATATCAAAGTGCCCTGCATTAATTTAAGTATGTTTTGACATCTTTGCACGACAGATTATGAAACCTGAACCAGATTCATTCTTAATTTTCCAAAACTCTCTTATTTCTTCTGGTGCTGAATCTATTTCAGATCACTGTGTACCATATAATGGTATTCTCAAGGTACAAGTAGTCAATTATTGATGGTCTAACCAAAGCTCTCACTAGAACATCCTTTCAGAATTAGCCCTCTTCTACTACTAGCTCCAATTTTACAAATAAGCCAGAATTCCTAGATTAGCATTAAAACAAATCGTAATAATAAAAACCCAGTAGACAAAATAATACTAAAAAAGATTCCTCTGTCTGAAATTAAACTTCTAGAACTAGAATTCTCTGGTAGTTAATGGAAAAAAGCAAATTCTTTTGGTTGTTGGAGCATGAAAATGTCTACTCCAACTTCTTGCATATCTACTCCAACCTCAACGAATGCAATACTATTTAATAAAAGCCTGTCTTCCAGAAAGACAATAAAGTTTAAGATTTCAAGAAATGAAGACCCTATGACTTTCCTTGGTAATTCATTTCAAAGACTAACAACATAGATTGCTAAAAATATTAAGGCAATTTGTCAGACTTTACTTTCAAGCCACTAATATATTTCTCTGTTACTTTAGAAAATCTTCTCAGTAGCCATTTTATTCCTGTGGAAGGACACGTAGAAAGCAGTTAAATCATCATTCCCTCTCCTTTTGCATAAACTAAGTCAGACTGAGATCCTCAAGTCTCTCATTATAACACACTTCTTCCTGCCAAGTAATTTTTGTTTCTCTCCTGTAAATCTATCAAGATTTCTATAGTTGTCTTTTACATTCACAAAAACAAAAAGACAAGGCAAGCAAAAAAGAGAGAAAAAAGTGCAAGCTTCCCTAAAAAGCACTGCATTCTGGTTATTCAGCCCTTATCTATATTTCACACACTGGTAATTTATATCTCTGCTACAAAACAACTCAACCACCAGTGCAGAATTAAACTAGTAATGTAGCAGTCAACTGTTAAACTTCAGTACCATTAACACACATTCCTGTTGGTAAGGCAATTAACCAATTCTCTGAATAACCATCACATTAAGGTACAGAATCATAAATAGAGAAGCATAACATGCAACCACCTCTCCAGAAAATGAGACATGCCTTCTGATTCTTCATGGGAGATAATTTCATTAATTTTCTCTTTATCTAAATTGCTACCTGCTTCATGAGAAGACACCTTGTCTCTGAAGACAAAGCCGTTTACCCATCTCCCAAGTATTAACGTCATTAAGTCCTGGGCCAGTGAATGCGCCCCAGATGGGAAAAAGTAAATCCAAACTCTTCCTTCCTCCTTGCACATTCTTTCCTGGTAAAGATTAGTCTGAGCCATGGAGTCGTAGGGCAGGTATGAAGTCCAGCTGATGCTACTCACAGAAATAATGGAGCTTCTGGGATGATTTGGGCTGCCACCTACACCCAGACTTGTGTGCTTCCTAACTAGGAAGGCTGCCAGAACAATGATCTGTAGCCAGTTGGTATGATCAAAGTCTTTGTTATTGTGCAGTAGGGAGAGAGACACTGACAGATAAATTTTTAGGAGATTTTGGGGACAAAAATCTGTCCAAGCAATGGGTTTTTCAATGTTAATTATTTTGCTGTCTCTTCCACCTCTCCCCAGCCCTGGCTTCTAAAACAACATGTTTAACATTGACTATAAAGCCAGGCACTAAGAAGAAGTTGAAGAATGTTTTTCTCAACTCTAACAGAACCTCTTATTTTGAGGATTAAACTGTATGGAGATAAGAATGTAATTGTAGTTTAGTAATTCCCTTACTTTTCCTCATTACTGAGAAATAAATTGATGAAACACACAACTATTATTTTATCATGAGAAAATTACCTGGTTTCTTTGTTTCAAAGAAAGCAGCTAAAAATTTAAAAAATAAACATTTTGACTGTACACTAAAAAAATAAACATCACCCAAGCACAACAGTGTAATTTTTCAAGAAGTGAAGCACTAGTTACCAGTAACAACTGTGATTGACTTTTCATTAGATACAGAGTTCTCACATAGTGCTGCTAATTCCCTGGCTTTCACTGACAATTTAAGATAACATATAAAGTAACAGAGAAATAATTTCTTGTGCTTGAGACAAAATGCTTTTGATTCTCTAATTATATAAAAATCTAACTATACAAACTATATCTGAACTATAAATCTAACTATATAAACTGCACTAAAAAAAAATAAGAGGAAAATTTCAGGTGGACAAAAACCCACACAGAGCATGTCAGGTAGGCAACAGCATGCAAAATTTCCTGATATTTATTTGTAACCTGAATTATCATCACCTCTCATACAGCATGAAAGCGTATTTCTATTCTGCAGGTTAATGTCATTGGGTTGTTGACCAGAACAAATACAGAAGCCAGAAGAGAATGAAAAACATTTTTCATAGCATACATTCCACAGCATTGGCCGTTGTGTTTGCTTGGTGTTTTTAAGCAGAAAAGACCGTGGTAATGAGGAAAAATCACTTTTTCAGACTAAAACACTCTTAACCCAATAACTAGCCCTTTTAATAACTTATGAAAAAGTACATTTGAAATGACATAGGTAGGAAAGCTTGTCACCTCACACTTGAATTAGTCTCCCAAGTTCTGATGTCTGACACAGAATCTGATCCAGAATCTGTTCCACATGTGCATAATAAAAAGGTCACTGAAGCAAAAATTGACACAATCTGTGAAGACTCTGCTTGGTGACAAATACTGTGAGACTGAGACTAATTTGTTTAAAAGCCTGAAACTGTAGGGAACTCAGGACAAGCCTGCAGAGAATTCTGTAATTATAAAAGATACGGAAGAGTAGGAGTTCTTCCAATCCTTCAGGCCACATTTGCCTAAAGCAAGGAGATATAAGGGAGCAAAAGGAGGTGGCCACTGAGTGGGAAGAGAAGATCTATTGAATTATGCAAAGCTACCCTAAGACAGCAGTAAAGAGAGGCTTACATTTGTGGAAAGCACAAGGCACTGCTTCAGACATTTCCCCAGAGTGGAGGGAGAGAGCACAACACAGCCTTGACTCCGAGCTTCCTGCACATTTCCCATCCTGATCACAGCAGAAACACTGCCCCTTGGCCCTGCCACGATCACACATTTCAAAAGAGCTACCTCCTCCTTTCCCCCCAAGTGGGCAAACTCCAGAGCTCCCCAAGGGCTCGGGATCACTGACATGAGCTCTTGTCGGGGCACAAACCAAAACACGAGGGCGGATAAAAACCCAGGCGCATTGGCAGTGAGGTAGCTCCAAAAATGAGTTAACAAGAGGAAACCTCCACACTGCACACCTGCAAAGGGCCACATCTCCCCTAGATGGCTCCTCTTTGGCACCTACAAAAGGTCTCATTTTTGTCTTCCACCAGAGCTGCCTGCACATCAAGCTCCCAGGAGTGCTGTTTTCCACTCCTTACTCTTCCCTCCTCCACAGCTGGAAACTTCCCATGGCTGAGAGGCTGTGACAGCAAAACAGGGATATCACCTTTGCCCTAGAGATCCAGCCAGCCAGCAAAGAGTGTAGATGGAGCCACCATAAAGCAAATGGAAGGCCTCTCTTTCAATTGTCCCAGTTAATTAATAATATTTGTGATCTGGAAAGAACTCAGGGAAGCATATGGAATATTTTGTATAGTCTTTCCAACAGTTATTTTTGTTGTCACATGATATTTTTATGGCACTATTCCCATGATTAATAATCTGTTTTTAAAAACATACAGATATATAGCAATTTATTGTTTTCCTTGGCTTTAACAAAAAGTAAAGCTCTGCAGACAGCTTGATATAATTATAAAACTACAATATCTGGCATGCATAAATATGCTTTAAAGCATGCTATACGTAATTACTATACTATTTTGATATCTTTATTTCATAGACTCAGAAAGACTCAGTTTAACTAAATATACTTATCCTCAAAGAGCACCTCAGATATTTATTTTATATTACTAAAAACTAGGATTTTTTTTATGACCTCAATATTTTGAGGTTTTTCTTTCAACTGGCTGAATTTTTTACAGAAAATTATCTTCCATTCTTCACAGATTATATATCTGGAGGTAAACCAAGAGATTCAATCAAATTCTACAGAAAACAATTTATTTTGAATTGTCCTTATATACATATAGCTTTCAATCTATCAAGCCATCTGTCTTACTCAATATGCAGAACATTCTTGGTCATCACAGCTTAAATATATATATACACATATATCTACACACATAAACATAAATACAATACAAATGTATAAACAAAATACAATTACACACTTATGTGTATATACTAAATATATATGTTAAAAACTCCAGTTTTTCAGTGACAAATGTTTTGTGGACAGATTCCTATGAAAGGCATATTCCCTTTGAGGTATCTGGGAGATACCAATATGAGAAGAACAATGTCTGACATATGAAAATTTTACACAAAGGCTACATAAACAAGGTAGTAAAACCAGCAATATTTTGAAAATTCAAGACTACTTTAATAAAAGATATGTAAATCTATAAAAGCAAAATACAGTGATTGTTTATTGGTGCATAAGAGCTGTGATCTTTTATAGTTTGGTCTACAGTAATAATTTATAAGTTAATTAGTTGTAAATTTTAAATGGTTGCTACTATTGCTATTTGTACTTTAAAATGTGGAATATCTTGCAATTTATATAATCAGGAAGTATTAATGTGGTTCTGTANAATCAACAGACTACACAGGTATCTTTGAGCTGTTAAGGAAAAATGTCTTTCACTTCACCCTATGTAAGGCCATTAGGGTCTGGACATAAGTCTCCAATAGTCTGGACTTAAGTCTCCAAATATTGTGTATTTATTTTATCAATAGAGCATTCTGAAGAATGCTCTATTGATAAAATAAATACACAATATTGAAGAATGCTCTATTGATAAAATNAATTTATTGTTTTCCTTGGCTTTAACAAAAAGTAAAGCTCTGCAGACAGCTTGATATAATTATAAAACTACAATATCTGGCATGCATAAATATGCTTTAAAGCATGCTATACGTAATTACTATACTATTTTGATATCTTTATTTCATAGACTCAGAAAGACTCAGTTTAACTAAATATACTTATCCTCAAAGAGCACCTCAGATATTTATTTTATATTACTAAAAACTAGGATTTTTTTTATGACCTCAATATTTTGAGGTTTTTCTTTCAACTGGCTGAATTTTTTACAGAAAATTATCTTCCATTCTTCACAGATTATATATCTGGAGGTAAACCAAGAGATTCAATCAAATTCTACAGAAAACAATTTATTTTGAATTGTCCTTATATACATATAGCTTTCAATCTATCAAGCCATCTGTCTTACTCAATATGCAGAACATTCTTGGTCATCACAGCTTAAATATATATATACACATATATCTACACACATAAACATAAATACAATACAAATGTATAAACAAAATACAATTACACACTTATGTGTATATACTAAATATATATGTTAAAAACTCCAGTTTTTCAGTGACAAATGTTTTGTGAACAGATTCCTATGAAAGGCATATTCCCTTTGAGGTATCTGGGAGATACCAATATGAGAAGAACAATGTCTGACATATGAAAATTTTACACAAAGGCTACATAAACAAGGTAGTAAAACCAGCAATATTTTGAAAATTCAAGACTACTTTAATAAAAGATATGTAAATCTATAAAAGCAAAATACAGTGATTGTTTATTGGTGCATAAGAGCTGTGATCTTTTATAGTTTGGTCTACAGTAATAATTTATAAGTTAATTAGTTGTAAATTTTAAATGGTTGCTACTATTGCTATTTGTACTTTAAAATGTGGAATATCTTGCAATTTATATAATCAGGAAGTATTAATGTGGTTCTGTAACTGAATAAATACTTCTTATTAAAATAGAAAAGGCTACAATTTATCTTTCACTATCAACTGGTAATTCCCCTTTATTTCAGTTTTGGTAAAATAGTTCACTGTGCTTATTTCTTCAGAATGAAAAAAAGATAATTAAATAGAAGCTATTCTTACGCTGTGTGAAAACTTCCATGGATTCCTAAAAGGGAAGTGGAAATAATGCAGGAGACAGAAGAGGAAAGCAAGAGTATTCAGACATTTGCACTCCATAGAGCAAAGTAAGGTAACATTCTGAGAAGCTACAGAAAATAGTCTAGTTTCACTTTAGGCCTGGCCTAAAAACATAAGCCTGACTAACTATGCAGATGTCAAGCTGTAGCATTTTTCTGCAGCTCTAGGCTGAAGTCTGAGGGAATATTGCTGATCATGATCCCTACCTAACCCAGATCTAAAAGTCACGTACAATGTTTGTGATGGGGGTTATCTTTTCNTATTGATAAAATAAATACACAATACTTCTTTATGAAGCACATAGCAAAATTCTGCATCTAACTGTGAAAGGTACCCCATTCTGACAGCCCTTCCTTTCTCCTAGACAATTTATGAGCCTCAGCAACTGCATGCTCCATCCTTCAGCCATAAACCCATGCGCTTCTGCCAGAATTAGAGCCCTTCCTGGACACTCCTTACTTTCTCATCCTGTCCATGTAAGAGGCTCATCCTGTTTTGTCAGTCATGCACTGTGACTCTCTCTAGGAGGAACATGTAAACAGAACTGTCCAGATCTCACAGAACTTGCTTCTCCAAAACAGGTAGTGAACCCTAGCCCCTCCATCTCCCCATTTCAGTTTCTTATGGATTGCTGTTAGGAAGATGTTTCTTCTAAAGTTCTAGAAAACAAAACTAAAAGCCACACAGCTTGGAAAAATGTCTCCAGGTAAGCAAACTTGTTCACTGCTGGATTTGGCACATAGTCAGTGTCTGCTCAGTGAGTGAAGACACAGCCTCAGTCACATTTATTCTTTTACAGAGGGCAAATGAAGACCATGGAACATTTAAAGCTTTCAGATAGCTTAAGTGAGGCTGCACAATGCATAATGCTTGTATAGGCAATCTCCAGAGACACAAAGTTTACTTTGAAAAATGTCAGTGTCACTCTCAATAATTGCAAAACTCTAGAAATCACTAAGATGTTCTTTCATTGTGTTTCATCTGACTCACCCTGCAGTAAGTTTTCAGTGCTGCTTCTCTGCAGATGCAGCAGTCCTTGAATTTTTCAGAGACCACTTTCATAGCTCTGGAGACTCAATTTTTAGCAGAACTGATACTATGAAACCGGCTATACAGTGCTGATATGGTCACCTCCCACTATGAACAAAGATCTCATAAATGTGTAGGAAAATCAATAACACATATTCTGGCAAAAGCTGGAGCTCAGAAAATGCTGAAAAAATACAAGAATTTTTTTTTTAAAAGGCAAGCCAAAACTCTGAAAGGATAGGGGTAACATGAAAGTTACTGCAGCACACTATATAGTCAGTGTGTGTGCATTTTCCTGAACCAGCTAAAAGCAGAGTGACCAGAATGCTGATCAAAAGCTCAAAAAACCAGTAAGGAATGAACAATGGTCTATGAAATTCTGTTTCTGAACTACTGTATCTCTATGTCAGACTGATATTTACATATATGTTACTAACATAGAGAAGAATTTTACAGTGAAAACTCTTCCATTTACATGCTTGAGACCTTAGAAACAACATGGAATTATAAAGAGAAGACATCAGAAAATCCTAAAGGAGGACAAAGAAAGTTAAAAGAATTTTAAGAAATCCAGAAATGCACAGTATTTTATTGATCAAAAGATAGCAAGAATTGTCTAGTCTTTTTCTTTTCCCTCTTGCAACATGTGGACGTAGAAAATAATGAAAAACTAAACCGTGTAGACAGCCTCAAGAAAACTGACAACGTAAACATTGTCCTTGTTCTGGCTTTCAGATCCCACCCCATAAACTAACACGAGGTTTGACTGAAGGTTATCTCACTTTATACCTTCTTAATCCCTTTTTTCTTAATCCCTTTTCAAATGGTGCCAAATTCTTGGAATTAAAAGCCAGCCTTTGGGTTACATACACATATATATGCGTATGTAGATATATACCTATCTACACACTTGCACTTAGACTTACATATAAAACATAGAGTCAATCCTAGAATGGCTTGGTTTGGAAGAGACCTTAAAGGTCATATAGTTCCAAGGCCCCTGACATGGGAAGGGACACCTTTCACTAGACAAGTTGCTCAAAGCCATATCCAACCCAGCCTCGAACACTTCCAGGGATGGGGCATCCACAGCTTCCCTGGGCAACCTGTTCCATTGCCTCATAACCCTCACAGTAAAGGATTTCTTCCTAGTATCTAATCTAAATCTCTTCTTGGTTTAGTTTAAAATTATTCTTCCTTATCCTACCACAATCTGTCTGTGTACAAACTCACTCTCCCTCTATTTTATAAGCCCCCTATACATACTGGAAGGTGGCTCTAAGGAAGGCTCCCCAGAGCCTTCTCTCCTTCAGGTTGAACAATCCCAGCTGTCTCAGCCTCTCCTGATATGAGAGATACTCCAGTCACTTGATCACCTTTGTGGCCTCCTCCGGACCGATTTTAACATCCACCAGAACCCCCAAGTCTTTCCCAGCAGTGCTGCTCTCCATGAGTTCATGTCTCAGTCTGTGCTCAGGTCTAGGCTTGCCCTCGCCCAGGTGCACCACCTTGCACTTGGACTTTTTAGAACTTCACAGGGATTCTCATGGGCCCACTTCTCAAGCTTGCCCAGGTCTGCTGGGATGGTATCCCTTCAAATGACAGAATATGCCTTCTATACTGGAAATTTGGACTTTTCCTAAACCTTATGTTATTCACGTTATTTTGTCCAGCACTCAGAATTGGCCTTTTGAACTCAGTGAAATAAAACAAAAGCAACAATTTCTGCAGAAATGGCAGCTCAGCTTGCAGCTAAAAGGACAATATTTACTGAGCCACCTCTACTATCAACCTCCCTCTAAGTCAGTGGTCTTTTGCTCAACTACTTTCTTTTTAGCAGTCACCATGACCTTTAGTCAGAAGAGGAACCAGATCAATAGCATCAACACAAACTAATCCTTGTGGAAGTATTTATTTCTTTTTTGTCCTTTGTCAGGCCAGAAAGAGCAAGAATTGCCCCAACTCTCAAATTATAAGCCTAAAATGGTATACTTCAAGCTATGTTCCCAGACAATTTTAAAAGCAATCTGATTTTTTTAGAGTGAAGAAAGTTCAGTTTTCTTTTTTTACTGATCTAAGAATTTCTGTAGTCAGAAACAGTGTGAACTCAGTTTTTGCAGCAATAATGGTTTATAGACCAAATACCTCTAAATGACACACTGATATAACTCATACTTTTTGTGCAAAAAGTATGCATGGTAAGAGGAATCCAAGTTCCCTGAATTTAATCCTAAACCACATTTATTATTGGTAATTTTATTGCTGCACACAGAAAAGGTATGTAAAATTCCTACTCAGGTAAAATGTCCAAGGTTAGCAAATAGAATGTTGTTGTTGTAACTGCACATGCCATGCATGTAGGAGAGAAAAATGCATTGAAGTGTGTATCAGTTAATTAATATATTGAAGTAGTAAAACCACACACATAGATAAAATAAGACTTCTATTATAAATGGCTACACAGAGTAGAAAAGTAGTACACATTTGTATGCAAAGTTGTAGGAGAATATATTTTATGTAATTTTTCACATTGCATGTAGCCAAGTCATCCAGTCCATCCTCTCAGCCTGCACTGGTCTATCTCATGTCCAAAAATAACTTGGAGTTTTTCAACTTCCTTAAAAAACCTTTGAGAGATAAATAGTATTAAGCTCTGGTCACTTATTTTCTTTGAAGATCTGTTCACGTTTCATTTTTTCTCATTTTGAAGCAGTAAAGAAATAAAGAAACTATTCAAAAGTGGCATCTTGATTTTCTAGACTTTCAAGGCTCCTTTTCCATGTTTTTCTCCAACACTACCACATACCTGTTCTGTCCCACTGCCACTGCAGCATCCCACTTGTGTCAGGGAGAGTACCTGCTGTGCACTCAGCATGGTGATGTGAACATAAGGGGAAACCTCATTTGTAAACCCACCTCTGCTGCTGGTGTGCAAAAGGATTCAACATTCCAACACAACTGCAGGCAGACATTTGAAGCCCCAAAAATTCTACCTTTGAGAGAGGGTAATTTAAATATGGTCAACAAAGACTAGGACTGTACAGCATAAGAAAATGATAATAAAAAAATCAAAGGAAGAAGAGAGATGAGAATTTGTGCCTTCCTGATTTCTAGTTTATCTATGAAAGCAGCAAAGGGCAGACCAATCTACAGATTTTTGGATTCTTGGAATGTTGTGTTTTGAGAGCTCATTTTAATAACAATGAGATAACCCAAAAAGATGAAACAAACTACTACAATCTATGCATTTTTCCCTTAAAAAGAGCAGCAATTAAGGAAAAGGCAAACTCTGCATGAGATTTTTAAGATGCCTGCCAAAATTCTGCTCATTTTCATTCCTCAGCTATTTAATAATTCAGGCAGCTTATTGCAGTCAAAAAATGCCCATTTGCCATTTCTGCATTTATATAAAGCATAAGTCAGTGGGTTTTAATCATGCTGTCTATCTTTGGAACTGCCATTGTCCTTTCTTATTTCACTACTTTGAGGAGAAAGGGATAACAATTTCATGCTTTGAAAAGAAACGTGAAATGCTATGTTTTGTAAAACTGTAAATATCCATTTTAAATTTCATCCACATACCTTTCCAAAATGATGATTTTTTTTATCCTCACATTTCAGTGAGGTGAAGATATTTCTAAATAGCTCTACTAGTTCTATTCTGCTATTCTTTCCATTTGAATAAGTCTTTTTTCCTTCTCATTCTTTTAGGATATCACTTTCAATAAATGGGTATCTAAATGTTAATGTCACCCTTACACAATATTATACCAGGTTGCCTTTTGCACATATAACTGTACACTTTGAAATTCAAATAGCAGAAGTCTGAATTTATGGCCTTTTTGCATGGAACAGATTGGAGGATACACAGCACATGATGCCACATGTCATATCCTTACAAACATTGATCTTTGATGATGCTTGAGTCAAGAATATTCATTTATGTACAAATCTTGATAGTTCCTTCCTCCTAGCTCCTGGACAAGGCAGTGATGCAGGAGCTGTGCTACCAGGGCTTCCAAGAACATGCCTCAAACAAATACAAAGTGATCAACCTTTTTTTCCTTCTGTTTTTTTGCATTAGAACATTAGCGTAATGTCCTGGCCAGAAACCTCTTATGAATGGGAGCAATGTTCACCACTCATTGGAGGTGTCAGGGTGGGGAAGTGGCAATCAAAGATATTTAAGCAAACAAAATCTATTGAATTAAGAAAAAGACAAATAGAACAGGACAAGAACTCAGAGATACGTAATTAAGATTACCACTCTCCCAAAATAATGCTGCCAAAAGTCTGGGTCAGGGTTTCTTTTATAGCTGTGCATGGCTACCAGTATAAATTCCTGCTGCTGTGCTTTCCTGCATAAACCCCCACCTCATTCTCTTTGCAGGCACAGTGGAGTGTAATTGCTTGGGAGATCAAACTGGGTCATGAATGGTATGCAAGTGAAGTTAGAAGTTCCCCTTGCTCCTTGGTGGGTAGGAGGCTACTGGCCAGAACATGCTGGTTTGAACATGAGCTGATGGCTGCACTCTTTATTCTTCAACAAATATCAGCAATGCCCCTCTTATCTCCTCTTTTAGTATGTTCAAACCTCATCCAGAACGTATTGCTAGTTAAAACTACACAGACAGAAAACAGCAGTAACTCCTCCAAGATATTTTGGGCTGCAGGACAATATGTACTCCAGATCCATACTTTGGAATCCATTTGGCAGCACTACAGTAGCAGCAAGCCTGTTCTGACAGCTACAAATTGTTTAAAAAGAAATGTGAAAAAACCGCCCATGAGTGTATTCTTCACAATTGAACACAGGAGAGTAACTATGACAGAGGCAAAAATACAAATGTTTGTAGAACCACTAAACATATAGCTTATCCCAAACAAATCCATTAGCTAAGTTTAACAGCGTTAAGGATCCCATAGAAAAAATACTGTGCATTCAAGTAATTAAAGATCACCTCTAGAGTATTTCCAAAAGGAAGAGTTAAAACTACAGTGGCAGAGATAAACATGACAATGTTTTATTTTAAATACATTGCTTCCTGAATTATGTTCTGTTCTTCCTATCAGAATAAAAACTATCCTGCCAGTCTCTCTACCTTAAAATAAATCCTTGACTGGATATAATACTGCCATTAGGTAACAGGTATATGAACAATGGTCTATTCATTGTACATAAACTCATTGAGAGAACCTTTAAACGTCCCTTTGAGTCAGGATAATTCTGAGTAATGCTCTGATTTATTGCAGCTTGCCTACTAGTTTGCACTCACCAATAGTATGAGAGCTTTCAGTCTTAGAATCTAAGAACCTCAGTAACTGATACTAGTTTTAAACTCTGAACTTTCTGAGCTACAGAAAAACAAAAGGTCTAAACAGAATCTCAAAAAGCCATTCTGAAACTAGGAGTAAAAATAATCCAGCTTCACTTGGAAGCATGGTAATTTTTATATATCAAGTTATGGAGCACATTTTTGGTGCTATTAAATTTGATAATATCTTGCTTGGAAACAGCAAAGGAAATAGTTTCACCTAATTAAATTACTTGCTAGTAGGACCTTTGGAGCATCTTCAAAAGCCATATGAACAAATTACTGGAAAATGCAATAGCCTTCCTAATTTTGCAAGTGATGATTTGTTAATGATTACATTAAAAAGAAACTGATTCATATCAAGCTATTAAGGCAAAAGGGGATAATTTTATCTTTCACATAACGCAGGTCACAGGTTTTTGTTATGTGGTTCTTGCATTATTGTGATTCTGTTTCAACAGGCACACTTAAGTTAAAAAGGGATGAATGCTGCTTTAAAGATGTCAACACTAAGCACTGTTCACCAGTGCAGACTGTACATCCTCCCTTCGTGCACTGAGCCACAGAACACTTACAAGGCTACATTGACACAACAGCCTAACATGATGATGGAACCATCCCCTTCCCTGGCTCAGAGAAAAACATGCTTCCTATTGCCTCGTTCCAGTCCCCAAACCACAGATTCCATGGTCACACAGAACACTGACATGGAGAGCGTGATTTGCTTATTGTCTATAAATCTGCTTCCAAAAAAAGAGAAAAAAATAAACAAAAACAAACAACAAACAAACCAACCAAAAAAACCCCACCAAAAAAACAAACAAAAACCAAACAAAGAAAAGACCAAACCAAAAAAACCCCAAAACTACTACAGAGTTCTGTAACCTGAGAAAGCCATAATAATAGGCAATTCCTGAAGGCTGAACTCAACAAAGAAGCAAAATTTTTTACATAATGAAGAAATGAGTGAAAAAGAGTGAATCGTACACTCTATGTCTTCACATCAAGATTTCTGTCTTACACGGTAATAAAAAAAAAATAAATATCACATATTCATTTATTACTATGATAATTCACTGACAATGTGGGAAGACAGGAAGAGTAGAGAAGATCATTAAATATATGCATAACAGATATCTTGCATAATATTTCATGTTACTGTTTTGGTGTCTTTAGTAATTTAATGCTTGAAAAACAAAACATTCATGTGGACAACAGCAGCTGGCTGACAAGCCATAAACAATTTTTAACTCAGCTGCCTGGTTCCAGAAAAAGACCTCAGTGGCTACAACTGACACATCTCCTGGTTAATTCAGTAGGTACCTTTAAGTAGCCAGACTGCCTGATTTAACAACTGTCATCAAATGCATTTCTGTCTGGTGCTTAAATCCAAGGGAATAGAAATGCAGGAGATGAATGTGGAACTAGTCCAAACTGTAAGGAGCAGTGGGAAGGCAGAATATTGCATCTACTTTGCTAAGTAAAATAATACCCAGGAGCAAAGCGAGGAGCAGATTCCATGATTGTCCATGTGATGTAATTGTTACTCAGCTTCCAGGCTGTTTTGAAGAGATGCATTTAGCTCACTCTGAGACCTAACCAGGGAGTTACGCAGGTGGAGGAATATTCCATGCAGCACTCTCCATATACAATGTGAAAATGTTGTGCCTGGTTTGGGTTCTTCTTCCCTATACAGTCTTCCAGCTCTATCCCCAAGGGTTTTTCATCCTCAAATACCACTGCATACATTCTTACCATACACTGGAGCTTGAAAGACACATCCTTTGTCATGTGTTAAAAAAATACTGTGCTGTAGGGCTGAGACACAGATCTTGTATATTTAAGAGGCTTTGAAGTAAAAAGAGAACAGGAAAGAAAAAGATCAGAGTCCCTTAGTGGACCCCACTCAAGTGCTATGCTGGGTGAGATCCCAGAAAACAGAGACACATGAGTAGTTTTGAAGCAAGATATGCCATCCCTGAGAGTTCAACAAGCAGTTCCTCAGACGGACACCATTTTCAATTGCCCATACATCCTCTGAGTCACCACTACTCACAATTAAAAGAAAAAAAGGTGAAAAAAATTAGTTAAGGAAAATTTAAACAGGTGAAGAGACTACAATATGTAGTGATCAGGGGAAAAAAAAGACAAGAAACAATCAGGCACAAAATACAATCTTGTTGATAAAATCCTGAGCCAGGGTTTAATTAGATTTTTAGTTAGTTCAGCTAACTAAAATCTTTGCTTTACTTAAAGCCTGTAGAATGATGAAAAGCAAGATGAACTATAATAAAAAATGGCAAGATAAGAATGCTCTGCCTCTAAAGGTTAGAAAAAAAATTTGGAAGGAGTTGCTTCTATGAATGTTAAAAAGAATTGTTTAAGAACCTTAGGATGTGGAATCTTCTGTCTGCAAAAGGTTAGTGGAGGAACTATGTAGCTTGCTCAAGCTTTTAAAAAATAAGTATAGACTGCCAAAATTTGCACTGGCTCCAGGAAAACTCTGAAGTATGACAGATGTCTACCCTGTTCTGATTCACCCCCATATATGTCTTTTATTTTTATAGACCAGAAGGCAACATACAGCAAACAAATGGGCTGATGTCCTTCCTGCTCAAAAGTGCTCCCTTAGCTACACACAACCCACATTCTGAGGATGCAAGGGCACATACTCAGTGAGCTCCCTGGCACAATCACTTGAAGCATAAAACATATGCATAACTTAGGTAATTTAATCCCTTTTGACTATTTGAGTTCAGGAACCTTCTAGTGCTTATGAAACAAGACTTGAATATTGCTTCAAGATACAGCATTTTTGAATTTAGGCCAATTCTGAAGTTAAAAGTCTCCTAGTATTTGCTCCATTCCATGTGTATTTTCCCATGTATACTGTTTTGCTTAACGTACCTGTATATTGTCGAGCTGTTACATGCAAATTTATTTCTAATCTTTGTTAAACTAAAATTAGGTCTGTTTGATGAAACATGCTTTTATAAAAATTAAAAAAAGTACTTTGATTGAGATGTAGACATATATATATAAAATATTTCCCTCAGCAATAATGCCTGCAACGTGGAAAAAAAGGAACACACAATCAAAGGACATGGTCTAAAACGTTTTTAAACTCAGCCACTCAGCAGCTCTTATGCATAACATCATGCTCAGAAGAGGGAAGAGTTCACTTAGAGATGGAGTAAAGTGAAAGAAAAGGAAAGGGGACAGAGCAGAGACAGACTCAGAACACTGAACTCTTCCACGACAAGCTATCAGTAAGATCTGACAAAATTAGCTAAATAGAATAAGGAAAAGGTTAACATGTGAAAAAAAACAGTTGGACTGCTTGAATGCTATATATCATTGTATTTCATTCTGAAGAGGATCTGTCTCAGCCATTGATGGTCATTTTTTAAAAGAACAGCCCTTTATATTTCTAGCAAGCATAAAGATCATGCAGCAGCCAAAAACCAATACACTGTCCAAATTAAACAGCAATCTCTTCATGGGTTAATTCCCAGGACCTTTTTTTCTACTATTGTTATCATCACTGACCACACAGAAGCTGTAAACAATTTGTACACATGCAATATTTGCCCTGTGGGAACCTGCTTTTAACAGATTCAGAAATGATGTCAACAGTACTTCACTTCTGGTAGCAGACTGCAAAATGTTGATGGTTCAACATCAGCTCCTCAGAGCACCGGGAAATGAAGGGGTAAAGAGGTAAAGAATGAAAATCAGAGGCTCAGGCAAAAATTAAAATTATGGACTAAAAGTTATTTGGAATTTTTGGACCACCTGTATTACCTGACAGGATTATAAAGCAAAAATGTGATTAAAAATATTTATATAAATAACTTCCAAAGTTAGGAATAGCACAGTCACATTTTCCCATAACATGTGAGTGGGGAAGTGAAATCTTACAACTATAGTATCATTTAAAACTAATCAACTCATTAACTTGTGCAGACATAACCCTTTTGAAGATGATGGCAAGAAGCCATTTGGAATTTTGTGCTACTTGTATAGATAGCCTTCTGAAATAAGAAAAAAATTGTTGAGACAAAGCCCTATATGTGGAAATTTTGATTAAAAGTAGAAGGAGGAGCTGCTGAAAACAGAGATATTCCTCATTAAAATCTGCAGTTTTCAGTGATGAACAGACATGTTGATAAAATCTAGACTGTTAGTTATATAACTGCACTAAATAATAACTTCTGAAACATCTTATTGTACCCGGAGCTCTGTGACCTGACTCAGTCCAGTTTGTCTGATATTTCTGCTCTGCCTGATCTCTTTGATGTTTTCAAAGACGACTGACAAATTGAAAATCAATCTAGTTAATACCTTCAGATCATTCATAACATTAACTGTTAAACAGCAGAGGGGGAAATGCTGTGGTGTGGTTTCATGATTGGTCTAAACAAATGTAAGCCCACAGCACTGACAGAAGTGATGCTCTGGCCTTTCTCACTGCTGCCTTTGGCTGAGCAGTCTGATCTTCCTTGTGCTGACAGCGTGGCTCATTCCACTGCCACACAAGCACAACGGGGAGGCATTTGTGCTGAAAAACAGCTACACAACAACAGACAAAACAACTCCTTTCCCCTAGACTGAATTGCCCAGTTCCCAGATCTGGCTCACCAGGCAGCAAGAGGGAGGGATGGCAGTGCTGGCTGGTGGTGGATGGTACTGAATGGAACTAGTCCTCAGAGCAGGAACACACAGAGATTAGTTTAAATCAGCTGAGCACCTGCACCTGTTGAGACAACCTTAAATAAATATTCCAACTTTTTACAATTTTTAGTCCTTAACTCCTCAAATAAAGGAATGGATTTAAGAAAAAAGAGAGAAATAGAAAATGCTTCATTTGTTTCTGGGTGTTCATTGTTAAAATAAAATTAAATTACCTTGAGTTTGTTAATTCAGAAAAACATATCAACGCGTTCTTATCTGCCTAACTAGACCAGAAACCTAACACAGTGCATCCAGCCTCTAAAATATTGCTAGAGTCTACAATACTTCAGTGGTTTTTCCCACTACTTTCTTCAGCATATTTAACATCCCTTTGGCAGTTTTGTTTCTAATTTAACTTTGTTTCTGGAGATCTTTGAACTACAGTAATATTAAATTACATTCTGACAATGGAAAGTGAAACTGTCATACAAATATCAATGTATACTGAAAACAAAATGTCAGCAAGTAAAAGCAATCAGCAAGTGATTCTAAGTTAATTTTATTTCCTATTTCTAGTGGCATTTTACAATGGAAAACATGGTAAATTAACACCTTGTCTAAATGAAGTGTATGTAGACAGGGAAAACAGCCTTTTATTTTTTCTTATTTCTTGCACTGTTTGCATCAGCACAGAAAGAAAGGAGTTTTGGTGACCTGTTTTGACAAAGAGGATTCATCCCACCAATAGAATAAAACTTCAAGCAATGCTTTCATTGCTCTCAGGGAAGATGGGGAGAGATCTGAAGCTCTAGGAAAATATATAACCACTCATATGAGTTTTAATGGCTGAATAACCTTAAAAGTAAAAAAACATCTTGAAGTGTTTAGTTCAAACCCAATTTTATTTAGTGTGTGAGTTGGCTCTGAACACATTAAAGCAGCAAAGAGAAGAATAGATTTTTTTACTGCAAGGTTTTGGTTCCTTCTACAAGTTTCAATTTAAGTAAACACAAACAGCTGGAATACCAAATTTGTATCAGGTTTATCAAGTAGATATCTAGAAGAACATTTTAGAATTTTAATAACCCTCTGCAGCATAGTATGTGCAGGATTACATTTCAAAATTGCTCAAGTTATTTTGATCCTGGATACAAAATAGGCATTGTAAGGGGAATCCAACTACAGAACAAAAGAACTGGATCTGCCTACTTAGGGACCTACTAAAGTGAAACAATTTCATTATTTTTACACTTTTTTCTGGCCTTCCCTGTAGAGATGCTAGAAAGAGACCATTCCTAACCTTTCCCTCAACACAAAGGGGTAAAAAAAAAAAAAAAAGATAAGAAGAAGCAAATGGAGAAATCTAATGAGACAAAGTGACAGTGAAATGTTCCAGGAGTTGCAGCACTGCTCTTCCTTAACCAGTTGAAGTGCACAGCACAGCTCCACCATTTCCAGATACCCAGGTTGTTCCTAGCCTGGGCAGGAGATATCCTCAAGGAAGGCCACATAATCAGCCTCAGCTGCAACCCAAGAAATCATAACGGCACGAACCCTCAAGATTTCTAGGAAGTATCTCAAGCATGTATGATCCCATTCTGAGACAGGAATGATTACAGATAAACAAGCAGATGTATTTTCCAACTTTTTGTGAAAAAATGTGACATTGGTCCATGGTCACAAGTCAAAAAATCATTGCCTTAAATAGCTTTCTGATGTGGATTTCTAAAAATAAAACTGCATCAAAATCCTTCTAGTCTTGCTCCTAGTATTTTATCTTGGGAATGCTTTTCCTCTCCACAAACCACTCCAATCCGATAGGTCACACACAAAGGATGAGTAAGAAACACACAATGGCTACATCTCTGAGGGAAAAAAACCCTAAACTGCTTGTAAAAAAAGTGATTTTTAGTCCATCAGATTTTTTCACATTTTAATAGCTGTAAAGAGTAATTTGTCTTTAAGCATTATGAAACAAATTGCATTCAAGTGCAAAGTCTCTCCATAAACAGGAAGCACTAGTGTGGGGACCAGTGAGCCACTAACCAAGGTAACTCACGTGTAAAGTACTTTTTATGATGCATTAGATGTGTCAGCATATTTCCAGGCTAAGAATAGAGTAGAATAGGTCATTTGTTATTTTTTTCATGAAAATAGATTGGGATTCATATTGCACATTATTCATGCAACTAGAAAACTGCAATCTTACATGCTTTCAGTTTTACTGCTTTTCTTTGCCAAACTGACTGAAATAAATTAAGGTGACACATTATGAAAATCATTGCACATAACAAATTCATAACTTCTAGAGCAGAAACAGCACTAATTGCTCAAAAGCTGTCTTAAACATTTATGAGTTACTGTAAAATACGAAAAGAGTACAGCCTCTAGTTACAAAAAGACAATCATACAGCCAGCTAAGATGTGACTACAGTTCAGGAAGGTAATTCCCAATGAGCTCACAAAGCCCTGGTATTGTAATAATATTGTCTGCAGCAGCACAAAGGTCATTGTGGGCTGACCTCCCAGCACGTATTCACATTCCCAGGCAGAATGTGAGCTCACCAGCTGAGTTCTTTCCTACCACAACTGTAATCCAGTTGCTCAGTTTAGCTATGCCCACAGCTGGCAAAGCCTGTGGTGGTGCAACACCCCAAGAAGCTTTAAGCTTTAATAAAGACTGGGAAAAAAAAACATTCTTCAAAATGCAAGAATATTTGAACAATCTCTGGAGACTTGCTGATGAATTCAGAGAACTGTCCCAGTCAGATGACATTTATTCTCCTTCTCCTTTCATCTGACCCAATTGCATTAAAAGAAGTTAAAAACAGTACTGGTTTATTTTGTTTTGTTTGGTTTTTTTTATTTATTTGTTATGGTTTTTTTGGTGGTTTTTGTTTTGTTTTGGTTTTGCTTGTTTGTTTGTTGTTTTGGTTGGGGGTTTTGTTTGTTTTGGGTTGGATTTTTTTTTTTTTTGCATGTTCCATTCTTAGCAATTGTTACAGCTGTTACTAGAATATTCTTCAACTGCAAGCAGGAGAAGAAACTTGTACATTCGTTCTGTTCAGCTACAAATATTAGTGTATATGGTCAATATATCCTGCAGAAAACAACAGCAACAGAAGACCAGAGCTCTGCAAAACCTGGTGGCTCTTACAGACGAACAAAAGGGGTAAGACTTGCTGGGCTGTGAGAGGCTGTGGGACACTGTAGAGGGAAAGGCAAAGGCCAGACCTGAGAAAGGTGCAGAGGCATAGTAACGTGCAGAGGAGTGCTAGGCAGGTTGGAGTGAAGGACTGCTGGGTTTGCTAAGACAGGTTTAATGTGGGGATCTGCTGATACTGAGAGAACGCAGAAAAGTGGCTGCAGATTTCTGAAACAGCAGAAATACCGCAGTACATGAAGACTAAGTAGTCTGAAGGTGCTGGAACTAAATACTGGAGTTTTCTGCAATAGCAGGACAGTATTCTAGAGCAGAAGATTTTGAAAAGACTGTGTCCTCTCCTTGAAATATGATATTCCAGCTTCCCTCTCTCCTGTTTATCATCCCTTGTTGAGATCTCAGTGAAATAGCCAGATGGACAACACCAGGCTTCCAGTTCAGGATCTACGACAAACACACGTGAAGACTGGGTTCCCCAAAATTTTGCAGAACGCAGGACTGCTGGAGAACAAAAGTATTTCTGGGTGCAAGAAGTGGAGTACCTGGTAGCTTTACAATTTAGTGGCAGGGGAAGTTGCCCATGTGATTGAAATTAGTAACAAAACACAGTTGGAGACAAGGAAAAGTAATAGTACTTGCCTATTAAAGTTTTTCCTTTAAGATGTGACTGACACCAAGTAGCTTGAGGACTGGCTATGGCAGTAGTAGCAATGTGAGGTCTTCATGTATGCACTCATCATTTCAGTGAATGTTCAATAGTTAACCCTGCCTCATCCTTCAGAGAGAAAAGACAGGAACAAAGGAGAATCTGGAAGCTTCCCAACCCCTCTTTGTGAGAAAGGTGGTAAGAGAAACCAACAGTAGAATTCTACAATATGGATGATATAGCTGATTGTTGAACTCCTAAGCAATAGTGATTATCGTTTTGCCACTGTGACTGAAATTAAAGCAGCATTGGTGAGATGGAAGAGAAGTGTAAACAGAGGCTTTTAATATGCAGCCTTACAAAACCTAAAATCTAACATACACATAGATTTCAAGAGCCAGTTCTGTCTGCCTGAGACTTTGATATTCTGATACACAGTACAAAGAATTTATTCAGCCTTTTATTACCTGGGTAATAAATAGTTTGTACCCCTGTTAAATAGATCAATCCATCAACTGTTTTCACTTATAGAGATATCACTATTTATCTGTTCTGTTAATTTTATGAACAACTAAAATCAAGATTGGAGACAGGTGGTAATTTTCCTGACAGGTGGCCACATTACACAGCATTTTCCTAGTTCCCTCCCATAAAATACAAATGCAATCTGGAAGTACGCAGTTGCCAAAAGTATCTTTTCACTTCTTTTTGTGTGTAAACTGTTTCATTTTTCCTCACTTCAGATAGGAACTAAAATAACAGAGACACATATTTGGGTGATGAAATTTTTACTTTTTCTTACATTTGAGGAATGTGCACACTGGATCTATTTATTCAGTGATTCTACATGGCATTTCTGTATGTGGCAATACATTAAACAAATGCCTGTGTAGGGATCACAGTGCTCAAAACATGACTGTGAGAACAATTTCCATGTATGATATATATGCCATTCAATGATTGTAACAGGCAATCTAAAACTTATTGATCAAGCCACAGCAACAGTAAAGTATACAGGGAAAATAAGATAAAGGATGTAGTTAATTTATCCTTATTACATTACATTGTTAGGTTGCCATTACAGCACCACAATGCCAAAGGGCAAGGGACTCAACCCTGAATTCCTTATGACCTAGAAGACAACATGTAAGAGCACCATCAGAAACATGCACACAAATTTCCAGGCTAAATGCCATTGAATTGAACAGCTTGTGGTTGAAGTACCAGCCTGAAAATCAAAGGACCTATGCTCTTTAAGCATCTCATATTAAAGACTGGGTTGAATCATTTTAGTGCTTCAGTTTCCTCACATCAGTAAAACTGGGATAGCTCTATCAATATCCATTTTAATAATTTTGATACTTGGTGATTAAAGGTCTCCCTAAGAAATACTGCTTTGTCCCCATTCTATAGTGTTGCTTTTTGTAGTTTTAATTCATATTGGTATAGCTTTTAAAATACTGATCTAGAACTGTTCTATTTGCAGATCAGTTGAAACATGCAAATGTAAAATGAAAGTATTAACACTGAATGAATTCTATCTTCCTTCATATTAAATGCTTCCCAAGAGTGTTTAAACTTCCTTTTTAAAGAAACTGATTGAGATCCATTAGAACTATATAATTCACTGCACTTTGATAAGAACTATATAATTCCCTGCACTTTGCTTGGTGTTACACCCATAGGCATTGGCCAATAAGAAGGATTTTCCTGTAAAACTAAGAAATGAAACCCTGAAGCCTAAATACACTTCAAGTAAAGACCATGTTACTCATTAAATATGATGGAACCAAAATGGATGTCACTTTTCCTGAGAAAGGTAGAAGTTTTTACAATGGAGATTTTATAAGAACAGTAGCTGGGCTAACAGTTCAAACTTCTTTATGTAAAACCAGTTTTTTACTACAATTTCTTGCTCATTATCGTAAGAAGCAAATATATGTTCTTGCTCAAATATTTTATTTCATTTTAATAAGGAGAAAAAACCTGAGGGAAAGTGCTGCCAGGCTATGTGGAGGTGGAAAGTACAATATCCATCTGAAATAACCACATGGAGCTCAGAAGAAGAGTTGCTCTAGATTTACACTATTGTACAGAGTATTAAGAGAGATAAAGGTAAAAAAACCTCAAATGTGATATGTTTGGATCACATTGGAAATTGCAAGCTTACAAAACAGTAATAACTACAACAAAACCTGATTAATCTCTTGGGTTACCCGGGGCTACAGGAAGCAATCAAACAAGAATATTAAAAAAAAATTATTTCTTTGATTCAGCCTTAAACAGAGTATATTAGTCAAGGTTCCTTTATGCACACTCCTTATTTGTGTGTGTGTATCTGTTAAGTAAGATTATTAGAGATGCAGGTATCAGAAATGTAGTTCAGAAACCAGCAGCTAAAGTCTCAAGTAAACAACTAGTAGGTCTAACAATATTTATTGTTAGAAGGAGCATAGGAATGAAGCAGAATGGATGCTAGCAATACCCACCCTCAAAGTGCATACATAATACTTCTAAAAGAAACTTGAGATGATCCAGAAAATTACAAGATAGTAAATCTTACACTGGAATCTTGCAAACACCTTTAAATTAAAATAGGAATATAAAAACAAAGAATTTAGTCTAAACACTATTTTCTAAAAACTAACAATAATGCCTCCCAAAATATGCATATAATATTTATCTCTTGGTACTTCTTGGCCCTCTAAAAAGTCATGAAATTGGAAAAAAACTTCCTCAGTTGTCAAAAGGCTGCAGAAAGTCTCCTTAAACAGAAAACAAATTAACTGAAGACACAAAACAAGAGAAAATATCTCCACTGATTAACAGTTATGGTAGAAAAAAAAATGGTATGACTAACTGCCAATAAAAACTTGATTTCTAATGGGCTTCAAAAATTTGTAATAGGATCTTCCAGTAATTGAAGGGCATTTAAGAAATGGATGGGAGATAAGGGAGCACAGTCCACTTCCAGTAGTGGAGCACAGTCCACTTCCAGTAGAACCTATAAGATTTTGACATTCTGAAGACAGCGTTACCAAAAGCAATGCACTTTTGGTAAAGTCACAGTATCATGGTATACATCTGATAAAGTTTGCTGTACTTCTTAATCTGTTAAAGACCTAAAGAGTTTAACATGCAACAAATCCATTTGGTTTAGCAAGTTTAGCAAGAATGTTTAAACAGACCAAAATAACTTGATGAAAGAGTTGCATCACAGCAAAATGATGGCTATGAGCAAAATTGACAAATCCAGTATAATTTCCACAAGAAGAAAAAATCAGTTTAGTTGCTTAGGCACATCAGGAGAATCTAAACTTAGAGCAGGAATTCTAGGAAGACATGTGTGAATCTCTACAACCAGCTCTATATGGAGTGTTGATGAATAGAATTGTTGCAATAAAAAAAAGCCCCATGAGAGATCCTATATGCTTACAAGCTTCAAGCTGACATGGAAGATCCACAGCTCAATTTCTCTTTAAAAGATAACTTTACAAGATTCTGTTGATAAAAATACCCTGCCTAAATTTCCAGAATCGCGTCTGAAGAATGACTGCAATGAGCAGTGACAACAAGGCTTCAGGGCAGACATACTATGATTATATAACTGTAAACTGACTAGAACTAAAAAAAAAAAAGCACTGTTTCCATGGACAGTATAAAAATTCTTATTTAAATAACACTTGATAATTTCATCATTGGTCTTTTAGTTGGCTGATGAACAAGAAGCTTTCTAAAATGCATTTAAGAAAGTTAGTGAGAAATTGGTTTCCTTTTTTTTTTTTTTTTTTTAAATGAAAGATGCTTCCATGAGTCTGCTGCTCCCAAAAGCTTCTGCTGATTTTTCAGGCAGGTTGAAAATACTTGCTATGAAATTCTAAAACTATCTAGTTTGGGAGAGGTTCTTTTACTCTCATTCAAGATGCTTAACTATTTTATAAGCACAAACACAGGCAGATTTAATTTGATTTCTATGTCTCTGATACCAGGCTTAAGTTCATTCATAAAAGCCATTCACAACCTCACAGAATACTGAGAGACTTTCCCTAATAATAATTGCTGGAACTATAGACAGTATTAGTTCTTTTCAATCTCTACTAAGGAAAAAGAAAAGAAAGCAAAAATGAGAAATACTGAATTGAAACTTGGAATCTAAAAGTAAATCTAGCAAGCAGGATGATAGTTTTAATTAGGAAGGTAAAGCTGTCAATTAAAAGGCAAATAAACTGATGGTTTTAATAGACTTGGCTATTTCTAATTCAGATTTTGAGATACTTTATACAATCTGGGGTTTTTTTTTCCTGAAATTCAACTGATTTTATGTAATTATTAACTCAGTATTAGCACTGATGTTTTAAAATACATTTCAATACATTTACAAGAAAATAAGTTGTGATTCTGGCACTAGTGCAAAACTGACCCAAATCTTGAAGAATTACTATATGACCACACTGAAGTAATAAAGGACTGCTAAAGAATGTAAATTAAAGCCAAGAATTCAGAAATATGATCACCTGGAAGGATTAAAGTTGCATGTGAAACCTTGATTTGTATTCCATTCTGTCTTAATTAAAATCCAGCATCATATTAGAGTCCAGAAATGCAACAAATTTATCCTGAGATGAAGCCCCGAAACAAAAGGTAACAGTCTGTCATTGCCTGTTTTTTGTCAATGCACAGACCTTGTAAAACTAGGAGCTGATGATCAAACAGGTGATGGTCTAAATATGGGAAACATCAGAAGCAAGGACAGATAAGATAACCCTACTTAACTACTGGTTCCTTATCTTTGCAAACTCAGAGATCTGTTTATAGAGGTCGATAGCAGGAGCCACATCTAGTGGTGCTTAGAGACAAACCAGTAGCCAGACTGGTCATCAGGCCCCAGTGGAAGTTTTGTTTCTGGACAGCAAAGATAACACTGAGCACACAGATTGTGAACATTCTTCCTGACCGTCTCCACCGCTCACAAGTTTCACCTGTCCTGTTAGAAACTACACCACACTGGCAGAAATTGCTGCATTTTTTGGTTGCCAACATTCAGGATCCTGTTCTAAACTGGGGAAGTAGAAGAAATCTTTAAACTACTGAGCAGCAGCAGCAGCTTTGGTGGCTTTTGCCCAGATGAATAAATTTAGCTGTACCTGATGCCCCTCTTGGGAGAACAGAAGAACTTTCAGTCCCTGTAGCCAGTTTGAAACATGCCAGGGGAACCAGAGCAGACACTTTGATTGCTGTACTTTGGGAGCAGGCAACCAACTAGACTGTTTCATGAAACCACCAAAATTTTCTCTTTTTTCTCCTCATGATATAACATCAGTCTCACAGGAGATGAGACAGGAAAGCAACAACAGAGAAATGCAGCATTTCATTCTTTCATCCTCTTTTCCTTGAAGTGTAATGTCTGTGCTTCTTCCTTTCTCTACATCTCAGAGTATGGCAAAGTAGACAAGGACCCTGACAAAGCTCTTCCTTGTCAGGTCCCAAAGCATAAGGTTGGTGAAGAATCCTGACAATAGCAAAGCTGGAGAAGTGTGAGGACAGAACTTATGCAGGGCTAATGAAAAATGAACTGAACATGCAGACCTAATTGTACCATATTTCTAAGGACTGTATTTTGAGTTCCTTTGGTTAGGGTATGAATGTAGAAGTAAAAGAATTCACTCTTAATATAATTTCTCTTAGTATCTTTTCTGTGAAGTCCTAAAAAGGGTTATGGCTAGCTAGAATACGGAAGCCCTGGCAGTGCTTAGCTAAAATAGACAAGTAAGATACAACATTCTACCTGCTTGCTCAGAATTACATTAATTAATGAATTTCAAGTCAAAAGAGAACCATTCCTCTAAAGAAACAAGTAAGGACTCAGTGTTTTTCTGTCCTCTCTTGCAGCAGAAAATTTAGTCTACTTCTAGGAATATGTAACAGGTAGCATTATATAAACTCCTTTAAAAGAGTTAAACTTTTTTTTAACAACTGGAAAATATCTCATCTTTAAGTTGTTCAGCAGCCATGAAAATTACACTGCTTTCTTATTGCATTTATTGATCTTCCAGTGATTTAATTTACTCTTAAAAAACAGAAAGCTTCTTTGCTATAGTAAAACTAATGTCAGCCTAATGAAGTGATTCTTGTACTTTCGAGTCCAAAATGGTGATCTATCAATTAAAACTGAGGGAACCTATAAAATGAACCAGTTTTTCAGTAGTATGCCCTTTCATTTGAGAGTTGCAATGCTAGAGAGATCCTAAGCTACAAAATTCAGGAGCACAGGAGAAGGAGGAGACAATATTCTTAGGGATGATTCTCACGGGAGAATTTGCTTCTCCTCTCGTTTCAGAAAAGATTAGGGTTTCTAGTTTTGTTTTCTTATAAGCTGGGACATCTTACTTGAGGAAGTTGACAGCTTGAAAAGCTTATGGTCTGGATGATGATGTTAATTTAGGTACGTTAATTTAAGGTCCATTTTTATACAAAATTTTATTTTTATTGATAAATACACGCTCAAGAATGGTTATTCATTCACATTATACAAACCACACACTGTGGAGGCATAATTAAAACACCTGGTAATTCACAGATGCTTTTAACAGAGCTCTGAAAACTCTGATGCATCACTCTGATGTCAATGTATTTAAGGATTTCCTCTGTCTGTTGTTCTGGAAAGTATAAATTTGGTATTCTTAATCTTAAAAGAATTTTAAAACCATGCATTACATTTATTAAATGTAATGACTTCTTGACTCTGGTAGATACTTCACTATTTTACAGCTACAAACAGCAGGAATCCAGCTAAAAGCTCTTTTTATTAAAGGCCAAAGGACTTGAAAAGACAAGCCTCAGCTCTCACTGAAGATTAAAACTTTTCTCTCAAAAAATCCACGTGACCAGTTCTAAATTTGCAGGTGCCTCTATCCACCAGACACCTTATTGTATGAATGAAAAGGTGGACTGACAAAGGATGCAAAAGCTTCCTCATTAACACTGCAACATTTTTTGTGTCTCAAAATAATGAGGAAGAAAAAAGGAAAGGTTATTCTGCTTAAAATAAAAGTGCTACAAGCACAGTGTCCTGACCACACCCTACTTGGAACTACAGCAACTCTTGACTTGTTCAGCTCAGGAGGGCAGGATGTGGGAATCTGAGAGAGAAGGGAATACTCAATTCAGAGAGATGGAACAAGAAATCATGGCTAGCACGTTTTCACCTAGGATGGAGAGGTATTAGGTTCCAGCCCCTACTATAACCTGTGTATGCTATCCAATGATCTGTTCATACAAAATAAATTAATTTACCAAAGACAAGAGCTATGGGTGCAGACAGGCAGCTCTGAATTTCAGTGCTACTTTGAAATCACCATATCTACTGGGTAGCATTTGATCCCCCAGTATAAACTAATATTTCATTAACAACTTCTGTGAAACAAACATACGAAGCTGTTACGAAATAGATATTCCATCTGTCTTGCTAAGATAACATGATCTACAAAAATGAGAACTTCACATGTTATAACTATTGCATCTAGTCAGTGTTCCAAGTAAAATTTATAATCTGTCCTTGAGCACAGACTGGAATGCAAGATTCCACCTTTAAATCATGTGACTAAATCATCATCCTATAAACACTGGGTTGCACTTGCTTTTCCTATAAAGTGCAACACTTTAAGGTGAAAACCACCTCACAGGTGTATATGGTCTGGTAGGAAAAATGTTGTAATTTGTAATAGGATGTGTAGGTTTAAACATTCTGCTAAGAAAATGGAACTGACAGTCCCACATTTCCACTCTGTACATCCACAGTACAAGTCAGTGGATGAGCACAAACCCTTAGAAGTAGCATCCACTACTGTATTTTACGTTCAGTCTGACCTGGTACACTTCCTTGAGGTGGTCTGCCAAATCATAATCCTGAACAGAGGTTGCTGGAGAAGATTGATCAATCATTTTAGTGTCCTATCATGAGACAAAATCAACTTTTAACTTAATTTTTATATGTAAGAGACTGTATTCTTGGGTATCAAAATGATGCCCCTCTCATGAATTTTGCCAGTTAGATAGAATGAATTGGTATTAAAACTATGCAAATAATCTACTAAATAGAATGTAGGATGTCTGCAGAAGGAATATAAGACATTTCCCCTAACCAAATCACAAATTTTAAATCCAGTTCTTCAACAGATAAAGTATTGATGCATTATATTAGCCTTTCTTTAGTTCTAAGCATTTAAATTGAACTGGAATTTCTCAAAATCTACAAATCAAGATTAATAAAATTGCTGTAAAAAAAAAAGCCCTATTGTTATAATCTAATGGGAACTGGGGCACACATCTATCCACACCTGAAATGCAGAAATGATTTGCAAATGTGAATTTATGTATTGCAAGTAATTAGGAAAAATATTACGATAAATATTTTAAAAGCCTAAGTTGGTATGTTCTGATCATAGGTTTCCAAGAGAATATTGACTAAAGTCATTAATGTGCATGCCTACTACATGAATGTAAATTTTCTACCACATATCTCATATTGATTCATCTCATAAAAAAAGCATGGTGCTTTTGAAATCAGTGTGTCTCAGATCATACCACATAATTCAGTCAATTCTTATTTATTTACTGAAGCAACTGAAATACGTGAATATGTCACAGAGCTATCAATTCTGCATTGCAGAAAATACAGCTAAATAACAAAACAGAAAGTCAAACTCCTCTAAAAGTCACAGCATTTAAAATGCACTTGTAGCTGCTTTAAAATGTAGTGTATTCAGTGACTGGGCCTTTGTTGGAGCAACCACACAAAAAACCAGAAACCAACTATAGTACTAAAGAATCATATTCCAATATTTCTTTCTTACACCATCTGTGAACATTTTTTAGGGTTAATGTTGAATATCAAAAAATAAATATACTATATATAGTATATCTATTTTATACCATATAAATATATGTTACTATTTATTCAATAAAATGAAAAAAAAAACCCCAGAAACTAATTACTGGAAAGCACAATTATTGTCAGTAATTAGAGAAAATATCTATACTTTTTCTGCTCAAATTATCAGTTTTGCAGTTAAAGCATGTTACGATCACTGGATTTTTCACTCATCATTGTCTGAAAACCACAACTGTTCAAACAGTTTGCAGAATTTTTGAAAAGTGTGCTGTGACTGGATGAAATTGAGCTGATTTTCTTCATGGAGCCCTGCAGGGTGATGTATTTTCAGTACGAGACTAAAACAGTGTTGATAAAACACCAGAATATCTCCTTCATAACAGCACTAAAGAGGAGTAGACTCACAAAATTTCTGGGTCACTTCCCCTCCCTGTGCTCTCTCTGGACAAAGAGATTGATGCCACACTTACATTTTTTAATGCCCTCTAAGACTTGGCTACTTCGGCTATTCATTTTCTGATAGCCCTTCATCCACAATCTCTTTTGGACAAACTTGGCTTCTTCCCATGATGCTCTTTTTAAATTCTTCCTTTTGTACTCATGTGTGGCTTTGAATGCGGTATCTGAAGCACCTGGGAAACATCTTGGTTCTTGACTTGAACAGTTTCCTTAGAAAAATATGTTATTCAGAGACTGCTTTGCACAGGTCAGGTGAAAGATGGAGACTGAAAGAATATTGCTTGCTTAATGCCACTAAGAAAAGACAGATCAGGGGTGAGGAATAGAAATCTAAGAACTGTAAGAACAGGAGTGAAACTAGGTCAGTTAGGGAAAGAGGGAGTAAGCTGACCATGGATGAGGGAAGAGAACTTCTTCAAGAAAACCTTTCCCTCCCCCTCTCCTGAATGAGATCATAGTCTCTGTTTTGTTCATCTCCCCATTTCTTGAACCTCAGGAAAAACTGTGCTTTTATCCTACACTCTTCCTTGAAGTTTAGGCTGAAATAGTGTGTGACTGTGTCTGTCCCATTTCCTACTGAAGCACTCATCACATGGTTCATGTTCCTTGCTGTGGAAGATCCCCATAGGGGGAACTCTTTGGTTTCAGAAACTTCTCCTTAGGTATTCCCAATGCAGAGACAATTATTCAGAGTCATTGTAGCCTTTCTACTTCATAATGGGCATTCAACCCTCTGCAGTTCCCTTTCTTCCCTGGTCTCCCTCCACTGACAACATATGTGCAAGAAAGGCACCTAATGTCAAGAAGTCATCAAGAATTTAAATTGAATGAGGGCCTGTAGCTAGACAAAAATAGGTCTCCTTCCACAACACTAAAATGCTCCCACTGTATGTGTCTGTGTACTTTGGGTTTGTCTTTTACTAGATATTAGTTCCCTAAGTTACTTGGAGAAGTATCAATTCCCTGTACCATCAAGTGTATCTGCCAGATAAAAGCAAAAGAAGAAAAGAGTCAAAATAACTAAGTGTGTAGTATGACTACAAATTTCTGTGGTTTAAGGATGTCTGCCAAATTTAGGACATGGATATTTGTCTAAAAAAGATAATTAGCAGACTGGAAAGGAGGGCAAATTGATGTACTTTATTTCCTATGCACATCAACACTTCTGTTGACGACAAAGTTTGGAACAAAAAAGGTAGGGAAAGCTCTAAAGCTGACACAAGGTCTAATGAAGACACATCACTTATTTGAAATAGTTGACTACCACCAGTAGTCATAATTTCACTATCAGAGTAAGTTGAGGGGTTTTTTATTATACTCAAAAAACCTCCTTGTAACAGACATCCAGAAAGCATTTTGTCAGATAGTGTTCATAAATGCAGTCATCAGCTCCACTTAAAATGCTGCCAGAGTCATCCACCTGTACGCCAGTTTTACAAGCATTTCCACATATATGAAAATCTATATTTTCTCAGTAGATTTGTTTGCAGATGTCAGATTCCATTTTTATCTCCTGGATAAACAGCAATTGAAAGTGAGGGAAGTCCAGCACATTTAACTATAACACAGTCAGTCTGCTTATTTAAAAAGCATGGAAGAGGCTTGGGAAACAAATGGACCCAAATTTATGCATGTATAAAGAAACCTAATATGTATATATATGTGAATGCATACATAACCAGATGCATAGTAGTCTTAGCGTAGAAAAAAATCTGCAAACTCTGGTTCTGTTAGATTTAGTAATACAGGTAAATTTAATTCTTTTGGTATCTTTTACAATAATTTTTTATTCTTGTAGATTGACAATAAATTCATTTCTGTAATAACCTATTTAGCTATCTATACATGCAAAAATAGACATTTGTATGTTGATTTCCAGGGGAATTTTTGAAAGAACTTATGTTAGGAGTACTGACTCTCAGTGAAGTTTGTATTCCTGAATAGTTTAAGTTCTCTAGAAAAATCTCAAATACATTGTACAATGAGATGAAATATGAAATGTATCAATGATTCCTCCAAGCCAAACAACAGAACTTTGGGTTTATGATCTTGTCTGTGCTACCCCCATTCCATCTGCCCAATAAATCACACAGAGTAAACAGCAGAGAACACAGTTGGCTTATTTTAAGGATAAAGAGCTACTGAAACCTTGTTTAGATTAAAAGACAGCAGTTCCAGGGAGAGTAAATATGTCACAATTTATATTTAGCTTTTATGCCACCCTTTGCACAGACCAAAACCCCAAGTGAGGTTTTGGGGTTTGATGGTGAATTTCTCTTCTTTTCTTTTAAAGTACATCAAACCCAATGTCAAACATTCTTTACCACATTTCATTTAGCTACTGTAAAATTCCATGCCTACACAGAACTCTGCCAGCAATGATTTAATTAGTGCTATTTATTTTCTTTGCTGGATTTTCTTTTTTCTAGAGTGCACAAACAGCCTCAGTTTTACCTCCCAGGAATACAGTCTCTCTGTGTACATCAGGTGCTGAGGATCCATGATGCTCAACAGAGCTATCTTGGGTTTAGAGTTCACCTTCCCCTTTACTTGGCACAGTAACTCTGGAATCAAAGATACGCTTACTGGCTGTTTCACAGAAAGAAACAAGATGATCTTATAAAATCACTTAGCTTGGAAAACACCTCCAAGACCATGGAGTCTAACCACTAACCCAGCAAGTCCACCACTACACCATGTCCTTAAGTGCCACCTCTGCAAGACTTTTGAACACCTTTAGGGATGGTGACTCCACCACTTCCCAGAGCAGCCCATTCCAGGATTTGACAACCCTTTCAGTGAAGTAATTTTTGCTAAGATCCAGCCTAAACTTCCCCTGCACAATCTCAGGGCATTTTCTTTTGTCCTTTCAAGTACTTGAGAGAGTGATAAGGTCTCCCCCTCCAGCCTCCTTTTCTCAAGGCTAAACACCCCCACCTCCCTCAGCAGTATCTCGTAGGACTTGTGCTCCAGACCCCTCCCCAGTTCTGTTTCCCTCCTCTGGACACTCTCCAGCACCTCAATATCTTTCTTTTAGAAAGGGGCCTAGAACTGGACACAGGATTTGAGGTCTGGCCTCACCAGTGCTGAGTATCAGGGGACAATCACTGCCCTGGTCCTGCTGGCCACACTATTGCTGACACAGGCCAGGATGCCACTGGCCTTTTTGAAGCCATGTTTGTTTCTCCACAAAACACACCTGTTAAAATAAGTGTTGCTGTACCTTATTCAACATTCAAAAATCACTCTTCCTATTAAAGCGTTGGAAGAAATACATAAAACAGGCCAGAAAAAGTTATTCCAAATATGATCCTAAAGCAAAATCTCCCTTGAGCAGAACCTGTAGAAATTTTGTGATTTGTAAATGTCTTTACATGAAGATTTTTTAAAAGTAAATAAAAGAGATGCTGTACTATATACCACTCAAAATTGAAAGACTATTTCTGCTTTTTGTAGCAATAGACAGCTGCAATCTGCCATACTTGAATTTATCAGTGCAATTTCCTACACTAAGACAAGTCAATGTAATAACCTGCTCCTTAGTGCCAAAATTTTGTTACTCCCCCATTTCCTTCTCTGTCCAAGTCCTAATGCACTTTCTTTATGCATCGTTCTGACTAACACTGGAGGTAAGCACCAGATAAATCAGTTTGCTAATCTGGCAAAAAAAGTAGCACAGTAGAAGAACTGGTATTTTGCCAGGTTAGTGCATTGGATGGCTCACAGTAATACACCTGACAAGCAGCAGAATTGGAGCAAAGGAAGGGTCAGGACTGTGCAGCTAAGCTAAAGGTGGGGATAGAGCAATGCTTCCACTGTCATGTGTTAATGAGTCAGAATAATGTTTTGTTTGCCTAGGTATAAAATGGCCACTGTATTTTCTGATAACATGGATGACAAGCAGCTATGCCTACTGGAAAATTGTGTGGGTTGCAGATGCCTTACAGCTTTGCTCAAGCAACTAACTAAGTGAAAGTGAAGATTTGCATGCCCCACAACCTGCATCCATGACAATATGGAGCCTGTAAGTCTAAAGAATATGTATTAATAACAGCAGCAGACCACAGTAGACCACATACAAAAACATATTACTAATTTAAGTCTGTTTGATGGTGAATTTTTCAGTGGTGTGGAGGACATTCTGGACCCAGTAGGTTGTTTTCTTTGCACTGGATTTAAGACAAAATTCCTCTCATTTCATGATAAGCAAAGACAGTAATAGGTAGAGAAGAGTTTCTTTCAGAATTTCTCACTCCGATTGACCACTAAATAATCGGATTAAAAAAAGAGTAGATGTTGTATTCTGTATGTTTGAAGTAGAGAGCTGTAATGGCTAAGCACAGCTCTGATGCAATAAAAGAACTCCAAAAGAAAGGACTGAGTGACTCCAGAACATACTTAGAATTAATTTTAACAAGCATTTGTCAGCTGAATAAATGACAATATAGAAATATGCATCCTGAAATCTGAGCACAGCATGCCACTTCTTCAGACCTGTTGCTGGAATAATCACTGTTAACAATACTGATTTTAATCTATTTATTCAGACTGAGAACATGAAAAACCCCCAGATTTCTTTTCCTCTGAAATCAAGAAGAGACTTAAGTCTGACCAAATATCTTAATTTCTCACCTCCTTGTATGGTGATACAGAACCTTCTCTGACAGTAACCAGAGACTGCATAGTTGGTTTTATTCTGTGTAGTGACAGAAGGTTCTTCACACTGGGACTAGAGAAGATGGATATGGAGACAATAAGAAAAATAATTTAATTTCACAGCCCCTCTTCAACTGAATGTGTTTTCCTGAAGCAAGGATATTCCATTTATAGAGTGGTATCAAGCAATGATCTGAACAATGACCACAAGCATGGGAGCTGGGAACAGGCTTCTGACAGGAAGAAAAGACCTCAAAGGAAAAATGAAATTTGCTATGTTTAGGACAAAGGTCAAGAATGACCGGATACCAGAGCAACTGTTTCAGGAGTGGGGTTTTGGGCCTTTATTTGCTGACTTTGTTAGCTTGTGTTGGTAGTAGGAAGATACTCATCCATCAATGGTTTGCAGTGTGGTCTGATTCCATGGGCTGCACTTATGAGGATCCAGTGCCCAGCACTCATCACTGTAGGTGATGCCTGGAGTTGTTTGAATTTCCTTGGGAAACCCACAGAGACTGCTAGGATCAGTAGAGCATAGCAACAACAATTCCCAGTGCTACAGAAGCTAGAGCAGTTGCATCTAAGCACCCTGAAAAGAAATCTAGGAGAAGACAAACTGACTGCCATACCAAAATGAACTTTCATTTCTCTCTGCATTCTAATAGCAGCTTATGAATAATATGCTCTATTTCAGGACAATTTAACACAGTCAACTTCAGTACTGCTGCTGGATCATTCAAAATGATCACCTGAAGGCCTGATGTTAGACATTAATTCACAACACAGAAGGGCATGCTTCCTTTTCTTAAAAAACAGCTTGTCTTTTGAGACCTCTTAACTTGTAACCAGTAGAAATACCAATACCTTGTGAATCTTTCAGAAAGTCAAAGAAGCAACAATACCATTATGTGACTTGGACCCATCACAGGAAAACTTGTTCTACATCATTACATGAATATTAAACATAAATTCAGTCTTCCCATCCTTTTGTGTTCCCTAAACAAGAGAGTCTGATCCAAACCAGGCACCTTTGGCACTACCAGTAAACAAACAAATAAATGGGTGAATTTCTCTGATGGCAGCCAAGTAGTCTGTCCTTTCACTCCATCAACAGTACTGTTTAGAAACACCAGCCAAACACAATGTATAAAAAGAATCCCCTTTTTCTTACATGACATACTCATGGCAAAATGAAATTGTGCAGTTCTGTTAAAAAGTATTTTTACAGGATACCGTGGAAAACTTAGAGCCACTAAAACCTATCTTTTCCTTAGTTTGCTAACAAAAACACCCACGTTATGAATTGTACTTTCAGATGTAATACTTAATCTGTTACATCTTGACTTCTATTTTATTGCCTGATTTCAACAGCTACAAACATCTGCAACAAGACTGGCCTAAATGAGTTGTGTTCTGGGGGTAGTCTTAGGGCCTGCTTCACTGCAAATTTATTAGTCCACAAGTAGGTTTTTTATGTAATGTGTTCTGCAAAACTTAGAGCCAAGTGGAGAAACCTCAGTTAAAATGAATAAATAAGTAATTCTTTTTATGGCACCCTCTGTCTTCAAAGCACAGTTTCCATTAACTCAGGGCTCAATTAAGCAAACCAGGCTCTCTGTGACTAAGCTGGGAACCATTTATGTTATGACATATCTTCCAAAAAAAATCAAATTCCCTGGTAATCCTGATGCTCTTGTTTGATGAAGATACTAGAACTGGTAGAAATTTTTCCATGAATGAGGTAGGAGTTCGCTAGCAAACAGGAGAAGAGATGTTAAAAGCAAGGACACTTTGAAAAACATTCTTTTCCCTTCTGCTAACTCTTTATAATCTATTTTTATAGGAAACACATAGCGAATTTTATACAAGCTTTATATAAGCTTATTTTCCCACTTCATGTTCCATTCCTGTGGCAGGAGACATGCAGGTTTAAATTAATTCTACACGAACCTGTATTAATTCAGACTGTACCTGAATTTTACTCAAAGGAGGGATTTGTAGAGATACAGGATTGCCTAGCCAGTGACAGCACTGCTCCTAGAAAACCACATTGCTGAGATGGAAAGAAAAGGTGGGCTCAGGAGTCAATCTTCTACAAGGTCTTCTTCCTACTTCTACCATGAAATTCCCAATACCCTCACTCTGAAGATATCAGCGAAGTTTCCAGGGACAAAGCCCCAGATTTTTAACCTTACATACCTCTAAAAATAAGAAGAAACCATGACTACTAGGCTTGCACTTCCAGAAGTGCACAAATTCACAGACACTTTCTTCTTTGCATTTAAACAGAATATATTCAATCTACTTCACATAGGTAAGAATAAAGAGTAGAACTATCAAAACAAAGCTTGTCACCTAACTTGAGGTTTAGTTGAGTCTTGTGAGAAAATCTGGATCAGACAGAAATTGAGGCTTACGAAAATGCAACTGTTCACACCAAGAGTACCCAAAAATGGAAGAACCAAAGTTTTAGTAATGTTACAAGAGGCACAGGCTTGTTTTCCACAAGGAGATTTTTCTTTACTCTGTAACCTGCCTTGGGTTCATTACATTTATAGTTACCTTGGGAACAGGGATAGCAAACGAACCAGAAAATATTATATTGCTATTTCATACAGCATTGTCTCCTACTTTAAGCACATAATTTATTTTGCTACAGAAAATTTGTAAAAAACATTGGTTTATTAGTTCTGTATTCTGTAACTTTTAAACTTTCTTGTAATAGTCTTTCTCCTTTTTTTCCTTGCTTTATATGTATTTTCACTGAAGTGGAAAACATTGGAACCATACCAAACTAAGAAAATTATGTAGAGAGACATATTAAAATACATCACATTTAAATATTCTTAATTTTTTCTTTAAGTCTTCAAATTTTAATTACCTTGTAATTCAATTTATTCTGTATAGACTTCTAACTTCAAAATCCTGCTGTATTAAAAACAACATATAAATTGCTGGCATTGAAGTACCTTTAAAATTAACAAAAAGAAATAGGCACTTTTATAGTGCTTCATCTTCTCCTCCAGGAAGAGGTGAATTCTGTCCTAAAATCGCTTATTTCCCACCATTCACCTGGAAGAGTCTAAGCAATTTCATACATAGCCATCTAACTGCAATCTAACATTGGTTAACTGCATTGCAGCAATGAATTTACTTAGTGCTAGGACATTCACAACTTGCTCATTACCACTTTGTTGTCCACTTTTACTTTTCACGCTGAAAAAGATCAATTCTGTTTTATCTTAACCAATATATACCAAAATCACAGGCTAAAAACTCAATCAAAAATTGTTCTTTGAACCCCTGAGGGACCTGGTTAATTCCTCAACATCACATCCTCTTCCAGTCTGTCTCATAAGGCAAAATGAAGTAGAACATAAAAACTGCAGCCTTACCTGAGCCCTTGTGGAAGGTAATTCCCATCCCTGTATTACAAATACATAGAAATGGTGCAAATTCTGAATGAGAAAGGATACATTCGTATGGCTCCTGTTCTTGTTCCAATTGCCAGAATTTTCTGCACTGGGTCAAAAGCTAAGGCAGTGGGTAGGTAAGGAAAACCATGGCGAACCGTCTGAAACAGAGCAAAGGAGCAAAGTGACTGAACTGCAACCACAGAGAACAGCATGGATGTTTCATGCTTATGTTTTTCTGCATGTTGTAGCATTTCCAACACATTTCAAGAGAAGTATTTAAAAAGATACAGTACTTCGAATACAGAGGTGAACTTTGTTCATGTGAATTTCTAATTATGCTTTTCACTCAGTAATATTTTAAATGGTTTTATTGCAACAAAGTAGATTGCAAAGTATATGCTACTATACAACTGGTATATATTGCTGAAGTGGTATACTGAAAGATAACCTTAATATGCAGAGCAGCTGAACTGTAAACTGAAAAAAACAAGACACATAATATGCTTTCACAACACTGTCAGAAATCAACCTCAGTCTCAACAGAACAGCTCCAGAAGAAAGAAATGGAATATGTCCAGGGGAAAAGAGCCAATAAACCAATAAACTGAATTGAGTTTATGAAGTAAAAACCCTTAATATCAATTTAAAAAACAAAGACGCCAGAAAAGATGTTCTCAAAACGAGCAGCTGAACCACTCACCCTTTCTTAATCTTTATTTATAATACTATGCTTTTAATTCTAATTTTTGCAGAGATACTTTGGGGAATAAATAAACTGAGCATGATACAACACATCCTTGAAGACTGTCTCAGTATTTTAAGTTACCTTAACCTGGAGGTTATGACCAACATGACTTGCCCAATTCTTATGAGAAAGAATCTGATGAGGGAGAACACTAACATAAGAATAAAAGTGAAAATAATAAGACACATAAAAATAACAAGACACATAAAAAATACACATAAAAATGAACTGTAATTAAATTTGGGGGGTGGGCTGCTTACCTAAAAGTAGGCACAAAATGCTATTTTTAGTACAATAACAATGGTTTATATTATTTAACAAAATAAGACCTTGAACTCTAGTACTGACTCTTTTTTTAGTAAGTGGTTGAGATTGGAGAGGAAGTACTTTGAGCTGAATGAATTTTAACTTTTTAAGCTATTTTCCTCTTCCTTGAAATTATCTACTTCAAGATCTATGTCTGCTGAAGCATTCAGCAGTCCCTATGGAACAACATCAACAAAAGGGACTCCTTAATTGCAGACCTGTTGAATAAAAGGCAGCTGATGATTCCACAGCTGTATCACTCCAACTCCTCCATTACAGCTGGAAACACTTGAACTGATATTCACAAGCAGTTTGGGAACAACCAAAGGTATGTTTTTCAGCAAATAACCACTTCCTTAAAAGAGATCTTACTTGTCTCATATCTTAATTACTGCTGATAAGGGAAGTTGTTTAAAGAATGTCTAATTATTAGTTTCTAGGCTGAAAAAACCCAGAAGCATATGCTACTTCAGTAAGCTGTAGAAAAGTAACTCACTTTTTATGTTAATGTAGGCATTTATCAAAGATCTCAATTCTGTTTCTGGTTTGGTTTGCTTTGTGTTTTGGGGATTTTTAACTTTCTAATCTTCTTAAGTGTTAGGATTACTCAAATACAAAGTTTTTTATTCTGATATATAAGCTGGGACCAGACTTATGCATCCTAGAAATGGTTTTACCTCTCATGTCACAAAAACATCAGGAATCATGGATTGTAGTATTTCCTAGGGTGTTAAACATGTAGCATTACTGATCTGCTATTATATTTGAAACTTCTATATTCTGTTGAAAAAATGTTCTTCCTTATCTGAAAAACCTATATTTTAATCAATTATCATTTTTTAATTATTGATTTTAGAAAAGCTCTCTATAATAAAGTTTGAATTCCTATCAGTTCCAGTCACAGTAAGCTTCTCTGATGTTTAGCCACGAGTGCAATTTTCAGTACTATTTTTAAGATCTAAGAAAGCAAAGATAAATATTTTGAACTTATTTGCATCCTTGCCTACATATTTAGGATCTGCCTCGTATTTTCAGTATTTCTGCAATCTAGAGTCAGACTTCCCATTCGGAAATTTTAATTGGATCCTGTATTTGAGATAGAGCTATTTGTTTTAAAAGAACAGTGATATACATCTTTTCAGGACCATAGCCGAGTGCAATTTTTGAACTCTAGGGTTGACTCAAAAGTGCTCTTTCTATTTTGCAGCCATTTTCCAAATTTGAATATTTAGACTAATTCCAATTGGGAGGTTTTAGTGAATGCAAAATTCTGCCATTTGTAAAATATTTTTAAAAGATTGTTGAAATCCACTGAACATCCATGTAAATTACACCTTTGAAATAAGATATTGATATTTATTAGGATTCCAAAAGAACAAAACCATTTTGGAAGGAAAGCCAAGTTATTGAGTACAGAGTTAGGGCAGAAAAAGATGTCTCAATAACTGAGGGTTTGGCCCAAATTAGAGTAGCCTCAGAAATTATTCTGAAGATTAAACCTATAACAAAAGAACATGGAAAAGCTGTAACACTCCAAACTCCCAGGTTCTTGTCCTCAGCTTTGGTCCAACAAAAGCTTTTTGGTCCCTTCTTTTTCAAAGGGCTGTGAGAAAGATTGACATGAAAAGCCAGCACTTGGAGTACACTTTTCAGCTGTGCTTTGATACAGCTCGAGTGAACAAGAGTGTAAGGATGAGTAACAGTTCTAGAACTGTGCCTGGGCTTCCTTACAGCATTTACTAATGCATATGAAAAAGAAGAGAAGGCCACAAAATTAACTTGATCCTAGGGTGACAAAAACAAAAAGTACATTCCTATTTTATCTGAGTTGTGTCCAGTAGGAACAACACAGAACAAAACTATCAATGGTGCTCAGAAATGCAAAACTAAGGAGTTGGGGTCAATAGCAGGCAAAAGCAGAAGTATGGTTAAAAATCAGCCTGTGTTCACAAAAATATGGGGAGGCCTAACTATCCCAAATACCCTAAGAAAGAAGCTGCCAAGGAAAAAAAAAGGGAGAGAAAAAAACCGGACAGCAGATGGAGCCAGGACTGCTTTTCTCCACATCATCCAGCTTCCTTTTAAGTCTCCTTCTTGGGCACGCTGTCTCTAGAGGCAGTCTGTGCTCCCTAGCACATACACTTTCCATGCAATATGCAAAATAATTTACTTGAAACAGACCAATTACAAATGCAGATACAATTTCAGCATAAATCTGTGTTCAGCTTAGTTATTTTCTCTTAATTTCTCATTTAAATCATTTTAAGCAGTGAATTGCATGTATATATCATTAAAGTAATCTTTACACAAACAATTTACCTAAATTAATATAGGAAATTGATTATTTGGGCTTGCTAGTAACCTACCAATGAACATTTTAATATCCTGTACAGACCATAATGGTCTTTTTCAGTCTAAGACACCATGATATATTTCATTAGATGAAAAAAAATTGCACTAGTACTAATATGCAACATCCAGTATAATTGCTCACATGGTGAATAATGCAATTCTTCAGTATAAGAGTTTTCTTAACATTTATTCTGTGGTGGTTTATATCAGACTTCAAGGACACCTTTTTAATAAAAGTGATTATAACATTCTCTAAATAGCTCCAGAAAACACAGAACTAGATCAAATTTTAAACTGTATCAACTAATAAATAGGGTTTATAGTCAAAAGTGTTTCTGAAAATTTGCATAAACTTAAAATTTGTAACTTTTCTACTAATATTTTACAGATAGCCTGTTTCATTTAAAAGTGATTTACTTAGGTAAATAATTTTTGAGAATATGTACATTTGCTAAAATTTAACTACATAGTCTAAACCTGTGGCTCAGTATGTAGAGTCTACTTCAAATTGTAACCAACATGCCAAATGCAAAAATGTCATTGAAGAATAATTGATTGATTTACAGAATAGGGGATGAAGTGTTGACTGAAACCCCTCCAGCCTCTTGCTCAGCTAGGTTGGAAATTAAAAAATGTCAATGATTACAGCATTTTCACCACTTCAATACTATTTTTAGTACTGTGGTGCTCCAAGATTGTAGTGATAAAAATGAATGCTTATACAAATGAGCTGCCATGTATTATATCACTTCAAGACCATGACATCCCTCATTTATGGATCTCTGTGTCTGTAATCTCTGATTGGTACGACTGATCCCTTCTCAGGAAAAATGGAAAGAGGACAAGGTATCAGCAGGCTTCCAACCAAAGTAAACAACACAGGAGAGAGAAATTTTTTATTAGCTAAATTTTCATTTTTCGAAGTAATGTGTTTTGAAAAATCACAGCTTAGCTACAACTTTTCAAATCCAAGTTATTGCTTTTATCTAGCCTGTCTAGCTCTCAACCTCTAATAGGAACCAGGGCTTCTGAGCATATTCACAGAATATTCTAAAAATATACCTTTTTTTTTTTTCTTAGATAAAGATACCCACAGATAGTTCTTTTCCTTGGTGTAAAGCTAGAAATAATCATCTGGAAAAAGCCATTTACAAAAGGGACTCTGGACCTGTAGACTGGGAAGGCTGATTGCTGTCCCTGACAAGATGATAAAATAAAGACTAACAGAGCACACAGAGAAAGGTTGTTGCAGAAGTCAGCAGAGTTTTTTCAATGGGAAATCATGTCTGACTAGCTCTCTCTAACTCTATGAAGCTGTCAGCATGCAAGTAAATAAAGGAAATATGAATATACATAAGTTTTCCAAGAGCCTTCCAATAACATTCCACAGCAATGTTGTTAGAGAAACAGAAGTGTCATGGGACTGAAGAAATTTCTTTATGGACCAAAAGCTAGTTAGATCACAGAAAACAAAGGACAGAGCTTTATGGATTTTTTACCATGAAGAAAATTCACAAGTAGAGTTCTCCATGCTTGGACCAATTTTATTCATTGTCTTTAAGGACCTATAAAAGGTAATAAACCCTGAAGTCTCTGAGATCATAGCTAACAGTAAGCTCCTTTGGATAGTGAAATTCAGTACTACCAGTGACCAGCTCCTGGAATACTTCATTAGAGTGACTTAAGTGGGCAAGAAGTTGATAAATGGGCTTCAGTGTGGATAGATGTCAGATATCTAGAAGAAAAAAAAAATCTTAACTAGATCTGCACCATACTGAATTTGGAACTAGCATTTACAACTCAGCAAAGTAATTTTTGGCCATTGTTGTCATTCCTCTGAAATATTTGGCTTAATATTCAACAGCAATCCCAGAAAGCCAAGTAATATTGGACATGAGGAGGAAGAGCATAAGGAATAACACAGAGGGCATCATTCTGCTGCTACAGAAAACCTGTGTGAGCCCATTACTTGAGAGCTGTATGTGGGGGGATGTGACTAAGACTTTCATAAACAAGTGAGTGGGTAAGATAAACATATTTGGCAAAGCCATGGAGGCGTTCAAAAGAAATTAAAGATTAGTTTAAAATGGTGGAAAAAATGGGACAAATTCATTGACATGATTGATTAATGGATTTTAAAAGGACCAGCTAAAGATACGCCCTCTGACATATCAAATCCAGTGATGGTGAATGATGGAGATTGGAAAGGGAATGGACTGCAGAAAATGATGTAACTTATTACCCTCCCTAAGTGACAATTCCGCTGCCACTGTCAGAGACTGACTGCTGGGAGATATGGACCATGGGTTTGTCTCAGCAGGCTATTTCTTATGAGCTTATTATCCTCGCCAGTAGCAGTGAAACAGAGAGGAAGAAAAAGGGGATCAGCATTGGTGGAGAAAAATACAGTAAAGAAAAAACCATGGAAAATGTGGGCACAAAAGAGAAGTGTTACTGAAACAGGAATATTGGGGCAGGAAGAAAAGATATGTATAAAAAACAAGCAGAATTTCATAATATTTCCCTACAAAAACTTCTGGCATAGAAGAATAATACTTTTAGCAATAGGCAAATTTGGTTTGTTGTTTAATTTTTAAATTATGGAACTTACTTTGTTATGAAAGGTCACTTAATTAGCTATGGTAGAATTTTGAGAAAGTAGCTATCCTGGAAATAAAGCAGACTTCAAATACAGCCTGAATTTTAAAACTTTAGTTTCACATATATAACACAGTGATAATTATATGAAAAATAAGAGAGATTTTAGAGTATTTGAAATTAACTGACTTAAATATTATAAGCTTTTGTACAATGAACGTACGAAATTTTTTTTTCTGTAACAAAGATCTCTGCAGATACTTCAGAGATGTGTTTTTCCACTGTCATTTTCAGTTCTGCAAGCTAGATGTTAAAGACTATTAAATAAGGATGGTCCTATTTAGATGTGATTCATATAGATACAAACAGCCAAGCTAAGCAAACCACAGGGGAAAAATAAGGCCTTATGAATTTCAAAAAGTATTCTCCTCATGCTTGTCCTTTGAAATACACTGTAGTGTATCAAAAATACAAAATTAATATAATTTAGACAGGAAACTTCACAAATAAATAAAATTACATTGACCCATAAGCTTCACTATCCCCAGCTCAGGTGAGGTTGGAATGGAACTCTGCAGATTGTCGGGTCCAACCCCTCCTGCCCAAAGCTAAAGGGGTTGAATTTTAATATCACTTTCTGGATCTATTTAAATCAGTGTAGCTATGGCCAAGCAACTGCTTGGCAACTACACCATTCTGCTACTTCCACCACAGCACTGAGTTGCAGCATAGTAAGTTACAGGGTAATACATGAATATAACCATCCCAAGGGAGGCATTATGCCCTTTGGAGAAATCCCAAGTCCAAGGGAGAACGATGTATACAAAATTCTTTCACCTCTTCCCTTCCTATTCCTTCTAAAAGAACTCTCCCAAGTCCAAAAACAAACAACCAAACAAAAAACCCCACAATAAACCCCAGGCAAATATACAAAAAGGGAAGAAAAAAACGAGACCACAATGAAGGAATTGCACCTACTGTACAGTAAATATGGTATAATGTACTTCCCACTATTGCCATTTAAACTGGCAAGAAGAAATAGGGCACACCATATCCAGAAATGTCTTGATCGTTCAAAAAAATATATCCACCCTTGTCTTTAATGTAGAATTATAAAAAAACCCCAACCCTAAACTACTGATTGCAAAGTTCATTTTGGCCTACCTACTTAAGTCCAAATGGAAAATCTTTATAATCAAAGTAATTAAAATAGCAGTTCCATTGATTTTGTCATTGCATCATTTAACTGTTCTACTCTAGAACTTGAGGCAGGATGGTTCAGAGTATCATCTGCCTGATGGAGATCTGCTTCAGGGGCATTTACAAGAATTGAAAGGAAATTCCTGAAAGAATTTCAAGAATTCCTGAAAGGAAAATAGTTTTGTCTCCACTATGACTGTGGATACAGCAAATAAGATAATTTCGTGACTTTTATGAGAAATCAAACAAAAAGAAAACTGTTTTTATTAAGTTTACATCAGACCAACATCACAATAACACTAATTAATTTTGCATGACTTCCCATTTTTGGATTTTCCAAAACTTCACTACTTTAGACTAATTATCTTCTGTTCTGTTGTGGCTGGTTGTGGTTTCTGTTCTGAAACAAATGCTTCGGTTGCTGCTTTCAAAGTACTTTATTTTTTTTTTTTAAATCAGCCATACTGGGGGACTGAAAAAATGTTACTGCTGTGATAAAGTTCTTGAAGGGTGGGGGGTTTGGGTTGGGGAATGGCAGTGAAGGAAGCTAGAGAAACAGGTGTTAAAACCACTTTGATACAAAGATAATCTGTATTATTGGCTTATTCCTGTGAAAATCTGTTTTGCAATGTAATTTGGCATTTTTGTATACAAATGCTACTGCCAGATTTCATTACTAGCATTTACAACGTTGATTACTATTTAATACTAATTCATAATTAATCATCATCTACCTTCTTTCTGTATATATCCTGTATGCAATTTGAAGACTTTTTTTTTTTCTGATGTTGAATTGAGAATTTAATCTGAAAATAATGGCCAGCATCTCACCTCACACAGGGTGAAGGTATATTCCAAATGAAATGCAGGTATTTTGTGGCAGGTTTTTACCCTCTCACAGGAGTGAAATCCAGCAGATCCTGCACATCACTGTCCCCCTCTGCACTGCCTATGAAGCTACCAAGGACACAGCTCAGACACAAATGAAGACAGTACAGCCAAGGATCCTAAGAATCAGATCTCTGTTTACATAACCACAGGCCACTTTTCCTGCCCTTGCCTCGTTCAGGGAGCATTTCAAAATATATCTAGGGACAAACAATGAATAAAGCAGGGATCTGCGGACTCAGTAAAATTAAATTTTATCCACGGCTACAATGAAATGTATCGGTAACACAAGTGATGATGGACAGCTGTAACTGAGAGCACAGCTCCACCCTGAAGGGATAAAATAGATGGAACAAGATGAACGAAGCAGAGATGAGCATTCATTAATTTATTATTATTTACTATTTTTGTGATGTTTAGTGGATAACACAGAGATCTTCTCACAGGAACTGTTGCAAAGAACACAAACAGAATAGCATTCATGCTCCTCACATGTTGTATACTGTTCAAAACAAACGTGAGGGAGGACAGGAACAAAATATAAGCAGACACTTCAAGAAAATAAAAATATGCAATAAAGGCTAGATTGTCTCACATATAGACATAACTGGATACTAGATGAATAAGGGACCTGACTTCTGAGTGTCTGATCTCACAGCATTCTTACATAACAGATTTTTAAATTAAATAGAAGCAATTATTTTTAATTTATTGGATTCAAATTCTGCAAAAAGACATGCTACCATACACACATGCATCTACTTATATACACCACAGAATTCAGTAAGGCTCCTTCTGAGTCCATGCATTCATCAACTCAAAGCCTTGAATATTGAGGTTGGGTTTTTTTCAGTACTATATACGACTTAACTTCAAAGGAACCATAAAGAGTGCACCTCCTCAGACTTTGACCCTAGCTACAGGTGACAGATTGTCTCTAGTACTTTTTATTATTCCTAGTCTTTGCTGGTGATCTGTTAGGAATGGACACAGCACTGCACAAAGATAACATCTTATTACATTTGAGCATACTTGCCAGCCATCTGTACCTAATAATATTGCTTTCTGTCCTCTCCACAGATGCACATTACTTGTAATTCTAATCCTACAGTCCTCTAATTTTCCCCTATAATGATTCTAACACACATTGTGACAAATTAATATACCCCATAAGCTACTTTCATAAGCACTTTTTCTTAGAATAGCCAACAGACCACTATACTAATGTATTTTAGGAAGGTCTATTAGCTCACTCTCTACTGCTTCCTTTTCCCAGTTTATAAAGTGAATATACTAACTTTTCACAGTATTTTCACACAGACTTCAAAAAATGTTTTGGGCATAAATCATACACCAAGGAGTATCAGATGTCTCAGAATAGGAAGCAGATACAAGTGGATATTCATCTAAACAAAGTGAGAGTGGGGTCTGTCTTGGATTTTGTCCAGCTCCACGGAGGACAGCTGCATGTTTTATATAGAATATGCATTTCTATCTGGAAAAAAAAAAATCTTTATATTTTTTAGCCAAGAACCTCTAAGTAATTTCTTGGTCATTTCTTTAAAAAATTAAGTGTAAGTATTTTTCTTTCAGAAGTAAGTTGGGGGCAAAGTTGCTTATGCAACCAACTTTTTATGTGACAGCTCCTCAATCAGAAAACTGTGAGCCAACCTGTCCGAATTTCCTCCATCCTCCTCCAAGAGATTAAAAATTGCTTTTCCCACTGCAATAGTGAGAAAAATTCTCACTAACTACCTGGTGACCCCCAGGTGAGGAATAATATAGCCAGTGTTGCCACTAGAGTTAGAGTTGTTCAGCCTGGAGAAGAGTAGGCTCCAGGGACACCTTACAGCACTTTCCAGTACCTAAAGGGGGCTAAAATAAAGCTAGAGAGAGACTTTTTACCAGGGCATGTAGTGACAGGACAAAGGGCAATGGCTTCAAACTAAAAGAGAGAAGATTCAGATTAGATATTGGGAAAAAATTCTTTACTATGAGGGTGGTGAGGTGCTGGCACAGGCTGCCCAGAGAAATTGCCGATGCCCCATTCTTAAAAGTGTTTAAGGACAGGCTGGATGTGCTTTGAGCAGCCTGGTCTAGTGGAAAGTGCCTGTGCCCATGGCAGTGAGGTTGGGACTAGAAGGTCTTCCAATATCTATGATCCCATGGATTAAAAAAAAAAACCCAAAAAAACTCCCAAACCAACAACCAAAAAAAACCCCACTTGAAATGGGACACAAAATTAGAGCAAGTATCTTAACCCTTAGGTTTCCCTTTGTGAAATCAGGAGTTGAACTCAGTGACCCTCAAGGATCCCTTGCAATTCAGGTAATTCTGATTCTTATATTGTTAAAAATGCAAGGTCAACCATAAAAAGCAAAACAATTTAAAAAAACATGAAATAAGTTAATCTAAGCAGTATGAATTTGTTCTCCTCTTGTAGGAATTAATTAAATTATTTTTTTCTGCCATAGTACAGTGGAGCCAGAAATCCATCTGTAGTCATTTGAGACAGAAAGGAAATTCAGAGTAATTCTGGCTATATAGGGTGGGCATTTAAACAGAACAACTAACCTAAAGATCACTCTGCAGCTGTGCAGAGTATGTGCAACAGAATGTGAAAACAATGGGAGGCTCAATGGGAAGACATGGGATAAGTTAAATATGCTAAAAGAAAAAGAGATACAAAGCAGGTCAAGCTGGAAACTCAAAACAGTGGACCCTGAACATTTTGGGTTTTCTGTGGCATCTATACTGCAGAGATAATATAATTTCCATCTCACAGAAATATTATGAAGGTCAATTCATTAATGTTTACAAAGCTTTCAGAACTACAGTGGTGAGTACTTCTGTTGGAAAAGTCCATGGGGAACTTAATATTCAGGCATGCTCTGAGTTTTAAGTATGCAAAGAAATATTGAAGTACTTTCCTACGAGCAAACACTATTTGTTCTGCTAAATTAAACCTATAGAAGAAATATGAGATCATGTAATTAAAAGTGGTCTGTGTAAACGAAGTTATTTAAGAAATGTGGAACTTTTTGAGTGCTTTATTCAGCAACCTTAAAGGTCTGGAAATAATTTTGAAGGTGTAACTGCATGTGTTGGCCATGAAGGGTGCGCATTACTTCATTTAGGATTTATAATGGAAAAAGACAGATATTTGCACAAAAACCCCAAACAAGTGAATCCAGTTATACTACTACAAGTACCTTAAAATTTTCAAAATTCTTTCAAAAGAAGCTTTTAATGTGCTATGCTCTTTTCCATGGATAAGTCCTATTTCTAATTAATACAAACACTTAAAAAAGAATACATTATGCTAATCAAAAATTTCATGAAATTACTATAATTTAATTTAGAAGTGTCATTTACGACTCTGTAGTTTTAAACAGAATAGGGTTCTGCACCTAACTATAGATCCAAACTCTGGTATATAGGAAAAAAATCCTTCCCAACATTATCTTATTTACAATTTAAGTATTAAATGAACTCTGAGAACTTACAAGTAAGAGTTCATACTAATTTTAAAATGGGTTTTCACTGAAACGTAGCCCTTTGCAAACATTTTATTTTTTGTTCTCTGTACGACCTTAGCAAGGAAACAAGACAGATTAACCAAACAGCTCAAACTGACTAAAACACTGTGGATAGCTTATAACAAGGATTTTTTTTGTTTTTAATTCTTCATAATCAAAAATGTGTTCCTGCAGCATTGTGCTTAAATTGTCATTCCAAAATTAATCTTCTCTCTGTTATCACTGAACTGTAGTATCATGTTGCATTTGCAGTTAAAATACCTACTTGGCTGTTGTTAGAAGGACTAAATGTTTATTTTCATAGGTTGACAAAATAAAGTATTACCATCTGTAAACTCTGGGAATTAAAATTTAAGACCATCTGATAGGAAATCCAGGTAATTAAGGTATTTAACTCATTGACTGTATCTTGAAGGCCAGTTTTTGCCAAACATAAGCAAGATTAGGAAGGCACAATTGCAATTGGCCATGGGATTCCATATCAGTTTTAACAAAAGCCTGAAACTGTTCTGGCCTCCACGGGTTTTCCATAAAGACTGGGTAATGAACATACAGAAACTATGACTATACTATCAATATAAACAATACAGCAAGAGTTAAAGGATGTTTATTGTGTTGCAAGACTACCCAGTAATAACACTGAAGACCAATTTGGAAAAGAACAGAAATCTCATGCTTTGGGGTTTTAAAGGCAGTCCATAACCATTTGAGAAGCAATTCTTTGAGAAGATTAAATTGCCAGTTCTTGGACCTTTTCATGAGTATCCAGTTGCTGCCCACAGCAAAAGAAAACATGTTAGAGTAGATTAACTGTGTACCTGGTTACTGTGCTCTTAACTGAGGTCTTCATTTCAAAGTTATTAACCTCATGCTCTACAAATTCCATTTAACCCTATGATTGTTCTCCAAGAAAACCCTGAGTAGTTCTACATGGGAGACTTATCTTCATGAGGAACCAGTATTTCACATACAAAAAAAATTTACATCCTCATTCTTATTCAGTTTTTCCCAACTATGTCATCCCCTAACAAGCAATCTTCTGAAAAAGTAAAAAAAAAATCACTGTTTTCTCCTTTTATGTTCGCTCTGCTCCAAGTTCTACTTTAATTATTTAAAACATCCTAACTGTGAGCTTCTCACTTCCTTTATTACTAGCAGATCTCTCCCCAGTGCTGTATTTTAGTTTCTGGATGGTCTGGACAAACACAGGTGAGCCTAAAAATGCTTGCCAGAGGAAAAAAAAAAACAACACATATACAGAGGGAAAATACGAAGAAGCAAACCCAAGGAAATTAGGTCTATCCCAATTAAAATTAACATCGACCTTAGTAGCTTATTCTACTGGACCATGCCTAGTTTTAGGATGATGTTGCTACCTCACGCATTCAATTCAACTAATGTGAACAATAATCAATATTTTCATGATTTCCACTTGGATACCCAAATCCCAAGAGCAGCCCCTAGATGCAACCTAAACTGTACCCCAGCTTCCTGCTGTCACAAAATAGGTGTGACAATATTTCCCATTGCTTGAGTACTTTGAAAATGGTGCCACTGATTCATTATTACAGCTACCAACATATAAATTTGTCATGCTTAAAACAGGACGTAGCTATTTAATATGTAATAGTTTCAAGAATATTTCATTCTTTTAATATAGAAGATCACATTAATAATTTAAATACAAATGCAAAAAGTAACCCATTAAGAACATCTTGGTGTAAAATATTCAGTTTACTTCTGTTAAACTCTAATCTGTATCTCAAAAAGACACTGTGGTCATAACCAACCTAAAAATGCCACAAAATGGAGAGCTGGCTTTCAGGTGTGTTACAAATGAAATCAGGTGTGTTACCATTCCAAACAGTGTTCTGCTAGAGGATTGGATCTGCGTTTTCAGTCAAGCAGACCTCCCACAAACTCCAGAAAGGCAACTTATTTACATAAAAACTGCAGGGAAAGGCCCTTTAATTCTTAAGTATGAGTCAGCTTTTATGTTTCACTTCTAAATGAGGATGTTTATAATTAGCAAAGAAAGGAAAACCAGTCTGAGGTGCTACTTAGGCTGTTAGCCCAGATGCCTCGACCCTGCAGATAACAAACCAAAACTGCCATTAGCTTTACTCAGCTCTGCGTGCAGCAGGATCACAGACCACGGATCCTTAAATATGCAGCCCGTATAACTTATGTAACTGAACATGCAAATACCCAGTTGAAACACCAGAAGGGCTGCACAGCAAAAGCTCAGGGAGGATGGAATTAGGGTTACGTGCGTGTCGGTGTGCTTTTGATCCCATTCAGACTGACCGAGGTACAAATTGTGGCTGGGCTCTGGCCCCCTGGAGCAGGCAGGGGGATGCTGAGCCCGCGTCAGGCCCCGCTGCCCCGGTTCCCTTGCAACAGTGCAGGGCCCTCTCAGCTTCTGGGGCTTCCTTCAAACAGGCTCCTGGTGCTCCTCAAGTGCAGCCCCTGGAATAAACACTGTGGAGTGTCAGGAGCACATGATCACCGAGGGGTTTGGAAGTTTGCTTTGGGCATACCTTTGTATCTTGGAAAAAGGAAGCCGGTATTTTGTGTACCACGGACTTCTGCAGTAATGTGCATTCATAAGCAGGTGCTGCTGCAAGCAACCAAAAGGTTTCTTACACAAATGTTTACTTTGTTGAGAACATTTTAACCTGAGAGCTAAGACAGGCAAATACTGGCTACTGAAATCTTCTTCAAATGACATATTCCTTTACACATATTCCAAGTCGATCAGGACATAACACTAACTGTCTTCAAGTAATATCAGAGCAAACAAGGGAAATAATGGAGATTAGGAAAAAAAATTTCATTTCCTCTTATGTTGCTTATTTTCACAAATATGCCATACAAAATAAGAATACATCTAACTAAATACAGATCTTTGACCCTATCACATAACTTAAACATGAAAAACCATATTAAGTTTTAGCCTTACCTAGAAATCTCTGAATGTCAGACCTTCTAATGATATTTTAATGTCCCTTGATTGTTTGCGTTATCTTTTTACTGATGTGACAAAAATGGGAAATTACTGTACTGAATACCTGGAGTTTCACAAAATGCTAAATTACTGTGTACCTAAGCAAAAGTAGTTAAATCCAAGCTTGGGAAGCAGGTACGATTCTAATGCACTCATCACTGACACTCTATTATAAACTACAGAATCATTTGAGTCAAAAGGCTGGAACCTGTTGTGGTTCAGGATGGCAAAGAACTATAAGAGAAAAAAATTAGAATTTTGTAGAACCTATCTAAAGGTCTCTGAGTCTTTAAGCCATAGGGGCTTATCCTTCTCCCCTTGAACTCTGCAAGAGTTTTGACACCAGCTGTAGCTGAAAGCCAAACAGAACTAGAAACATGGTATCTGAGATCAGGGAAGCTGTGTGTTTCACAAGGACCAGATCTGCACACAAAATGTCTCATAGGCTTGTCTTGGTTGTTTATATTTCTTTCTTCTTTCCAAACCACATACACAAAAAAAGTGCTGGAGTTGACTGTAATCTAAATTTCAGATCAATTTGTATCTGATTAATAAAAGCAAAGTATACTTAATAGGTGGAGTCCATTTGTTCCTAGTAAAGCAAATTGCACTAATTAAAAATTCTGGTTTTGAAGCTTCTAATCAAAACAAATAAGCAAACAAAACTTGTTTTCTAGAAAAACTTGCTTTCTAGTAAAGCCACCAGAATTCACATAAAATTTACAAGTAATAGTAAAAGACCATAACCTCTTTTCATATTTTCTCTTCATTACAAAAGAATCATTTTCATATTCTAGAGCTGGTCAGAAGTATCAAATAGTTTGTACTGTTTTACAGGTGCAAGCGTTTAGGACCACCACTAAAAGCTTTGTTGCAGAAAACATACAAACCAAAATACATACAGGGATATCTTATGCTTTCTACTCATAGAAAATTCCCACTTAAGGAAGTGATCAATACATAAAAACCAGAACAGATTTGGCAACTTTTGGTATTTATGCTGTCCCACTAAGTTTGCTATCATGAAATCAGAAACTTCAGTACTAATGGTAAATAGCCACTCTGAATCTACATCCAGCTCCTCACAAATAATTTTGAGTCCTGGGTTCAGTAGTCACTGCACTGTCTTTTATTTCTAGCTTGTGCCCTTTTCTTCAAATAGAGAAGGAAAGGCAGGGAGGATGAGAAGAGTGAGGAGTGGAAGTAAATGCATACAATCTTCAATTTCTAATTGTAAATGTTATCGGTACTAACACCGATTGATTTGCTTTCCTGTCCACAATCCTGTCAGCAGTTTGGGGTCCAAGTGTGTGAACTTGGAATTCGGCCCTGAGTGCTGAAATCAAGATTTCTACGAATTTACTGACCACCCCAACTCTGCAGCAGGAAGAAAAAAGCATCCACTGGATCTCTGTCTTTTCCTTCCAAAGTCCTTATACAACCACTGCAGTTCTCAAGTAAAACGCTTATTGGTATCATATTACTAACACCCCCCCGCCACCTCCCAACCCAGGATAGCTTTTATTATTTCCATAGAAAATAAAAATACAGCCTTTACCTTACAGATCTGAAAATAATCTGAAGTGAGCGTCTCCTGGATCTCCTCTCTGGGTGTCCCTGCAGCTCCCGCAGTCCCTCCTGGGTGCACGGAGCCACCACCAGCCCCACTTCCACTGCCACCGCCACTGCTTCCAACAGGGGATGCGGCAGTTAAACCATCCAAAACTTTGCGAAAATTAAATTTCTTCATTTTGGAAAAATCTTTAGGAAGATTTGGGCGGGGGGGAGAAAGGATGTGTCGTAACACGTCCAGCTACATGTAGCGACCGAGAAAGTCTTTAATGGTCCTCTGAGTGAGGCAGCACTTTAAGTCTCTTGTACCAAACAGAATGTCAATATTAGGTATAATTGATTGAAAAATACAAAGGCTTCATTTTGTCAGACGCAAAAGCTACCTGGAATGGTCCTTTCCAAAAATAAATAAATAAATAAATAAATAAATAAATGAAAAATCCACAAGCAGCAGGACTAAGATTTACGTTCAAACAAGGAACAATGGAA
>VXAX01005075.1:49069-141988 GCA_013399835.1 Leptocoma aspasia | reverse complement strand
CCCCTTCCCCTCAAAACCCCTTTTGAGCCAGGGGTATCTCTGACCCCGAGCTTTCCCAGGAGCGAATTCCCCGTTCCCAGCCGCTGGTGCGACCCCTGTTTCTGGTTCCCTGCCCCCCCCAGCAAATGCCGGCAGCCGCTGCCGCACTCGGAGCTCCTCTCTCTCCCCTCGGGCTCCCNCCCCCCGCGATCCGCAGCCTCTGATTGGAGGTCTGCGAGGATGGGCACTCGCTGCCACCAATAGAAGCGCAGCTCCGCGACGCCCCGCCCCCAGCCCGGCGAGGTGGGCGGGGCCAGGGGAATCCCCGCCCCACTGCGGCGAGCGCGGCGGCGGCCGCGGAGCTGCTGAGGGGGAGCAGCAGCGGGGCTGGCGGGGAGCGGGGTTTGGGGCCGTGAGGGGGACTGAAAGTTGGTGTCGCAGCCTCAACTGCATGCGGGAGGTCGAACAGACCCAAAATTCGGCATAAAGTTGTGTCAGGGGAGACTTGGGTTGGATATTAGGAAAAGGTTCCTTCACCCAGAGGGTGGTTGGGCACTGGAACAGCTCCCCAGGGAAGCGGTCACAGCACCAAGCCTGACGGAGCTCGAGAAGTGCTCTCGGGCACATGGAGTGACTCCTGGGGATTGTCCTGTGCAGGGCAGGAGATGACTCNCGGCGTCAGCCGCAGCTCCTCCTCCTCGCTCCTCCTCCTCGCCCTTCCTCCTCCTCCTCCTCCTCCTCCTCTCTCTCCCGGCCTCCCGCCCCCGTCCGCCAGGCCCCGCCTGCCGCACCAGCGCGCAGCCGGCGCCGGCGCCCCNTGATCCTTGTGGGTCGCTTCCAGCCCCGGATATTCTGTGCGGATGTCACGAGACGTGACGGTCCTGGCGGTGGCAAGGAGGGGCCCTGAGTGAGGAGCCCCCGTTTCTCGCCGTGGCACGGAGGGGTCTGTGGGCGTCGGTGCTCGGCCCGCGCACTGACATTGTCTCCTCGGGGGCAAATCGCTTTTTCCTTCCCAGGAGGAATGCAAAGGACCCAGGCCTGCCCTTCCCGAGGCTCGCTCCGAAGCCGTGCAAATCGCTTGGGGACAGCTCTGTGGCCTCTGAAGCGCGATCCGGCACAGGAGGTGTTACACTGCACACAAGCCTCCATAAAAAGGTTATTCAGGTCAGGAACAAATGAGGCAGCGATTAAAAGTGACTCATGGCACAGCGCTGTCAACGTGGTTGGAAGCCGAGAGCTGAATAAAATGGTGTAAGGAATAAGCACATAACACCTCTCCTGTATAGGAATTAATCTGTAACACCTCACCAAAGTGTTGCACATTTCTCACACTTGAGGTGGCCAATGACTGCACACTGGTCACCTCATTTTTCAGATGTTTCAGGGGTGCTAAGTGTAGTTCTGATACCCGCTCCAACCCCTGATTTGGTTTTTATGAATCTTACAGTTCTCCGAAGCAAGATAATAGTTTTTATTTCAGCATCTTACACTGAGATCCGTGCTTTTTCTTTTTTTCACTTTACCTCATCCCTTTGTGTTTATAGGTACTCCCCATCTGCATGATAAAACGATTGCAGTAAAGTTCAAAGAATAAGTGTCGCTTCACTTAATGCCCTCATGAAAAATAAAGGGTACATTGCTGATGAAACTGGAAAGGTTGATAGGTTTCCGTAGCCAGGAAAAAAGGGAACATAACTTTGTATGGGAAACAAAATATATGAGGACTATGGCAAGGAGACAGAAATGAAAAAGGGCATGGAACTGAGTAAGCAAATATGTAAAGATAAAAGTACAGAGTTTTGGAGAATGAGGAAAAGTCAAAACCCAGTTGAAGCTATTTGAAGAATGTCATGTCCTACTAATACTGTGTTCATCAGAGGCAGTGGAAGCTAAAAAAAAGAGGCTAACAAAACCCAAAAGAAAGATAACAACATGAATTGTAAAGAGGAAAGGGAAAGATAAGGTTAAAAATGAAATAATTAGGATGAAGAAAATGTCACAGAGACTTGCAAAAAGTCTGTCTGGGAGTCAGAGGGTACTAGAGGAGGAAAATCTGATAACACAATAGTTTTACAGTTCTAGGGAGGACAGAGATAAGACAGTTTGTTTTAAGTCAAGAAAAGGATGAAAATTAGAAGAGTGAATGATAACTTTGGAGTTGGAATAAGGTGCAGACATTTTTTGAAGACCAACAATATTTCTCTTCCAGAGAGTCACTATGGAGAGCTGGGTATTGATGATTAGATACTACCTCAGAGGATCCAAAAGGGCAAGCAAGGATCCTCACACTGCCAATGTGCAGTTAGGAAAACTGACTCATAGGAAAAGAAAAAAAACCCAAAACAAAAACAAACCGACCAATAAAATATAATCAGTCCTGTTTATAAACATCAACTGAGAAAAATCTTGGGTCTCACTACTGGTGCATGTAAGGCATGTGTGTCCCTTTTGAAAGTTTTTCTCTAAGCTGGACACAAATCCAGAAGCAGAGGGAATGATGGAAATGAGAGTTGTGGGGTGGTGCAGAGGGAGACAGGGCAGTGCAGGACCTAGGCAAACTCAGCAACAGTTTTGGCAGGCACAGAAAGGAGCCCCATTGAATAACCACATCGCTGAGAAATTTTATTGTATAACAACAACAACAACAAAAGGGAACAATTTGGTTTTGACACAGTAAAAAAACCTACTGCTGCTTTTTTTTTTCAGTGGAGAAACAAGCAGTAGACACATGAGGCATTCTGTTGCTGACTTGCTCTGGCTTAGATGGTATTGGTGTTTCATAGGACACTTGTAAGATTGCCACCATGAGTTTTAATAGAAGTTGATAAAATTAGGAAAATGTGTAAAGATTTTAGATGTTAAATTGGTACATAAATGAAGTTAAATAAGACATGCCAGTGAATTGTGGGACGTATGTATCTGAATCTGTATTTTAGATAGTAATGAGAGGGTATTCTCTTCAGTGGTTTTTTTTTTGCTGAATACTATCTTTTACATTTACTAGCCATCTTGTTCTGCAAGGTCAAACAGAAACCAAATGTTAAAAGGATAACAGTTTGCTACAAAGATTTTGCTGAGAAAGAGGATCGTTAACAGTTCACACCATCAAAATTCATATGAACTTTCATTCTGATTTTTGCTTAAGGAAGCTTGTGATTATGTGCAGCAATATAAAAAGATTGGTTAGAATCAAACCTGGCAAAGGAGAGTAATATTAATTCAGTGTTCTCTAAATCTGATTCAAGAACTGACCAAGAAAGTGAAGAATTGGGAAAGATGTGCTTAGATCAGCTGACCAGAAAGTGATAATATTAGCAATTGTATATGTTTTGTGTGTAATTGATCATTAATGTTCTGGTCAGTTCTCTGGCTTTCTTGTTTAATTTTTTTTTAAATAGCAAATCCTGCTTCAGCCTATGGACTAGAATTTCCTGACTTTTCAAAGCTGCAAACATTATTTTTATCTCAGGTTATATTTTTGGTAGTTTAAAAAAACAAAATACGTGAAGTGTGCAATAAGTGAAGGTTTCCCAGTTGACACTTTTTAAGTGATTCACGTGAGTCCCTTTGATAATCCATGTATTAGCAGTTAAAAGCAATGACCCTTGAGAGAAATCACTGTATGCCCACCAGCAGCGGACTAGACCACAGCCTTGCAACTACACCCTGACAAAGAACTTCTGTGCCTCTAGAGAAATGAAGGAAGAAGATGTAGTCAAATACCAGAAACACATTTATGCCAATGCAGGCAAAACTGTGACTTTGCACAGCTACCTATTCCTCATTACACTGTGGGACATTTGCCAGTGTTACCCATGTTTCTGTGTAATTCCAGAACATCGAATGGCAGCAAGCATAGTGTTCCTGCCTGCAGAGCTCCACTAAAAATATCCCCAGTCGGTGCTGAATATCTGGTTAGAACAGCTTGCTGAACTCTATCAATTAGCCAGATCTTAATCTATTTAATGTGTTTTATTAAGGCTATATAATGCTAATGTTTTAATCAAAATGTCAAGCAGTACTAAATCAGATTCATTAGGAAGGTCCAAGTCTATCACATCCATGTGGTTACCTTGATCAAACAAACCTGTAATCTCATCAAAAAGTGAAGTCAGGCCTGCTTGTCAAGTCTTGTTTCCATAAAGCCATGTGGACTTGCTTTCATTACATTCCTACCTTTAACTCCTTATTGATTGAATCACACATAGCGTGACTGCTTTAATTCACATAACATCACTGTTTTGTCTAGGATTACCAAGGATGCCAGGTCTGCTATTACCTTGGTCATTCTGCTTGATTCTTGGAATAACATGAGCTTTCCTTTCTCTCTTTGGATATTAGCTGTAAAGAGAGCTGTTAAAAATTAACATAAGAAGGCTGGAAGTCTCCTACTCTTTAAGGATCATTGGATACTCAGGTGCCATAGAGACTGCTGATTGAAAAACAGCAGTGCCATTCTCATCCTACAGAGGTGTCAATGGATAGAAAGATAATTCATCATCCTCATGTAATATTAATACATTATCATTTTTCTTTCTTTTCACAAGTACAGGATGGAAATATTTACCATAAAAATGAGATCTTTTATGCATGTTCTGAGACCAGATTTCTTAATGAAGAAGCTGTGGAATGTGTCTGTACAAAACTGAGAATGTAATTTTGTAATAAGAACTCCATTTTGTGCAGTAGGCGAAGTACAGGTGTAAATTAGCCCATGGGTAGAGTCCTCCATGGATAAATCACCTCAGCTTGAGGTGATCTGTTCTCATTGCTGCAGAAAAGGAAGGTCTTGCATCCATTTGAGCTCTTGGGGGGGGGTTTGTCCCTTCAGCAATGCATTAATTTGCTAGGAAAGTCAATAGTTTTATTTTGGGTTAATGAGCTGGATTAGCTCTGCACAGAGTCAGACAAGCCCTAGACCCAGTGCAAAGAAAGACAGAGCCACAGACCTGGACAGAAAGATGAGGGTAGCCCCACTTTTGTTAAATGTGGTTTGGCTCAGGTGTACACTAAAAATTCATTGTGATGGTGGCCTGTTGAGCTATATCCTAAATACGTGCCCTGCTCAGGAAGGGCTGCGTATCTCAGTGAAGAGGCACCTGAACAGCAGCAGGGGGCAAAGAAACTGCTCTGTTGTGACAGAGCAACGGGGGTTTCTGCAGAGGGTTCTCACAAGGCTCTGGGACTCTACCTAGATTTGGTTGCTCTGAAGCAGGGGTCCTTTTCTGACAGGTTGTGGGGTCCAAGGTGTTACAGAAGCCACAGAGGAGCTGAAACCTCGGTAATTGCACAGCAGTAACTTGCTTTTTTACTATAGCAAGTCTGCAAATATCTGGGATGTCAAATTGAGATGACTTGGGTTCTAGTCAAGACAATGTGGGGCCTTGCCTGGGAAACACAACTGGTTTAAGAGGCTTGATAAATTCTAAAGTAGTTAATATATGCCATATGCCATATACCATGCATGTTGCCAGAGATTTCTTATCCACCTTTATTGTAGTTCTCAGGCTGACTTTTTGGTATTCTCTCTGCATCCAACTTGCATTGTATTCCATGCACAGTTTTCTAGTTCTTCCTCTTAATCCTTTTGCCTAACACTTCATTTTATAGATCTCTGTCTGTCACGTAGTTTAGCTCCCTCTTTCCCCTCTTACCCCTTCAATAAGGATTAGATAAAATGGTCTGGCTTTCCCAGGTCCTGCTGTGAGCCAGGCTATTTGAACTCCTAATGACCCGGGCTTGCAATCCAGCTTGTGCACATCTGATGTATCTGAAGGTGTAATGGTTCATTAAAGTAATTTTAGTAACTGGCACAGGTTTTTGGAAAGCAGAGTTGTTATTTTCGTACTCTGAAGTTTTGATTTCCATCAAGCATATGTCTGACTTTTGATCAATATATACATTTCTGAATTTTTTTGTGGATGTTTTCCATTCTGAACATTTTCATCTTCTCTAGGAGCTGTAAAACAGCAGGAGCTGATGCCTTTTCAAAGCCAGTTGTTAATAGTTCGCAGAACAGCTTTCCAAAAAAAGACATCTACGAAAATGGAATAGCCACAACCTTTTCAATACAAGGGAATGTTTGGATCCTTGACCAAATGTGTACCTATCCAGTTAACAGATCCACTAAATGGACCAGTCACCCTCCCAGACATGCTTGCAAGAGATCACACATTTCCCAGTCATCAAGGATAAGCTTTCAGATAGGGGACTTCAAGCATCAGTTAAGCATGTTAGATAATCTACTGTATTTAAATCCCTTGAGAGAAGAATATCCTTTATTAAAGCAAAATCAGTAAGAGCTTTAGCAAGTCAGGAAGACTGTAATTCACAGTGAATATTCTTTTTGTTGTCAGCTCTGCTACAAATTTGACGTTTTATGCCTTTTTCCATTATTGCTCTGAGTGTTTTGCAAATTATCACTGACATTTGAAGTGACAGCCAATGTATTGCAAATTGTTAGCTCACTTTACTAGATTCTGCCCTAACAAAGGTCTCAGTTAGGACTGGGCTACTTGTCTTAGTTGCTTTCAAACCCACACAGTCTTGCAAGTTTGAAACATAATCTTTGAATTCATTTAAAAGCATAAGGAGTTTGAAAGAAATAAAATATGTTTAATGAGTCTGCACTTGCTCTATAGAAAAGCCATCAGCACAGCTTGCATTTTGGGGCAAGTTTCTTCCAATGTTCACAGAAAAGAGACTTCTTATTAGTTGGGGAAAATTTCAGCTGCCTTTCAATATCCTTCAGTTTAAATTATAGGGTAAAAATGTCCATTCACTCAAACCAGTTTGATGAATCATAGAAACCAAAAATATTATGTGTCAGTTCACAAAACATCAGATATCACATTTCTGGCCTGTTTTTGAAAAACCTTCATAGAAAAGTCTTGGTCCAAGAGCGGGTGACTGCATTTCGTATGGATGGCCCTTAATAGTGTAGATATTTGCATTAAAAACTAGATGGAAAGATCAAAGTAGAGAGAGAGAAAAAAAGCAAAGGTAAAATGGAGCACACATTCCAGGATTTCAATCCTTTTTTTATTAGGAGCACTCAGTTTTATGTCTGCACCTTTCATTTTTAACAATTGATATATTCTGCAAATTACTGTTGACCTGCAAGACCCTTGTCTCTTTTTGACTAAACAATTCTTCATATTAAACAGCCTAACCAGAAGACTCCAGGGAACAAATGCTACCTGCACTGTGACTTTCAACCTTCTTTTGAAGTTTATGAGAAAAATCCTTGCTCTTACTCTATAGAATCACCCCCATCTCCCAAACCATCCCCCAAACCTGGACCACATCCTGACCACAGCCAGGTCCTTCAGCACAGGGCTGCAAACCATCTAATCAGCTGCCTAAGAATTAATGTCATGTTGAGCTATTCCATGGGTGAATCTAATCACTGAAATGGCTCTTATGCCTTCCTTTCCCCCCCTTTAATCTTAATTTAAGAGCAAAGTGAAGGCAGATCCGACCATTCTGTCTCCTCTGCAAGTATTCTATGAAGTATTCCATCCTAGTCTCGATACTTTGTTGAAAGGAAGTCTGGCAGAAATGTTAGCAGTGAAAATCCAATCAGTCCTAAAAGTTTAAAAAAATGTTTCTTGATGCCAGAAATGACAGCTGTATTATTCTTCAGCCCTTGTTCTGTCTCACAGTCAGGGATTTTCTTTATGCCAGTGTGATATATCAAATAGGAATTTGGTGTGTAGTGCCTGTATTGGATTGGATTGAGTTGTCTCAGGGGCTTGGCATCCTTGCTGTCCCATCTGCATCCTTCAGGTAGTGGATATTTGCAGAGTGCTTTTCCAGCTAAGAAGTTAGTGCAGTGCTGATCTGCAACACAATGCTGAACACAAAGTCTGTCCTTCTGCAATCTGTGTGTGTGCAATCCTATTAATGGCCATTTCTTCAAACCTGGAGGAAATGAGAATCCACCTCAGGACAGATCTGAACTTAATTCTTCAGTGTATAATCAGTATTTATAATGACAGGAATCGTTTTCCAGTTCAGAAGCTCAAAATAATGTTAATATATTTAAAATATATTGAAGTAAATATCCAAATGTAAATTTAAAAAGGAAATGTCTGCTTTGAAAATATCAGAATTATTTTTTCCAAATGTTGCTTGCATTTTATTTCTACTAGAATCATCTTCTAAACCTGACATACTCGTTCAGTCTTCCCATCGACTCAACCTAGTCCAAAATAGCTGTCACTGACTTCCACCTCCGTCCTTTATAGATGTTTGATGCATTTGTCAGTGGAGAATTAGGCACAGCTATCCTACATCTCAAGTTCTGTGTGATGACCATTGAATCAAAGCAGTTTCCCAAGAAACTGCAGGAGTTTTCTGAAATATTGGAGAAATGGTGGAGACCATGGTCCCCCATTGCAAATTCAAGTTTCTCTCAGGCAGACCCACCACCTCCTAGGTGGAATACACCAGACTGATGTGCTTGCTTATCTCATCTGTGTCATCAAGCCATGCTTTATTACCCAAATGCAGGCAAAGAATTAAAAAATCATTCTCTCTATTGTTCTACTAAGTGACTAGCAAATAATTGCATAGCCCACTCATGTACGTCACATCATGCTCATCTCTATCCACAAGGAAAAATCACTTTTAATCTTTGGCTCCAGCGTAGGGAAGTGTTCAGAGTGATAAATCATATGGAACATTTTGATAGTTTCTTCCTAATAGAATTCAGTTTTCTGTATTTTTGAGAATTATTTTCTCATCTCTGTAAAATAAATAAGACTATAAATCCTGGTCTAAAGGATAACACCAGGAACCTGGCAGTTATTAAATAACACGCAGCCAAAATGAAGCATTCTACCTTTAACTCATTTGTCACATATTTTAGTCATTTGTTTCACCTGTTGGCAGGTTTGAAGGTGAGTAGGTATAACGGATACAAACAGTAATTTATTTGGTATTTAAGTTTGCTTAGTGGTGCCTGGGCTGTAGGAGTTTGGGTGATTCATCAAAGGCTCTTGTCCTCCAGACAGCACAGACTCTGTTTCCTTACAAGCCCAGCATTTTCTGAAAAACCAGGAGGAGGCACGTGTCTCAGCTTTCCATTCTTCCTTAACATGAGCACAACATCCCAGGCCTTGCTTTGCATCTACCATGTGCTCACAGACAAGTTGTAAAACCAAGGTTCTCACTCATTTTGAATATTAAGATCCCCAGACATTTTATGGATCGTGTGCCTTCTGAAATGCTCGGTTTTGATCAGGTGCACGTTCACATCCTATTCATCACCCAGCAACATAACCTATGGAGGATGATTGGCATTCATACTAGAAATGCCTTATGCTTTCCTACCACTATGAATTATTGCTTTCATCTCTGAATTTACATACACTGATGCTTGGACAGATTCTAGACACATTTGGAAGGAAATGTGTTTCGAGTGACTGATGGAACAAAGAATGTTTCTACTTCTCGTCAAACTATTCTTTAAAATATATCACTGACTTAGTATTTTGATCACTGCATTTAGTTTAGGCTCACCAAAACTCATTCTGTCAAGGTGGGTTTGTCTTTCCAAAGATTTGTGCTAAAATCTAATCTGTTCTGCATTCTCAATGTTTTAAGGTTTTTCTATTTTGATGCTACTGATGTCAGTGTGTTTATTTAGAAGGAAAAAAAGGCTTTAATTCTTTACAAATGAACTAAAAACAGCTATAGTTCCTCACATTCTGTTTGCTCACATAGTTGGGATTTGACTCCTCCACATGAGAAATGGTTTTGTTTCAGTGTTGCATTTGGGTTTGTGTGACAAGATTTTGGTAACAGGGTGGGGACTACAGGAGCAGCTTCTTTGAGAAGCTGCCAGAAACTTCCCCCATGTGTGACAGTGCCAAAGCCAGCTGGCTTCAAGATGGACCTGCCATTGACCAAGGCTGAGCCCACCAGGCCTCTGTGGCCAGAGAAGAGACAAGTGAGAATGAGAAAATGTGAGAGAATCAGCCCTGCAGACACCAAGGTCAGTGCAGAAGGAAGGGCAGGAGGTGCTCCAGGTGCCAGGGCAAAGATTCCCCTGCAGCCCCGTGGTGCAGACCCTGGTGAGACGTGCTGTCCCCCTGCAGCCCAAGGAGATCCATGGTGTAGCAGACATCCACCTGCAGCCCATGGAAGGCTTTAGCTGAAGCAGGTGGATGCCCAGAGGAGGCTGTGACCCCATGGGGAGCCCACAATGGGGCAGCGTCCCTGTGGCCCTGTGGGAAGAGGAGCCCACACTGGAGCAGGTTTGCTGGTAGGACTTGTGACCCTGCAGGGGACTCACACTGGAGCAGTATGTGAAGAACTGTAACCAGTGGGAAGGACTCATGCTGGAGAAATTTATGGAGAACTATCTCTGTGGGAGGGACCCAGTGCTGGAGAATGGGAAGGACAACTCTCCCTGAGGAGAAAGCAGCAGCAAAAACAACACGTGATCGTAACCCCCCATTCCCTTCTCCCTGTGCTTCTAAGGGGGGAGGAGGTAGAGATTTGGGAATAAATTTAAGCCTGGGAAGGAGGAAGGGTGGGCATAAAGTGTTTTTAAGGTTTGTTTTACTTCTCATTATCCTGCTCTGACATGATTGGCAATAAATTCAATTAATTTCTCCAAATTGATACTGTTTTGCCCATGACAGTAATCAGTGAGTGATCTCTCCTCATCCTTAACTCATGAGCTTTCATTATATTTGCTCTCCCCTGCTCTCTCCAGTTGAGGAGGGGAGTGATAGAGCAGCTTTTGTGGGCACTGGCATCCAGCCAGGGTCAAAACACCATAAGTGTTAAATTGCATTTTTCTGTCTCTGTAGTTCTGGCTCTGTTACACTGAAGGATGCTGCAGATGCAGGCAAGCACTGTCCTATACACCAGTGACAGGATTTAACACATCAGCATTTACCTGCTCATGAGTGTGGAGCTTCTGGAAGCTGCGGGAAATATTCTCTCTCCACCAACTTATATTCATCTTCTGCCCTGTAGAGTTTCAGAAGGTCTTCCCTCTCCCGTGATTTTGGTTCTGGTGTGAATACATAAAAGCTTGAACTCTGGATACATGTTGTATTTGACAGGCTAATTGACCCATTTTAATTAATTGTCTTTGGCTCACACATAAGAGATCACCTTTCCCATAAGTAGCTTAAGGAATCCACTCATTAATCTTCTTAAGCAGCTATTCTGTTCTCACTTCCTCTAAGGCATTTGCTCACACAGCCTCCACACTAGACTCATCCAGCAAGGAAATCCCCAAAGGCTCTTCACTGAGCTCTGGGAGAACCCTACGTCACAAAATCATTCCTGGAAGAAAGGGGTCATTATATTTTATTTAGATGCTCTTTTACCTTGGGAAAGGTAGCCAAATTAAGCTGACCTCAACTTGATTTTGAAGGTTTTCCAACTTCTAGGAATTACACAATTACACCTGGAAGGTAGGGAAGGCCCTCTAAAACAATCTTTTTGGTACTACATTAAAATCACCTCTGAATACAAACCACCGTATTTTCAATCCCTTGCTATCATGCTGAGATGAAGATTTGCATTAATTTTAAGTAAGCTTTGACAATTTAAAGTATAAATACATACTGAATCTGAGTTTTTGTCTGGTGTAACCTCACAGATACAGAACTCACGAAACAAGAAGCTCTTGTGCTTTTTTTTTTCTGGCTGCGTCACAAATGTTTTTGGAAATGCCTTGTTTGGGCCACGTTTTCTTCTTCTGCCATACAACCTACTCTAGCTTGTAAGTAGGAAGGTAATAATGTAGTAAAATCTCTGTTCTCACTGGCATAGTAGAAACAGGAGCTGACAAACTGATTGCATTTGACGGATGTATTTGAGTCAATGAACAGGACGGGGTGGATTTTAGAATATGCCACACGAGGCATCAAGGCTTAAAAAAAGACAGGGTGCGAGATTTGGGAAAAAGCTGATTCAGTCTAGATACTGATTTTAGGACAAGGCCATAGGTTTTCAACACTTTTGGGAAGAGAAGAGGGTCTGACAGAGAAGGAGGGGAAAAAACATAAGGTGGGGGAGAAGAGGAAAAATCAAAAGCAGCTTTCTCTTTTGGTAATACTGAATTGAAGGTGACAGCTATTTAGCCCTAAAATTATGTCAGATGAAAGCTGAGATGTTAGTTTGGACAGGAGAGTGACACCAGTCAGTATTGTGTTTGTCAGAATCGTGATGCTTGTTGAATCTGTGTGGACGAAATTACCCTCAGGGAATGTGCAGAGGGAAAAAGAGTTTTAGGGCCAACGATGTGGAACCACCACAAAACATTTCAGACATAAAAAACATAAAAAACACGTAAAAACATAAAAGCCACTTTGAAGAGTTGGAAAGTTCATGGCATCCTAACTCAATGTGGCTGATCAGAAGCACAGAAACCAGGATACTGTGCCATCCTTGGAAACAGCACACGCTGAACTGTATTTGTGGGTGTACAGTGGATTGTCAGCAGGATAAGGCTCTCCGTCCTTCCCAAGGGTGAGTGCAGAGAGTCCTTAGCACATCTGTGTCCATCTCTATGGGGCAGCCAGCTTAGTGCAGGGCTGGTTTGATATTACTTATGGGAGTGGCACCAGCCCAACTACACAGGTTTTCAATCAATCTTCCCTTTTCTTTATAAAGAGGAAAAGAACCCCAAACAACCAGACTACTGCTCTGAGTGTCTCAAAGTTGCCATGGGTGACCACTCAGCTGGGCTCTGTGTTGGTGATGACGTGTCAGTCTTGGCCTGACTTCCTCTGCCCTTACACCAGCCATCTCTCCCTTGCCTTGTGCTCCATCCCTTGTACCAAAACTTGTCAGATCACATGTGTAAGTCAGATCAACGTGCTGGAACTATTTGCTTTTTGGCAATGTCAGTTTTCTGCCAGATCAGCTTGTTCACTCAGCTCACCCTGCTGTTGCGGAACCTCTGCAGCTTAAAACTAATGCAGGGGAGTCACAGGAGCACGTGGCTGGGCCAGGGAAGGCACCCCCTTTCTGCAGGCACTGAGCAAAGCATGACAAAAAGCATCACTGGAGCTGGTGCCCCTGTCTTTAGGGCAGAGAGAAAATGTCCTTGTGAAAATAAAGCAGGCTGTGCTTTAAACCCGAGTCACCAGAGTGCAAAGCTCAAGTTTTCTATTGCATTTACATGTATTAACAGAAAAACTACTAATTGCCTTGTCTTGCTGGGTTTTGGTTTTTTACACATTCCTCTTCATCTTGTACTAAACAAACACTGTTCCAATTCCTTTCCATATGCAGACTTTACATTGAGGTCTGCATGTAGACATTTTTTTTGGATACAAAGTGTGAGCAATCATGTTTAACCTCTGAGATGAACAGGTATACTCAGTGGTATTTTGTCACCACCTTTAGTTCAGGTTTTACAATAAATAAATCAAAAAATCCAAGTGCTCCAAGGAGGGTACATTTCTTGACTTTAAGACCAGTCAGTAGGTGGGAGGTGGGACAGATCTACCCGTGTGACCTGGAGGATAATAGATAAGAGTGTTTCAACACTGCATGTTTCTCTTTAATGTACTGTGCTTGCCTCCTCTCACCTTGATTATAAAGTTTTAAGAAAATCCAATTCTTCACCACCTACACACATGCTATTAAAATCATGATGTGTATTAACAAAAAACCTTTCCCAGCTGGATGGGAAATTGCTGATAGTGTTGCTATCAACAGAAGCCAGCTCTTCATTGTGCAGCCATCCACCATGATGCCATAAAACCAAAGCCTGCCGGGTTTTACAGTCTTAGAAATTGTTAGTTTCTCATCCACTCCTCCATCTTTCCTTCGGTTTTTTTGTTTCGCCTCCTCTCTCCCTGGATAAATATAAACTGCTAAAATCATGGGTAGCATTGACAAAGCACGATGGAGAGGTGACCAAATTACTCTGTCTCGTGTTCCATTATTTTTGGGAATGAGGTGGGAAGGAGCAAGAGGATAACGCAGGCAGACCTGCATTCTGGGCCCTAGCTCCAGAGCAGCTGCAATTACTGATGCTCCCTCATGACCCTCCCTCCCTGGCAAATAGTTATGGATGTAGATTATTCTTAGGGCTAAGCTGTTTCCAGGAGAGTAACAAACTCAATTTAACAAGGAGCAGTTCTGAAACAAGTCCCTTGGACCACAGTATCTTTCAAATTTCAGGAAACTCAGACCTCAGTTCAAACTTCAGTGGTTTCCTGTTCATAAGACAGCACTTGACAGCTCTGGTCATATATTTTGACTGGGGTTAGGAGGTGATATCACAACTTAGGGCCTCTTGCCAATCTGAAGTAGCTATGCTTTATCTGTGAGAAAGTCACCAGTTTACTTTACAACATCTTAGTAACTTAGTCCCTCACTAACTCCTATTATTTTTCTCTGAGATTTCTTCGAGACTTGCAATAGAAAATACTGGACAAGTTAAATAGAATGACAAAGCTGGTCTCTAGGAAGGAGAGGTTTTCTCTGGAATTCAGTCAGTGACAGCTACTGCTTCATTGTGCTTTCTTTTTGGTGCGAAATTCAGTTGTTGAATATCCCATATCTGCTTGGGCTGGTAAGTAGCAGCTGTAGCCCTGAATGACTCCACGTATGCTGGCAGGATTGCTCCGTTCTCAGTAGTCCTGATTTCTGCTGCTGTCTGTGAAACACCATGAAACATGAATGATTGACATGTGGATTAAGTACAGTCTCTAGATAAATTGTAGGTAATTAATTCCCACACCAAAAGGAATCATGTCAAAAACCATTAATGTATAAATAGAAAACACATATCTTAGTCAAAATAGAACCCACAGCTGCTAACAAAAGTAATTCTATTGCTGCTGTGTTCTGAGCCCAAAGGGGACTAAAGCAAGTGATAAATGAGACATCTCCTTGTGTCTGGGTTTTGTGTGTCCTTTTCAGCAGTTACTGAATATTTCCTCTGCTTTCATATATCTTCTCCCACCACTTTAACATGAAATAACAATTTTCACTTTGTAATTAAGACCTGTCTTGCAAGCATAACAGAGTCTCATCTTCTACACAGCTGTGGGACCTGTATCACACCTCCTCTCCTCAAAAGAAGCTGATCTGAAACATGTGAGGTGAGTCACTCTCTAGGCAAACAGAGCTGGGACTGGAGAATTTAATGCCTCCACCAACCTTTATGGCATGTACCCACTTAAAAACAGCTGGGCCTGCAGCACAGGGCTTTTGTTTTAACACACATTGAACTGAGAAAGAAGGAAAGAGAAGGAAAGGGTTTTGTCACCAGACTCTGGGAGCTCCATGGGGAGTTGAGAGGATGCCCAGGGAGAGCATGTAGGTATTCTCTAGGGGGAACTAACACCAACCAGGGGACTGCTCCATGACATGACTTGGCTTGGAAAAGAGAGTAAGCATCTCTTAAGGTGGAGGGCCTTTAGCAGTGTAGGTGTAGCTGTGGTAACTGGGTATTTCTCCACTAAGCACCATCAATGAAAGAGTTAACAAGTTCCCAAGAGCTGAGGTACCAAAGCCCAGCAGTAATTTGTTCCCACAGTCAACTTTGCTTTGGGCTGTTGCTGTTACATTTTATTCAGAACAAGAAACCAGTGATTTGCGTTCAGCTTGTGTTCAGTTTTTCTGCAGTGACCAATGTAACAAGCTGATTTTAAAATAAAGATGAAAATTTTTTATCATGTTTACAGTGCGTATCCTGACCTGTAAGATATCCTGGTTGTGTTTTATCTTTAAATTTATTTAAGTTATTTGTCCTTTGGGATTTTTTCTTTCCTCTTCCATTCCACTCTGTTCCTTTGCAGGGTGGTAGTCCATGCTCACCTCCATCCTAAACTGAAACTGTAGTGGATATTTTGACACTGTATAGCAGCTGCTACTGTGTAAGAGAAAGAACAGACAGTTGTTGCCACTTACTCACAGGTATCAGGGGGACACAGACTTTTCTCTGCTTCTCCAATTCAGTTAAATCTGTGCCTTCTGGTGTGGCTCATCACTTCTGGCTTTGTCCTCCTTCTGAGTTTGGCAACACCTGTCTAAAATCTGACATCACTGGTGCTGCTTCAGTCAGGTATCACACATCACCTGTGCAGCTTTGCAAATGGTCTGACTTGGTCTTTGCTGTGAAGTCACCTTACAGTCACCAGGCCAGCCTTGGGAGATACAGGGATCATTCAGGGCCTGGTTTGAATCTAGAGAATGGGGGCTTCCTGACAATGATTCAGAGGCTGGTAGGCAGAGCTCTCTCCCCCTTTTTAATACTTTTGCATCCCTGTCCCCAGTCCAGAAAGTTACTGCATAGCTGTGCTTCACCCTCTCTAAAGCCTCTGTGTATGTTCCCTGTGCCCTCCAATGGGCACAGCCACAGCAGTAACATATTATTAGTTAGAGTTATTCATATTATTCTAGAGTTATTGTTAGAGTTGTTCTGCTTAGGAATAAAGCAGAAAAACACAGCACCTGAAACCACAGCACAAGTAAACAAAACTGTAATTCCTGAAAATGTGGCTAATTAGAAATGGCCAATTCCATTTTCCCTCATGAAGGGAGCCAAGGTCCGATTCTTCTAAGCTCTATAGTCAGGAGACTTACTCATATCACCATTAAGAAAGCTTTACACTGAGTGTTGGAGTTTTTAAAACAAACAAAATAGGCCCAGAGTTGCTGATTCTTGCATTCTTTCATCTCATTTCTATCCATTTGGCTTATGTGTTTTGAATTGTGCTGATGAAAACATGCTTCAATACTCTCCAGCTTCATTACTTGTTTAAAGTCTTGACACCTATTAATCCCAATATCCATCTGATAATACATTTTGTGCCTTTGTGCCAGCCTCATCTAGCAATTCCCCCTTGACTATGTTCTCATTAACCCTAGGACTCTTTTCTGTGATCTCTTCATTTCTCTGTACTCATGTTTATTCATCCTTTCCTTTATTTGTTGGGGTTGAACTTCAATTAATTGATTTCAGCTCATTCTTCTAGCTTGCACTTCATGTATTCTCACCTTCCAGAGCTATGCACATGCTTCCCTCTTTCTATTCTGCAGGTATGGACAGGCACTCAAGCTGAGAGGGGTTGCTTGGGCATGACAGGAGACATCCTTGATTAACTTTCCACCACTAACACTTATCCTTGGTGTTTGGCTGTTTTTCATCAGGCTTTGTACAAGGCAGAGGTATCATCAGTTGATACTCCTGCAGCAGAGACTTGTTTGCAGTTTTCCAAAGAAATAGCTTCTCTTGTTTCCTTGTCATTCAACATAAAGATAAGAGAGGACTCATAAAACCATAGAATCACAGAATGGTTTTGGTTGGAAGGGACCTTGAAGGTCATCTAGTTTCAGCTCTCCCACCGGAGCACAGATGTTGCCCACCTGGCTGACAGAGCACAAAGTCGTGTAGAATGCAACTGACAGCAAAAGCCAGGAGGGGATAGGGAAGTCAAATACTTGCTCCAGATCTCAGGAGAAATGGACCAAACTGTGTTCTTGTGTGACCTCTCCCAAGAAGATGGACTTCTGTCCTCCTCCAGTAGCAAGACCACAGTGAGGTTCATTAATTTTCTAATTACCTGTGTGTTAGCAGATTTGATCCATGTCACCCATTCCACACTTGGATCATGTTTTAAGCTCCTAGCATTGATACTAACAAAGTCCTTGTGCTAACTATGCTACTTTTAACCACTGAAGCCCATGGTGTTTGTAGGTCCAGACCCAGGACACAGGGAACAAACAGCTTGCATGGTAGTAATGCCAATATACTGGCCATGGCTGGTGTTCCAAATGGAGCTCCTCTTCAGAGAGCCTCTGTCTTAACTTTACACCCTTCTATACCTCTCCTGGAGCCCTTTCTAGTTGCCTGACAGAGAGCCAAGGAAAGAGCTCCTCCCATGCTGGCTGAAACAAGTCATTGAACAATGCCACCTCCCAGCATGGGAGGTCAGGCAGGCGAGTGGGTGACAAGGAGGAGGGAAGAACGCACCTTTGAGCAATAGCCTTTGTGATGTATTTGGATGAGGGTGTTTGTTCACAGCTCCAACGATTTTTCCACCTCCAGCAAACTGCTGACTACCATCTGATGGCAAAATAAGCCAAAATTGTGTGCATCGCCTCTACTGCTTGCTCTGATAGCAGAACATCTGCATAGCTGTGGTCCTGAGCCCCTCTGGTAGTTTGAAGTTTAGGATTCAGATCCTCTGTATAAAAAAGGATGTGAGGTAATCCACTTTTCGTTCAGTGGCTTTCATAGATGTGGAGGGTGAGAAAACATGCTTAGAACAGCCGTGGAGTTTAAAATGAGTGTGTTGGCTGCAAAACACTGTGTGGTGGGACACACTTCCCTGCATTTGGCACGTGCTGGAAGAGCTGGGGTTTGAGAAGCACAATTCAGATTTCAGTAATCTACATAAAAGGTCATCTCAAGGAACGATAGACGTAGCTACTGTGGAGTATTTTTTGTCCACTAGGCTTGTTATCCTGTCAAAGAATATAATTAAATTGGCTTCTCAGATGCACTATAAGCCCCAGTTGTCTGCTATTTATCACCTTATTTAGCTGCTCACACAACAACTAGGTTATTAATTCCTTACCTATTTTTTAGCAATTGATGTAGTGTTCTTTGTGTTTTAGTTCCCCGTCCTCTATTACCTGTATAGACTGGAAGCTGTCTCATTTCTTGGAAGGAAAAGTTGGCTTATATTCTTTCCCAGCAGATAACATTTAGGGTCACACTTTGCTTTCAGGAGTGCTCTTAAGTAATCATCAGCAATTGTGATTATTCAGCTGGTTACCCGGTTTACATTTAGTGGTGCTACATTGAGTAATAGCCTGTATTTAAGTTTTCTGTGTCTTCATGTTGAACTTCATAGATTTGTTGCTTCCTTCCTGCTATCAGGAAAGGCTTTCTAAAGGTATTATGCTATTTGGTAGAAAATAGGCAAGACTTTCAGTCTTCATACAACCACAATAAACCAAAATGCTCTGTGTGTCTTTCATGTAGTTACTGAAGGGTATCCACCTGCTTTATTAACATGAACTAATATGTTCTCAATGGCTTCTCTGTAGTAGAAGAATATCACTCTTGCTATGTTTTAGAAAAGACAAACTGGGATTCAGAAAGGGTGTGGATTGCTCCGAGTTCATTGAGAGCCACAAGCTGTGATTGAAATCTCTAATACCTGCCTTGAATGGCTACACTGGAGTACGTGTAGTACAAAAGCTGCTCAGAGCTTACAGAGCTTCCTCAGCTCTGTAAGACACTGATAACTCAGAAGAGCCCTCACTTTCCTGGATGCTCTCTCTTCCTGCAATAGCAAGATACACACTTTGGGTGAAATGCTCCCCAAATTTCTTCTGGTTGTTTTCGCCACCCACAGGAAACAACATGTGGGTCTGGCAGCTTCCCCCACCTTCTGGATGCAGCTTGTACCCTGATCACCCTAAAATCCTTTCCTAGAGAGACTTCTGCCAGGATATAAGAAGAAGGAGGTTCTAGATGTAGGCAAGATCTTGTCACCCAGGACAATAGGCTCTTAGGGGTAGAAAAGTCATACTTTTTCAGCCTACTTTCCCTAAGCTGTGGCAAGACAAGTTACATTGTGCTGATGAAAGAGGAGCCTGTGTTTTTGGTATTGGTGGGGCACAGCGAGTCTTGGAGGTAGAAGTAGCTAACCTCTTTTCTCAGCATCAGTCTCTCCAGGGGTTGCTCCTACTTCTTCCATCCAGGCCTATCTTCTTTTCTCCCTCCTTTTCCCAAAACCCTAAACCCTGGAGTAGTAAAATTAAGTTTTGCCAAAGTCACTGAAGCATTGAGCTGTTCCTGAGCTATAACCTCTCTGTGCATTTCCTATTTTCCATGCTCCAGTATCTGAGGTAAAAGCTTTCTTTCTCAAAGAAGGAAGGTTCTATCAAATACAATTCCAGGCCTGGAGGGGGAAGAGCGAATAAACATTCAAAATTTATATTCTTAAATGTAATGAATTTTAAAGACAATCTTGTGTTTTGAGACGTGACACGTGCTTTTTTTATCATTTGGAGCTAGCAAAAGTACAAGTGTCTGGGGAAGTTTTAAAACCTGTTTACATTATAAACAGAGTACATTGCTCCCATTCCCCACTCCAGATCAGCTATATTGGGTTTTTAAAGAGTGCCTCTCAGAAACATCAGCTCCACTCCTTCGGGGGTAGCGAGATCTTCTCTAAAATGATCCTGTTTGCCCTCTAGAAAATTCAGCTTCACAGGTGGAATCAGGCCCCAACAGAAGGGCACAATGACGTGGAGGAACAGCAAGAGGGATAAACAGCTCCAAGCTGCCCTTCCTCATGCAGGGATGCAGGTGCTCGAGTGCGAGACACTCGGGCGACGCGCTGGGAGAGGAAGCTGGCTCTCTGCCTGAGCAGAGCAGCAGCTGAGATATTAATTCCATGCTGCTGCAAGTGCTGAGTTCCCTCAAAATGAAAATCAGGCAGTTGTAAAGAGAAGTGGAGACCCAGGGTTAACTGTGATATCCTGCAGGAGAAGATAATATTGAAGCGTTGTCAAGCGCTTTCACACGCCCCGGTCATTTCATCTTTGTGTCCGACACAATGGCCGGGAAGGGAGCACAGCACTTAAGGCTCAGAAGGGAGAGCAGGTAGGGGCAGAAGAAGCTAAAGGGCTTGGAAGGTCAGAGAAGAGAAGGAAAAACATTTCCATGTTTCTCACAGCAACCTGAGCAATAATCCTGGAACATGGACACAGCTGCAGCCGGCAAAAAAGATGCAAAACCAACAACAAAATCCTCCTGGGATTAGGAAACAGTGAGGAGCTAGACTGAAAACCAGGCACATTTCAGAATAAATTCAGTGTTTCAAAAGCAATGATGTGAAAGGCACGTGAGCCACAGTAATAAAATGTGATATGAGCTGTTACCGTAAACAGGGAGGAATAATTGACAGGGAACTAAAACAGATCCGCACAGCGTGCATAGCCCAGGGCTCTGCAAACACATTGCTGAATGAGAGGAAGAGGAGTGGCGTGGGGAGAAGTCAGAGAGAGACTGACAAATCACAGCCAAAAAATAAATAAACCACACAACAGCCCGCGATCCCTGAGACTGAAGATTCAGCTGGAATGTGTCTTGTGGTGGATCAGCAGAAAGAATAGTAGGCAAAAACCAGACTCAGTCTTAGCCCAAACTAGAAGTATTGGTATTTTTATATATAAAAATAATATAATGAAAACCAAATGTCTTTGGGGCTGAAGAAGAGAGATAGTGTTTGTGAATTGGTTGGCCAGTTTGTTTCATCCTTTGGGCATGTTTGCTATCAAAAACCTGCAGCTTAGGAGAAAGTGGCCAGTTTGGATGTGGAGGGGAGAAAAGCCATGGCTGGAATCGGAGACACAGCACCACAAACAAAAGCTCTTTGGAAAAGAGTCTGGTGTGGTGATGGAGTAGGCAAAGATGCAGGATAAACAGCACAGAGTGCAGAAAGCTGCAGCTGAGCAAAGGCTTCCCAGAATATCTGGCAGGTTATTACATTCTTCTGACACGTGAAAGTATGTGCACAGACACAAATGTATGCATGCTATGCATGTTGGTGTATGTTTATGGACTTCAAAACCACCTGAGAATAACTATGGGTGGTGTTTGTTCCAACAGAGAAGGATGTTGCTCTTTCACAGTTCAACAGAGTGGTGCTGCACAGCCTCTTTCATGGAAACCATATCCCAGAAATGCTCAGTGACTTAAATAATACAGGCACTGCTTTAAATAATAAATAGTAGTGTACAAATGAAGGATGTTGGGGGACTGCAGGAAAGGAACACCAGTGATGTTTTCAGCTGATATTAGAAAAAGATGGAGGGGCAGATGGGCACTTGTGACTGACCATTGGACAAGAAGGGATCATTGCTTTGTACCCCACAGCATGTGGGGAGCTGGCTACAACAAGGGGCCGTAGTCATGTTTCCTGGGGTGCCTACAGGTGGTTAGCAGCAATCCCTGCTCACAGGCAGCAAAAATCTAAGGGGGTTTTACCACTGCCACCCCTACAGCCACAGACAAATGCACACAGATGGATGGAGAAGTATCACTTAGTCCCATTCCATTAATATTTGTGATGCTTTCTCCCTCTTTTGCTCTTACAAATGCCCATTCCTGCAGTTTCTCAAGCAATCTCCACAGAGGGGACTTGTAACCATTTCCCTGCACCTTGCAAATACAGTTTACACCTTAATTGGGATGTAAAATTTTCAGTGCTTCTTCTGAATAACTAAAATGTTTTTTCCATACATGTGAAGAGAAGTGTGTCAGCCTTTGATCATCAGTAACTATCCCCTACCTAAAATATAATTGGCTATGGCAATGTAACTTCCTTGTATCTTGTGACTATTAGGAAAGACGGGCAGATAAAGAACAAGAATTGAAATGAAACTCTGATGATGAATAAAAATTCCTGCCATTGCAGCAAATTCATGGCATGTCATAAACCAACTGTATACGTCTGGGCATGCATTCTTTGGTCGTTTGCACTCCCTGCCTGCTCAGAAAACGAGAAGAGGGGGAAGCACAACAAGCCAGTTGTTGTCCAGAGGAAAAAAGTAGAGAAAAGGACTTTCTGCCTCACTAAACCTCAGGATTTGACACTTTTCTTGGTTCTCCAAGGGCTCAATGAGAGGCAAGAGCATCACCTCAAAGAGTGCTTAGAGCTCTGTAGATTCAATCTTGTGTGTTTTGACAGATGTTTTGATTCGTTTTGCTGAGATCTTTGGGACAATAGGTAGATCTCTCCTACATGTGTGTGTCCCTCACTCCAAATGCCTTAGTTTTGTGGACATTGTAGAGGAACCTACAATCATGGTACATCTAAGCCAGTCTGCTTGACATTGTGGGAAACTGCTCTGTGAGTCTGTTCAGGGCCTTGTCATAGATCAAAAAAAGGTTCCACAGACTTCCTCAGGCTTTGGATCAGATTCTGCAGAATATGCTCAACACTAATTTTACGTTAAACTGTCACTTCTATATCCTGAGATTCATCATTTTCAGAGAGGGTATACATACTCATGGCATTTATATTTTCTTCCAGTGACATGAAGATGCTGTGTAGTACATATATGCATTTTGTTCAAGATACCTGTTAAAAGGAGGGGGGGGAAAGATAATAAGCAAAATTGTCCTTCCCATGTCGTTATCAGCCATGGTGTGATTAGGAACAGAAGTGCCATTAGAGGTGAGAGTCTGGCACCCTCACCAAGTCAGATGACTGTCTGTGATGTCTTGAAGGGGTAAAAAGCTTTCCCTGTTAAGCAGCTTCTTCATAAGTAAAAGATGTGCCAATATCCATCTCCATTATTCCCCTGCACACTGCACTGTGAGCACCTGGAGGTGTCTCAGACTCAGCAGTTTAGTTTGGATTACCTGAGTGCTTTTGATGAGGCTTTCCTGGTTGTGCCCCATCTCCTGCTTTGGCTTGCAGAGTGGAGCAGCCTTAAAGCTGCTAATGGTGATTCAGTCCACAGGTCCAAACCAGCCCCCCACCCCAAATGGTTTCACTGCACAGGTCTGCTCTGATGGACCTTCACCTCTCACTTATGAAAACGTGCCTGAGATACCATTACCACAGCTACTCCGTTAGCCCTTTGTTCATCTTTTTGTTTTAAAAGCAGAGATCTGTTTATCCCCTGAGCAGCAACCGTGAGGCGTAGCAAGGTCCCACATGGCATTGACGTCTCTGCCAGGGCAAAGATGATCTTCCTCCAGGAAGGCATTTGTTCTCATTTGGGTCTCCTATGGGCATTACTGGTCAGCCAAGTCTGTCTTAGTTAATTAATCCTTGACCCATCATTTTGTGCTTTTCAGGTTGCCCCAGTGGTGTTCTTTTACTGAGATCTGATGCTTAGGGAGGTGGTTATGCAGCATCCTCCCTTCCCAAGGTAACTTCATAGCCATTGCAGTGCCAGAAATAATGTGATATGACCTCAGATATCTAGCTGAGTGATTCCTGTGCAACAGGGGATAATGAAATTCAAGTGTCTGTCTTATTTGCAGTGTTTGCAAGCAGCTGCCTGAAAACAGCCCAGGCACTGTTTGGAAACAGTGCACGCAGGCAACAATCAGATGATTGCTCTGGCAAGAGGCGTCACAGATGGGTGTTGTTATCTCAGCTCTGAGTTTGGTGGCTGCCCACCCCCAAGAAGAGAGACAAAGCTTGATGCAGTGGCAGGCCCTCTGAAACACTGCCATCCAAAATGGCAAGGGACAGGGGCTTGCCCTGACTCAGACTTGGTGGCCACCTGCACTCACTGGGGCTGCCTGCACACAGTTTGTCTGGGCAAATACAAGATTTCAAACAGGTATAAATCCACTACTTGCCTAACGAGCTGGGCTAATAATCAACTGTTCCCTGTTCAAATCTTTTCTTCTTCCTACCTGGAACTTGTGTATGATTGTTCTTGGCTGCACTATTTTACAAATCTAGCTTAGCTAGATGACAGACCTGTCTACTGCCAGAAAGTGCTGCCCTTGTGAGTATTTATAGATCACAACCAACGTCAGTTCTTGATCTTCTCTGGACCCAACTTGAAGCTGTCATGAAAAATACTGACTGAGCTCTTTTTTTTTGACAATTGCTTGGACATCTATGAGCCAGTCTTTAATTTCACCAGTGCAGAACTGGCTATACTGATTTTTAATTGTCTTTTTTTTAATGAGAAGGACACATACAACTGTCAAATAGACATGTCTTATTTCCAGCGATCTATAAAGATAACTTTAATCAGATTAATTTTAAAAAATCTCATTTTTATAAGAGGTTTCATTGATTGCTTTTAAGAAAATAGGTTTCAGCATTTGCTGGCATTGAGTGGGCTTCCATTCATTAATGCTTTATTCACCTCCCATATGGGCTTAGCAACAATTTTGCCTGGGACTAGTGACAGACTGATTGGACTTGGGAAATCCAGGTATGGACTCACAGTTTGAAGGGGCTGGCATGCTGCTGGCTGGCACATGATCAGCATGACACCAGGCATGCAGTACCAGCTGCACAGGTGCCCAATCTGCCTGCAGGGGGGACCGGACAGGTTTGCAACCAAATCTTCTGCACATGCAGGGGAGCATGGCCCAGTATGTAATGCCCCCATTTCTGGGGACAACCCTGGGCCATGCTGTTTAACCAACAGTCACTTCTCTGGCCCTTTGTAGCTTCCCCTGTCTTTCAGTGTGCTCTACAAATACTCTCAGTGTTTCAGGAAGCTCCTCAGACACTTCTTTCAATATTCTTGGTCACAGTTTTCTGGTACTACTTCTGTGCATTGCTGTGATGGCTGGTTACAACCTCCATTGCTACTGATGAGGTAGAAAATTTCTTCCTTCCTGTGAAATAACTACATCCCATTTCTTTCCAAATACACAATATAAATATTCAATGAATAATTCTTCTTTTTGTGCTATCACAATTGGCAATTCTGCCACCTTTAACATTGGAGCTACAGGGGCTAACAAATGGAAGAGACATTACTGAACTTGATGAGTGGCATTTTTGTCAGAGAGAGAATGGGTGTGAAATGCCGACAAAAATGTTTAAGTATGAAATCACAAGGAGGTTATAACCAACCAAAATACCAGGTTCTAAATGCTTTCCACACTCTGCTCCATCCCTTGGGATCTGGAGACAAAAAAAACTACTTTAATACTACTATTTCCATGGAGAAGATTGTTTGATGTGGCAATACAGATAGCATGGGGATTTGATGGTCCAAGAGGTCCCCATGAATCCTATCCTCCTGTATGATTGCAAGGATTTTGTTAGGTCTTAGTATACTTAAATAATGCCTTCTTGGCCTTAATCTTTAAAATCCAGGATTTTTTTCATTAATGTTTTATCTTCTTCCATCAGCTGTATCTTTCCTAGGTGGTGACTTGTTTGCACAGTCACCAGACTTTCTGTTATTCTCATTTGTTACATATAATAAGGTTTTCAATAATCATTGTTGCTTGTCACTTTCACTTCTTGTCTTTACTAAGATGGATTTGAGACCAGAAAGCCTCTCACAGAATGACAGGTTGTGGGTTTGGGAGGAATCTAATTGTTTTCTTCAAACACAATGTTCCTATTTCTATGCTAAAATTTTTCCTTGCAACAATTATTTGACTGTAGCTGACCTCTTGAAATTGTCCTTGGAAAGAAGTGGTCTGTCTGCACCCAGAGGAGTTTGTCAGGTGCTTCCATGCTTCCACAGAGGGAACCAGCTCTCTGAGGGACTTGTTTTTACCCATCCTGAAAGAAAATATATCCATTATTCCCTGCAAGTATAAGATTGTTTTCACAGTGCTGGCTCCAAACCTGTAGGATCCAGCTCCTTTGTTGAGACTTTGGTGTTCAGCCAAGCCCCAGCTAGCAGGGTGGGCTGCCAGGTCTGGCAGTCCTGAGGAACTGGGGACCCAACAGCCACTTCCAGGCGTGGAAGTGCCAGTGGAGGGCTGGGAGGTGAGGCAGGGCATGCAGATTGGTCATTTCTCACTGGGGGCGGCACCCAGGGATGCCAGCAGTTCTGTGCAGAGCAGCACAGGACTGTCTGGGGGGTTGGTATGCAGGGCAAGGAAACCCAGGCACCCCTGATGAAGAGTAGTCAGGCTGTAATTGAATCCCTTTCAGTTTATACCCTGCTGGCAGCTTAGCTTTGGGAGTGCCACAAAAAAACCCCTGTGCACTGAAAAAACACAACAGCTCCGGGCAGGCAGAGGCATTTTCCATACATGACCCACGGTGAATTGCCTCTTTATGTTCAAGCTTCAACTCCTCATTAGCAGCGGGGTCATTGGCTGCTCCTCCCTCCAAAAAACCACAGAGGCAGCACTAAGAGCTGGAGTGAAAGAGGAGTAAGCACTTTTCAATTAGCCACGAACTTAATGAGACGTGAGACTGTGGCAGCGGTGTGGAAGATGCCGGGTGTCCCTGGGCTGGGCTGCAGCTGGCAGTGCAGCCCAAGGGCACCCACAGGCACGGGGGACTCAGCCTCTCCACTTGTTCAGTTAAGCCTGCTGCTGATTTACAGCCATAAATGTCAGGTTGGGCTGCAGTGGCATAAATAACAGGTGACATTTTAACAATATTGTCGGCACCATGCGCGGCGCCTTCTGATGTGGATGAGTTACGCGAGGCCAATGCGAGTTCTGGGGGGTTCGTTAGTTCTCCTCTTTCGAGGCAATCGCCTATTTGCTCCTGAAAACAAATGTTAAATTAAAAAACACTCATATGCATTGCAAATAGCTTCTGAGGAGGATTTCTGACGCTGTAAAATGGCAGAGCTATAACTCTGAGTGAGTGAATACTGAGAGAGGATGAGAGATGGCTACAAAGAGAAGCATCCTCCATGCACATGTCGTGAGCAATGGGATGGAAATTGTTCCTGATAATTTAGTCTTCTGGGCATGGCAACTTGGCTTTAACAACAGGTTTTGCTGTAAAAACATTCTCTATGTTGGCATCTGCCTCTCAATGTCCCGGGCCTTTCACATACCTGGAACAATCCAGTAAAGTAAAATGGAAGATGTATATATAATGCATAATATAGCAAAATCTTCTCTTGCTGCCAACCCTTTGATTATTTCTAAATGACACAATAATTAAACAGAGTGATTTATCACAGAAATACGTGGGAAGTCACAGCCTGATTAAAAGAGGGGAAAAAAACCCCATCAACTCACAAATATAAAAGTACTGAAAGTCTGCACCTTGATCCAAATCACCTTGAGAATTCCAAGCCATTTAACAATATTTTACAAGCTGTTTCAAGCCACACAAAGACTTAACCCCGCTGCCAGCCAGCAGCAGCAGCAGCACGGCAGCATGGTGGCAGGGAGGGAGCACTCCACTTATCCCTCATTTTCCTTTGGCACTTCTTTCTGCCTCCAAGTCAAATGAGCTCAGCTGATGCTCCTTAAAACCCGCTGCGTTCACTCCATTACTCCCTTCCTGTCACCCACACTTGGCACCAGAGAAGGGATCTGCTGAACTCTCATCATTGCTGAGAAAAAGACCAGCCTGGAGAAAAAGGATCCCCAATGGCTCCCAGTGGCCTGGATGCATCCATCCCCAAGTGTTTCTCTTCCACCTGCAGGAGGTGTGGAACAGCAGGGGTTGTGCACCTGCAGCTCTTATGTGATGTGATTTCCACAGCAGCTTTACCTCGACATCCCCTCCTGCACTGAGAGCAGTGCAGGGTCCTAGACCTGCCTCTCCTCTCGCCCCATGAGCTGCTGCTGCCTTGGTCACCCTGCAGAATGGGAGTAGGCTGTGCTCCCACACTGGTGGCACTGCTCACATCAGGACACGTCCAAACTGCTGTGTGTCCAGCTGCCTCCTTTGCTGGGGTGTGCATTTCAAAGGATATTTAGAGCTTGGACCTGTGACAGTTTGGACTCATGGCTGATCTGACACCTACACCTATTTTTATTTTTAATTATCTGCTGAAACCCAATTTTTTTTTCTTAAAGCATTCTTGCCACACTGCAAAATCCCAGTTTGGTTATAACCAAAGTTCAGGAGTTCAGCAGCAGTCTCCAAGATGGCTAGGGAAGGGCAGTGTGTGATGTACAGGGAGAAGCTGGGTGAACTGGGTTTGTTCAGAGGTAAGAGGAGGCATGGGGAGATCTTAATGTTGTCTGCAATGGGAAGGCACAGAGAAGATGGAGCCAGATTTTTGTTGGAGATGCACTGTAGCAGAGACAACAGGTGTGAGGTGGGATGAGAGCAATTTGGAAAATTGTGGTATGGGAAAAGCTCCTTTTTCCTTATAAGGGTCATCAAAGCTTGAAATAGAGTCCAGAAAAATTAGGAAATCTCTCTTCTTGGAGCTATTCATGACTCTCCTGGACAAAGCCATAAATAACCTGCTTTAATTGGGCCTGCTGTAGTGGGGCCTTCAGCTGGATGGCCTCTGGAGCACCTTCCTGACTTCAATTAGTTTGGGATTTGGTGAACATCATTTATTGAGCTGTTCTTTTCTTCTAAAATGAAAAAAATACCTCTTTGATGAGGAGATAATATACTTGTTATAAACCCTGTCCCCTGGGATCTCTCAGAACTGGACAACTAAAGTACTAAATATATGCACCACCACTCAGAGCTGGTATTACATTGCCAGCACTTCACAGTTAATTATTTTTTGCTTTCAAAGGAGGAAAAGTAATTTAAAAAATAGTTTAATATCAGTCTCACACCAAAGGTGTTTCTTACTGCTTTTCTTCTATAAACCATCAGTAGCATTAATTAAAATTTTCATTTCTTTTCCAGTTCCTTTTCTACTGTGAAGACTGGATCTTTAATAAGTAGGTGCCATCCCAGCAGTGAGTCCTTTCAGAATCAGGTCTGGATTTGTAGGAGGAGGCACACATGTGGGATCTTGAGGAGAGTGGCATGGTGGTGTCAGAATTACAAAGGCTCTAATCAGCAGAGAAAACCAGACCTGGTTGTGAGTCATGATCCATAGTCCCAGGAGCACTCCAGCACTCAGAGCTACCTAAGGATCTGCCCAGCTCCCAGGAAGGCAAGACTGGAAAGGAGAGATGTATTCATGTATTTAGTCTCTCCTCCTGGAGGTACTGTTCCCTGTCTCCCCCCTGTCTAATTCTAGGACCTGGCAGTGCTGCTGGGATCCCAGGTCCGAGTCCTCCCAACTCCATCACTGCTCCCCAGCAAGGAAGAGGGGTGACCCCAGCACATACTACTCCCCCAGACTGCCCTGAGTTTGGAGACTAAAAATGGACAATCAGGGACACAGGACACTGAAGTGACAGGACTCTTGTGGAGTTTGTCACCCTATAGTGCTAAGATATCCCTTCGAGGATGCTGTAACTTGGAGCACAGCAGCACATATTCCAATATTTGGGCATATCAAGCTATTAGAGGGTCCTGCTGTGCACCTTGCTCCTCTCTAAGTAATTGCCAGATTTCTGGGCCCCTTTACTACTCTGAATATTGATCAGTCTTCAGGAGCAGCACCAGGCTCAGCAGTGATTCTTCCAGAGCATTCTCTCTCCAGTGGGAGTGCTAAACTTTTCTTCCCATGTTTGCTTCCAATCTCATCCTTCATTCATTTGTGAGCATTTGATGTGGAATATGGTTGGAGAAAGTGTGGGATAACAGCAGGATTTTCCTTCTTTGTATATCTGGTGAGGGCATTTCAGGGCACTTAGAGTGGAAAAGTGCAGCTCTCTGCCGAAGAACTTCCACTCACACTGTCTGCAATGGTCCCAAGAGATCATTAATTCTATTTATTCCAGTTTTCACTATCTGATGAGCATGGAAATCACATCCTGTACAGAAATTGGACACACTTGTTTCCTGCTGCTGCTGCTCTGGTACCTGTGCTGTGAGTCTGTGCTATACTGCTGAGAGCACAGTCACAGGCTCACTTCTCCTTCCTGCTCCAACTCCAGACTTTGCAGGCCAAGAGTGGCACAAACAGAGATGCTCTGACCACCTTCTGAGGCTGTCTATCCATCAAGAAATGAGGACAAGAAATTAAAATGTGCATATTTCTATGCAGAACAGGTGAACCCCTTTGGCCAGCAAGTACTAGAAACCCCATGCACTTTATCACCAAATCCCAGTAAAATCACATAAGACTCAAGATGACACACGGACTCCAGTGCTATCAAGTCACAGGCACAAAGCTGAAACACTGGGCCCAGCATCTTTGTACAAGATCTAAAATCAGGAAAACCTTGAGTTAACTCAATTGTACATAAATACGTGAGAGAAGACAACCTCACCTAAGGGCACCATATTCCACACCTTGCCTCTTGTGCAGAGGAGAACATCTTAGAGACAAGTCACATATTTCTTTCTGGTACAAGTACTTCAACAGTCTCTCCAAATAAACCTGTATTCATGCAAACACTGGCACATGTATTACATCCTCACCTTAAGAGTGTTTTTCCAGGGGTTTGTCATTCACACAGCACTACAGAATAGTGCTGTGAGCTCCAACAGAATGAGATATGGTATTTTCAATTTGGCCTAGTCAAAAGGTATCCTCTTTGTGTAGGATATACAGAAAGAGTTACTCATTAAGCTTTCAAGGTTGTGGTGCTTGCTATCGATATCTAAGATTTCCCAGCAAAGACTTCTGTGTGGCAAGTTCTCTACACAGCTTACTTACAAGAAAAACAGAAGCCGTGGCAGACTGGGACATCCTGCAGGACAAATGGGGCAGACCAATGGATTTAGTCTTACAGGCACCAGATTGTATTTTTAGTTTGTCTGATGTTGCAGTTCCATATGACATGGAAACTGAAGGGGTTTGTCAGACTTGTGTCATCCTTTCTAAACCATCCTTCAGGTGAACGGGCTCAGAGGCATCTCACACCTGGTTTTGCTGCTGTTTTTTCTCCTGCTTGTTTCATTGCAAGACTACTTGTTAATCTTCAAATTATGTTTGACATCTCACTGTAAATAGTCTGGGTTATAAACATCTCAGGTGTCAAAGTCTGAGTGCATTTGCCTACCATTCTGGTTTGCATCTCTTTCTTACTGTGCCTATTCAGCAGCTGTGTCCTCAGTGATGACTGTTTGAACCTGGAATCTGATTTAGACACAGGTCTGGGTTTAACCAGTTTGAGCTGGCTGACAGGTGGACATTCAACTCCAAATGAGAAAAAGTAACTCCAGAAGGTCTGGTGAGGAGCCAGGGAAGTGGTGGCCATGAGCACACAGCTGTTGAGAAGTCACAGGGAACCAGGGCTCAGTCTCAGAGCAGATGAAGTCACGTAATGAACCTGGTACATCCTTGCTCCTTATCTGATTCTGGATTTCAGAATGGCTGTGTCCAGCAAAGCATTTCCTATCACTTTTGGTCAGAAGAACAGCCAAATCCAGGAAGGTGAGTACCAGTCCTCACATGGGAGATCTTTGCCAGTCCATCTCACCCTTATGTTGACAAAAGGGTTTGGGTCATCTTATTCCAGTCCCCCTGCCATGGGCAGGGACACCTTCCCCTAGACCAGGCTGCTCCAAGCCCCATCCAACCTGGTCTTGAATACTCTCAGAGATGGCACATCCACAGCTTCTCTGGGCAACCTGTGCCAGTGCCTGACCACCCTGACAGTGAAGAATCTCTTCCTAATATCTAATCTTAACCTGGCCTCTTTCAGTTGCAGAGACAGGCAGCCTGCAGAAGGCTGAACACTGTTCAGCAATAAGTATCTGATCCAGCAATAACTCTGGGGCCAACATTCTCAAGAGCACACCAACTCACATAATTATTTAATAGGATTTAAATGAAAACAGTAATTCATCAGAAATATGTAAGGAAGTGACTCTCCATCCGACAGACATTCTCCCCATACTAAGAGACACAGAAGCAATTATCTGCATGCCTTTTCCTATGCAAGTGGATTCATGTTATGCCTCTGTCTCAGAAGATATTTAAATGTGACTTGGGATTAATTAAATCTCAAGACACCTGGAGGGCAAGTCAGAAGCAGGTACATTTTCTACACCAGACATTTTAAAGCGTGGAAAAAGGAATATTTTACCAACAAGTCCTTTTGGTCTTGATGGGGGAGAGGAACTGAAGACCAGCTTGGGATTTTCAGGGGCAGAGAGGCAGAAGAACCCAAACCATGAAAATGTAAGTGCATGTAATCGCAGCCAGCACCTGATGCAGCTGATGGTCTCTGGTCTCCAGCAGCAGTTGAAGGGCTGAGAGGTTCCACTGGTGCTGCACATTGTGCAGGTGACTGTTTCAGGTTACCTGTTACTAACAGCAGACCCCTTTTGGTGACAGATCTGGTGATGGCAGCAATTAAGAGTCTCACCTCCTGTGAAGAGGCTCAAGGTTGCCCCATTCTCCTCCCCCATCTTGTTCCCGCCGTTTGGGCAAGGAAAGGTGTGCAGGGTCCTCCACCTCCATGCAGGAGGCACCTGCTGCTGGTCTTTCCATCATACATGAGCTCACATGTCAGAGTATCAGAGTGTCTGGGAATAATTAAATCTCAGAGCAAAGCCCCAGTGCCCCTTGACTCCAGCTCAACACCTTTCTTGAGCTTTCCCACTATGTCAGCTAGCAGATCCCCAGTAAAACATCACTTTAATGCAGTTTCCTAATTGCTAGAGACTGTTCCCTAAAGGATGAGAAACTGGTGAGTTTTAGTGGAATTCTAAGAAGTTAAGAGGAAGAAAAGAGCCAACACTGTCCTCAAGGAAAAGCTCAAGAAAAGATGAGATGGCAAACGTGTCACTGTGCCTCAGCCAGAGCAGAGGAGCTGTCCATCTCCCTGCTACCACCCTGCCTAGGAAAGCAGGCATCCCAGCAAGCCCTGATGGAAAAACTGTACCATAATCCATGTTTCCAGGAGCTTGCCTGGGGGAAAGAGCTCAGTGACACAGAAGCATTGAGGCTCAGTTCACGTGCTCTGCCTTCCTATCCAGCGTGGTTTGTTCATGTGCCTGAGCCTTTGCTGCTTTTAAATTAAGTTCCAGAGCCATTTCACAACCCACAGCAGCTGTGGGACTCCTACTGCTACCCCTGCTCTCTGTGTTAAGGGACCTGTCTGTCTGCAGAAACACTTCTGACACCGATCTCTCTGCTCCCCATCCCTTTTCCAGCCCCAACTCCCACTCGCTGGAGACAGGATGGGATCCAACAGTGCTCTGCCAAGTTATGGGGCTGCCTGACAGCCACAATGAGGGAGCATGTTACATTTTAGAGGTCTGTCCAACAATTGCCTAATTAATTCCCATCCCCCACCCCTACATCCAGTATGGAGTGAGGACATCTCAATTTTCTTATTCTCCCAATGAGGGGAAGCCACAGCACAGCAAACTTCCACAATTCACTGCTGGGCATTACGAGAAGGCACATGGAAAGAGGAAGCTAATGCTGAGTGTCCCCCATCCCCTGCAAAGTAAAATACAGGGATAAAAAAGGCATCTCATGAGCAGGATTTATCCTTGCCAGCATCCCTCTCCCAGTGCACTGTGCTCGGAGGACAATTAAATTACACTGTCGTTTCCCTTTCATCATGATCCGATTTACAGGGGAATTAATAGGGGCAGAGGAAGAGGCCTGTATGAAGCCAAAGCCAGGGCAACTGGCAGCTCTGAGCCTTCTTGAAAAACAGGAAGCTTGCCAGGATGTCTTTATTAGAGAGGAGAAGGGGGAGAGAGGAAAGGGCTGCTGCAGGAATGAAAGGCAGATACAGACGTCAGCCTTGTTTACAGCAGGGATTTTGCACTGGTGCAGCTAAACCCTCCAGGCCAAAATCCACCCATAGGCATCTGCCACCAGCACAGCTGGAAAAAAAAAAATCACGGCTGAGACTTCTTGGGGGCTGCATGAAGAAGGAAGTCTGCTACAAGAAGGGTTTTTGTCTCACTTGATCATGTGGCTCCAGAGGTTGTGCCACACCTTTGAGTGGTGATTTCCCATATTTCCCTGAGGAACTGCTCCTCCCCTGAGCTCACAGGATCAATGTCCCCATGGAGCAGCCTGCAGCAACTCTGTCTGTTCCTGACAGTGCCACCCTGATGGTGACCAAGCCTGTCACCCAAGTGGGCCAGCAGGTGTCATGGAGACACGATTACTTGAATACATAATAAAATCCCAGCTTCTCCCAGGTTGTTTGTCCAGGCTGTGAGTGTGCTGCTCTGCAGATGGAGACATGGGAGCTGGCTCTTGTAGTGGCACTTCACATCCAGGCTGGTTATGGCTTGGATGCCCTATGCTGCAAGCTCAGCTGTCGCTGCTGTTGCCAGCTGTGCTCCAGAAGCACTTTGGCAGCTTTGGGACAGCACAGAGCCACAGCAATTACACCACAGGGCCAGTGAGCTCTGTGCAGGTTGCACATGAGGGTGCTTTTGGGACAATTCTCTGTGTAAAGCCAGATGAACTCCAAAGGCATCTGGTTTGATGGCACTCCTGCTACTCCAGAGCAACCCATGTACCTCTGTGCCACACTGCCTCACACCTGGGAGCAGTGCTGTGTGGTGGCACTGGGACAGGCCTCTGCTAACTGGGAACTGGGGTGTACAGAAGCTGGTGGGAACAAGAGGCACAGGGAAGAATGTTTCCAGGTCTGTGTTCCCACTCTCCAGAGCCCCTGCAGCACCTTTGCTCTTTGTTCTCTGTCATGTTCCATGTTATTGAGGTTTTTCTGCTCACCTGAGTAGCTGAGCCCTTGGATGAACTTCCAGTGTCCAGACTGTGGAAAGGGAGAGGAGACAGGGTGCCCCTGGGAAGCCATATCTCAGGTAGTTATGTTGACTGCATCCTTAAATTTACATCTCCAGTGCCTCTGGCACTGGAAAGGCACGGTGATATTTTCTGCATCTAATCCTTTTTGAAGGTTGACTTATGGTAAAACTTTTGAGATGTGCTGGAATCCCTCAGCTCATGTTAACTCCCCTCTGTGTGAGGGATAGTCTCTCCAGATGACAGATCACATAACAGATGAGGGATGTCATTGTCATTTCTCTCCAGAGATGGAGAAAAGCAACTCAGGTCATTGGAGAGTTTCTGAAGAAGCTTCCTGTGTATGGACTTCTCTTTGACATCAGGGGAATGGAGGTGATGGAGCAAAAGAAATGGATCAAAACCACTTCTGGAGTCTTGAGATTCCTGGGCAGGAAGAAAATGGTTCCAGAAGCCATAGCAGGTAGATCATAGCTGTACAAAGGTGTAACTGCTTCTCAGGAGCACAAATAGAGGAAATGTCAATTATTAATTTCAGAAATAAAATGATGAAAGGAGGGAAATAAGTAGAGAGCTAGAATTACTTGCATTCAAAAGAAGCCAACTTGCATAGTGAGTTCCATCCTGGTGAGGAGATGGCAAAGCCTATGTGTACCTGATGAATGAACCAGCTGTTAATTCTTAATTTCCATGCCCATCTCCTCCCATCCTGTTTTCACCTGGGGCTGCCTCTCAGGGAGGCACAGTTCTGATACAGCTTTGTCAGTGGGACCAGTGGGCTGAGTTAGCTCAGGGATCTAAGGGAGACACTCATTTAAAGGGGGGGGCTTATTATGCAAATAATACCCTGCTGCTTTGTTTTAATTACTGTTGCTTGAGTTATGACATTAGCTCTGAGTGGCAGGGCCACTGCTGTGTTGTCACTGTCACCCATAGTCCCACAACAGCCACCCAGCCCAGCTCCTTGTCCCTGATCTTGGCTACACCTCATCGACCTGCCCTTTTTCCACTGCCAAAACAGTGCCAGCAGCGAGTTTTGTCTGAAGTGTAAAGGGGAATCTCTACTGACAGTAATGCCCAAGCAACCCCTAATGACAATTTGGCACCTGAATGGTGTGCGTTGGTGAAGCATCACTTCTGCTGAGGTTTTACTCAGGCAGTGGTGGCATGAGGACTGTGGGAGACAGGCATCCCAGCCAGTGACCCTCCAAAAGCAGGGGGAAGTGTGCTAGGAAAGGGAGAAGGAGCTGGAGAAACTGATGACACTGACTTCAAAGGTGAAGGATTCTCTTTATACACTGAAAGTGACTGAATAAAATGACTGGCATCATCACTGAGCTAAACAGGATTTTCCACTTGTGTTGGATTATTTTAGATGACATTTTGATTAGCCTGATTGGTGTTGATTTGTCCCTGAGAAGTGTATTACTTTAATTTAGCCTTATATTGAAAAAATACTTTGAATTACGATACCATTTATTAAAGTTGATTTGCTTTCTCCCAACAGATGTGTTAGCTTTGCCCAGCACTAGAAGCTTAATTTTTGGAGTGGAGTTCACAGTGCTGGTTCCAGCTGTGGGCAGAGCTGCCCTCTCTGTGAGCACTTGCTCACAAACCACCTGGTCATGCAGGGACTCCAATCATCCCATCCACTTAGTAAAGGAGACAGCAGATAACCCCTCATACCCTGCTGAGCTACAGTCACCTCAGGGACAGCTCACACTGCTCTATTTCACACTTTCCAGATAAACCCCTGGAGTTATGAAAAGCACTGCTTTTCCTAATATTATTAAGGCAAAGGAGTTCCTAGGAGAGGAAGGAGGAGGAAAGATTACTGAATCCTTGCTGAAAGCAAGGTGAAATCTTATGACCTAGGAATGCAGCCAGCATTAAACCCCACTGCACCAAGGTATAAAATTAACAATACATTGTTCCACCTCCACTTCCCAGTTGGGAACAGTGCTTGCACTCACTGGAACCTTCCTGGTGAGCTCCATCTGCACTCAGCCTTCCGTGACACCGGGACAGAAATGGCCCCTCATCTTCAGCCACACATTCTGGAGCCTTCCTTCTGACAGAAGGGCACCTGGAGACCCAAACAAGCATTTTGAGGACACCCATGAAAGGTTTTGTGCAGGTCATATCAATAAGTGATCAAGGCACCTCTTGGGATGCTGCTGTAGTCCTTGGCTGTGGAAGAGCTGCAGCTCTTTGCTCATGTGCCCCGTGATCTGGAGATGGTCAAGCGCTGCAGCAAGTGAAATAAAACACAGACTCACCTCCTCCTCCTCAGGGGGAAAGCAATTTGAGAAGGAGCACCTTGTTTAGTCCACCTGGGAATTGCTGAAGGATGTATTCAGGAAATGTCTGGATTGCCCCTGGCAACAGCAAAAGCCCAGGTTTTTCAACCCTGTGGCTGTATAGGGTCAGCCATGGCCCCAGCTCCTTTGGTTGCCTTTCACAGCTCAAATGCACTGGGAGCACTCCCTCATAACCATCAGCTTCTCAGTCCTGCCAGGTGAGGGAAATGTTTCCAAGATTTCATTTAATACCTGTGTTTAATCCATTAGTTCTCCCTGCAGACCTCCTGAAGGCTGGGCTGTGATTAAGGAGGAGATAAGTTCCCTGTTTATTGCTCTCCTGATACTTCTTCACTTTCCTCTACACTTTCACAGTTTTCTTCCTACAGTCATGCAGTGCCTAGGAAATGTGCATGGGAGCCCCCTGCTCTGTCCCCTTGGGATGGGTTGGAGAGTCCACCCACACTCCAGCAACACAGCTCCTGCTCTCCTGTGAGGCCCTCTGAGATTCTGTGATTTTATGGAGTTACAGCCCTTGATGTGAGGAAAAGTTATCAGCAAAATGGACTGAGAGTCATCTGCAACCACTTTTTCCCCTTGATTCCTTGCCTTTAAGCTGCAGGCTAGAGTATCATTTGCTTTGTTATCTCAGTTTAAAGGAAAATTCATTATTTTTCATATTTTTCTTTTTCAAAATACAAGAGGAGGGCAGCAGGAAGTGGCCAGGCCAGGAAGGAAGGAAAGTAACCATCTCCAGTAGACCACGTTCTACATAGAGTTCTTTCTGTAATATGCTCCATGAATCCTGCAGCACGGCCACGACTCCTGTAAAAACCAGAGAGGACAGGCATGAGTATTGAATCACAGCAGCTCTCTCTGTGCTTCTGCAGCTGTCACTGCTGCAGCACAGGCTGCATTGCTCTCACTGAACACTTGGCTTCTTCTAGTGCTGGATAAGAAGTGCTGGATTTTCTGTGCAGATCAATCCATTGGCAGCTGTGAGGTCAGAATGGTTCCCATTTCTGCTTCACTGTTACATCCCCAGGTGCCAAAGGGTCTTGCATATGGGACAGAGAAAGGCTCTGGTTTGCTGCGCCTTTCTACTAAACAAACATAAATAATCCCTTAGTAATGCACAGTTTATTTCCCTCCCAACATGGACTTCCAGTCTTGATGCTCTTTTTATTACTGACTTAGGCATAAAGCAGTTTTTATGTTCACTGCAGACTTGGGAGTGCCCTACACACTCTCTCCAAACAGGGAGCTGTTCATCTCCTGTTCACTGGCTTTGACCACCTGAACAAATGCACTGCTGCCCACAATATACACCTGGCTTGTCTTCCATGTTTCTAATGGCTTGACTCACACCTTTCCTGGGACAGACACCATTAGCATGTGAATTAGCAATGCCTCAAGGAGGTCTTTAGTTTATGGTAGCACCTTCGTGCACCAAAAAGGTGCTCGAACCTGCTGCATGAGAAGCAAAAAATGCAAAGAATTAAAGAAAAACAAACCCAACACTGGAAGAGCTGAAAATCTGGCATTTTGACATATGTTCAGCTGTAAGAACCCATGTCTGCTGTGGACATCAGCACTTTTAGTCCCCACTTCAGACAGCTGCAATGACGTGACTGTCTAGTTAACAAAAACTCCAGTTATCATTTGCTGCTCTTGGCAGTAGCTTCAACCTAAACCATACAGAAGTCCTTATCTGTTAACATTCCCAAAGGGGGACATGTCTGAGGAGGGCTGGGCAGCCCCCTACAGACCTTTATGTTTGCTTCTCATACGCAGACATAAGAGCACAAATTCTGGTGAAATATTTGAGGAAAAAGATACTTTGTAATGTCACAATTGAGCTTAGTTTCACAACTAATTGCTGTGAGGTATTTTTTGCACCAAACCCTTGAGCATGGGGAAAGCAGGAGTCAGATCATTCAAAGGGACCTGCAAGCTCCTGCTGAAGTTGGTTGCTAACTTGGGACCTTCCTGATGCCTTTATATAACTTACAAGAGGTTGGCACACTTGGAGAATATTACCCTTCCTAATGGGCTCAGAGGCAAGGGAATACACCAGGGTGAATGCACCATAAGCCAAGTCCTTCCTCATCACATTGTATTTTTCTTTGCTGAGATACAGCACCCATGTGGCCTGGGAGAGTATGAGTGAGTGAAATTTCTCTCACGATGCACCATTTTCTTAAGGCCCAATTTCCCTCCAAGTCCATTTCCCTCTACTCTTCTGTGTTGTACTGGGAATAGTTTTCATCTCCTGACATCACCAGAAGGGCTGAGAGATGTTGAAAGCATACATCTTCTGGGAAGAAAGCACTGTGTGGCAATGGAAGAATAATTGTGGCGACAGGGCAGGGAGAGCAGATATGTCTCTCTACCAAGATTTTAAAGCCTCATTTACATTTTCAAAAATGGTTTTTTTCTTGTTAGAAGCAGCAAGGAAACATGAGAAATTCAGAAACTCAAAATATTCCCAAGGAACAAAAAGAAAAAGGGTTAAAAAATAAAAATCAAACCCACTCCTACCAAATCACATCTAGTTCAAGCAGCCAAGAATGCATGCCCAGCCTGGGGCTGATGTCTGTTTCCTACCCACTGCAGGAATTTCAGGGGCCTGAGCCCAGGCAGAGCTCACTTCTGGAGAAAACACAAACCTACCATTCATTAGACCTCTCTGCTGGGATGTGGCAGAGGCTGAGGCAGTCATGGCCTAGACCTGCATGCTGCACCTGGAATGAGAGAGCCACATGTCCCAGGAGTGGACATGGCACAAGCTGGAGCTGCTACCAAGCAGGTGGTGGTTGTAAAGGCCTTGAAGCTTACTTTTAAATTGACACCTGTGTGTGATTGCAGGCTGATTGAATTTATGACAGCCCATCAGCACTGACTGGGAGAACAACAACCAGCACCTTTGCACAGAGCAGGTATTGATAATCCAACTAAAATGACCCAAGCAATCATAGACTCGCGTGGGCCAGGGCTGGTCCAGACACTGCAACCTAAAGCACACCCAGATCAGCCTATCACAAACATTAGTGGTGTCTGACATACTTGTCCCCCCACAATGCGTGTCATGAGAAAACAGCAAAAGCATGGACTGTGCTACCAGAGCATGGCAAATTTGGCATTGGCTCAGGCAGATTTCCATTGTCAGAAGTGCAGAAAATAAATGCCTAAGACTAGGAGGATCTCTTTACCAGAAGGAACTGAGCCAGGCTTCTCAGCTATGTGCACAATTTTAGTTCACTGCGAAATTACCACTGCTCACCCTCCTTCTACCAGCAAGCAATGGGATGGCAGAGGCTGGAGATACAGATTCCAGGTGAAAACTAAGCACAAGCTGCATGTCAGGGCTTTAATCACATTTATATGAGATGTGATTTTTTCCTCCTTGCCAGATGTACCTTTTTTTGTACACAGACATTAATGCTCGTGGAACAGCACTTGATCAGCCTTCATTTTCAGGCTGGATCCCTGCCCACTTCTCTGGCTGAGCAGCCCAAGGTTTCCTCCTGCTGCCTGGCCAGCCCTGGGCAGGGCTGGCGCATTGGTGGCTGTGACAGCCGGGGCAAAGCGCACGCAGGGGCTCTAACGCACTGCAGTGGAGCCGCTTCCGATGCGGCTGCCTCAGCCTCCTCTCTGCCATCCCTGCCTGCTTCATTAGCATCACGCCGTTCAAAGGCATGGAAATTAAATTATATTTAGGTCACAAACATATTTTAAGCAAAAACACCTATTATATTTAAAGCATCTTGTTCAGAGACTGTCTGCTGCTTCAGGAAGGTTGCACTAATACTCACTGTTCTTAATGTTTTTTAATGATACCAGGTGCTTCCAAAGTCTGATTTTTGTTTGAATATAAATTAGGTTCATATTCTCTCTCTCTCTATCTAAATGCTGGTAAATAAGAAACTGCTTTCTGGCAGCTCATTTAGGTATCCCAAACAGGCAAAAGCCCAGATTTCCCTGGATAACTTTGAAAGAGAGATAAAATAGCTCTGCCACAGGGACAGGACTAGTCCCAAATAGTCTGGTGCTGCTGTGCTCTCTGCTTGCTAGCAGGGAGCAGGCAGGCAGGCAGCTCTCCAAGAGCACCAGCACTCAGACACTGCTCCCCATGCTTTGGGCTGACACTCCTTTTAGCAGTGGCCTCTCCATGACTCTCTGTGGATTCACATCTTAAACAGATTCAAGTATCTGGCTACGCTTTCTATCAAGGCTGTACGAGTGATGATCTCCTTGGACTTTGTAAATATTGATCATTATTCTGGAAGCAGCTCGGCAGAGAGAAGCTACTCTTCAGCCCCAGCTCCTCTGCTGCTGGAGGAGACTTGTCTCAGTCAATACACTTCAAACTGGAGTGTATTGGGATGCTTAGGGATCCTTGGCTGCCCATGCTTAGATCAATATTCCCAAGCCTCCTGTGAACAAGCCTGGGGCATGGTTACCTAGCCCAGGGCTTCCAGTGGGATAAAGCAATACCAGGGCAATTACCTGGAGCACTGTGTGACACATCCCTGCTCCAAAGGACAGGGCTCAAAGCCTCCCTCATTTGTGCTGACACACACCAGAGGAACAGGGCTGCTGCTGCTTGGCCCCCACAGCCCGCCCCTGGACAGCCCGCTGGCTCGCCCTGCTGCTGACATGTCCTTCCACCTGCTCATAACTTTTCTGTTTCCATGAAGGCTCTGTCTTGCATTTGATTCCTGAGACAATTTTCTCTCTCCTCCTAGGGAGGCACAGTGGGAGACAGAGACCCAAGCACAGCAGGCTGCTTCCCCTGCCAGGCCCTCTTAAACTTCACAGCATGTCCTGGCGCTGCAGGCATCACTGAGGCACAGCTCCTCAGATGTCTCAGGAAGGAAGCGATGCTATTTTTCTGCCCTCTAGGATTCCTCCAGGGGATCTTCAAATCCCTTGATTCTCACAGGGCATGTCTGTTTAATCCAAGTCTGAAGGAGGCAGCAGCACAGAAGAGTTGGATGGAGGAAGCCAATTTTTGGAAGCTTAGTAGAAAAGATTGTAATGTTTCTGTTCTTCAGGGTTGACAGTGCACATTCCCTCCATCAACAGCTTAGCTAATCTGCTCTGCCCTGCTCTGCACTGGGCCAGGGAGCACAAAACTCCACTGCAGTTTTCTTGATCTGCAGTGGTAGCAGGAACAGAGGCACCTCTGACCATTGGGAAGAGGAGCACGAGCAGCCTGAGAAATGCTCTCTCTTTCCGGAGAGAGCTCCAGTGCTCTGCCCTCATGTACATCCACAGAACCATGGAATACTCTGAGTTGGAATTGACCCACAAGGATCATCCAAGTCCAGCTCCTGGCCCTGCACAGGACACCCCTAAGAATCACACCATATGCCTGAGAGCACTGTACAAATGCTTCTTGAACTCTCCGATATCACTCATCAGATAAAATGTGCTTTAGGCCGGAAGCAGATGCAGAAACTGGTTTGAATGGGGTTAGACAGAACATCCACCCAGGAAGGCTTGACAGTGTTATTGAGTTAGTGTTAATGCAGCACATGTGCTCCAGCAGGCAGGGGAAATGGCTGGCCCTTCCTCAGAATTGATGGCTTTATTCCTTGCATTAGCACCAACCTGCTGGCAGTGCCTGGCTTTGCTTTTTTTGGGCTGTTTTTGCCTCCTGCCCTGCATGCAGAGCTCTGTTCAGCTGCAGGAAGAGAAGGAGGGCACTATCAACTCTGTGTTCTGTTCATTCAAGCCGTGCTTGTCATGACAGGGAGGTTGTCATGACAGTGCATGGTTGTCCTTCAACGGCCCAAACTGGCTGGAACAGAGCAGAGCAGCCATCCTTTCTAATGCCAGGAACTGTTGGAGAGGGCAGGAAACAATGATGGCATCTGCTCATGCACCTTTGGCCTTTCCAGTCCTCCCGAGGGCTGCATGTGGTGGATGAGATGGAAGGCAAACCCCACAACCACCACTCTGATTTCCCCATGTGCAGGACGTGCCTTGCTGAATGACAAAAACTGCAACTCCTGCACAAACCACAATTAAATGTGTTTATTAAGGAAACCACTACTTTATAGATTTTTATGCTGGGTAATTCTTCACTTCATCTTTACTAAACCTACAGCTTGATTTTGCATACTGAAAACTCAGTATACAGTCCTGGTGATGTCAGAGCACGAGCAGCTTTCTGTATTCAGGACTAGTTCTCAGTTTCTACTTTTGGCTCTTTTTAAATCTACCTGCTTTTCTCCAGTGTTAATATTGAATTCAGCCAGATTAAATCTAGACAGAATGGGTACAGCATGTTTTTTTCTCCTAGCTGATCACTGAATCTGACTTATCAGCTCTGTGACTTGATATCTAGAAGCTTGATACAAGATCTTGGTAGCCTGTCTACACAAGAACACCATTTTAACCAGCAGTACGAGATCTGTGAGTCCTCTACCATCAGCCTACGCTTCCCTTGAGGAAGGAGGAAATAAATGGAAGTGCTGATCAAAACCAGCCTCTGTTTTTTCACATAGGACTGATATAAAGAAACATCCATCCTGGAAGTGCAGGAGATTCCAGGAGGCATTCAAGGAAGCTCTGCCAAGGAGAAACAATGTGCAGTGGGCTTTTAAATGGTCCTCTCAAAGGAGAGCTCAAATTGGTTTTTTTTTCTTGAATCCAATAAATCAAAATTATAAGCAAACAACATTCCCAACTAGGCACAAGATAAATGGAAAGATGACAAAGGGGAGAAGTTTCTGTTTATTTATTCCTATTTAAAATGACTTAAAAGAAAATTTAAAACACTATTTAAAAAAGAGGGGATTCAGAATATTGAGAAGCTGAAAATCAAACCACAAAGGAGGCATTACAAGGTTAGCAGAACATAGAAAGCATAGTTAGTACAAAACAGATTTACAGTCTCAGTGAACAGCAAATTAGTACCGCCCATATAAGTGGAACAGCACATAATGTTGACCCTACTCTCTGGAACACAGAATTCTTTCATTATTTTGTTTTATTGTAGTACTGTATATGAAAACACAACAATTTTTAAAAAGCAACATTTTCAATTGAAAGAGAAAAACATTAAAAACATTATATTGCTCTATAGGCAGTGATAAATGTCTTCCTGTGGTAAAAGAGTGTGCCAAGCAGAATTCAAAATGGTACAATTCCTCTTAAAATCATATAGCCCTGGTGAGATTGCAAATAAAACTTAGTTATGCTACTTTTCTGGCACTGCCTGACAGCAGCTCTGCCCACTGTGAACTGTCTGCATGTCTTCATGGACAGGGCTAGGCAGAAGCAACAGGCAACAATATTGGAAGATGAAGGTATCTCCTGGCAATTTAGAGCACTGGCAGCTCAGATCCATGGAGGGCATTTGTTACACTGACAAAAAGTGACTGGCTGCATGTGCTTGCCAAGGCTTTCACTCTGCCTGTTTCCAATTACACCTGACCTTGAGGTGCTGAGGCCCAATAGGGAGCGAACAGGAGCAAGAAAAGGTTGCTGCCTACAGGCCTGCTTAGAAAGAGCCGCTCTGGTGGCCAGTGGCTGCTGGCAGAAGGTCAGCTACAAGCCCTGTCCGAGCTTGCCATCAGCAGACAAGTGCTTCCCTCTCCTCTCCCCTCACTGAGCACAGGCAGCTGCATGTTACATATGCCCTCCTCTGCAGAGCGCTCTGCTCAGACTATGGAGCTCTTATGTCCCCTGAGAGCAGGGGTGAGGACTTCACTGGGATCTGCAACAAAAATCAACTTAAAGCCATTGGGAGAAAGAGCTGCTAGGGCCTTGGAGAAGGTTAAAGCAGTGCCTGTGCAGGGCACCCTGAAGCAGGTTTTTACCTTGCAAACATCCTCAGTTCTGAGACTCATCCTCCTCTATGTGTTTTGGCACATGCAGCTCTGCTGCTGCCCCACTCTGGCGAGCAGGATGCCTGAGATGAGCAGTGCTGAGCTGCAGTGACCTTGCCTGCACACAGGGGAAGGAAGATGCGCTCCAGTCTCCTGTTCTGCTAAAGAGTCTCTGCCTTAAAAAGTCACCTTTTAAAAAATGCCATGGCAGGGACCAGTTAATCAAACATGTCCTCGAACATGCGCTGCCCCATGGCGATGTAAACCTCTTTTTCCTCCGGCGTCATCTGGGCCACCAGCTCGGGGCGCTGGCTCACTTGGCTGTAAGAATGCGGGCGCCCAGCCACTGTGACGGTGGGGTCTTCTGCCACCACCTCGAACTCTTCATCCTCCTCCTCCTCCTCCAGCCCGTACGTTGTGGTGGCCGTGGCGGCAGGGCGGGGAGGGGACTCCTCCTCTGACTCGCTGGTCTCGCTCTCGGAGTCACTCGCGTTGCCGCCGGAGAGAGGAGCGGCACCGCTGACGGTGACGGTGGACGCGGACGGTGTCTTCTTCTCGTGGATGAGCAGGGCACGCATCACCTCCTCATTGTCATCCAGGGCTGCCCGGCTCTCCTCGCGCTCCTGGAACGCGTCCAGATCCCGGCCCCCTGCAAAGGGACACCAGGGAATGAGCATTTCCTCACAGAGATCTGTGTGATGGCCCTGAAAGTTTTCTTAACCTTTATTAATTACTGCCACTGAGCTCAGCTGGCCAAGTCACACCCTTTCTCTATGCCAACTCCTCCTCTCCCCTGAAAGACAGGGACAGTTGTGCCTCACAGTGGCAGAGCAAGTACTGACATTTCCTAGGAGCTGGGAGGCCTAGAGTCACTGTGGCTCCCAGCTGGAAGCCTTGGCCAGGAGCAAATTGCAAGTGAAGACAACAAATGCATGCTGGGCAGGCACCTGGAAAAGACTTCCCCAGGGAGGTGTCCAACTCAGGCATTACAGTGGAGCAGAAAGCAAAGCAGTCCTTAAAATACAGACCCCAAGCCCAGGCCCTATCCTACTGAGCTCCCTGCCTATAAGGATTAACAGAGAGAAGAAATGGATCCAGGCGGACAAAGAATATGTGGAAACCATGTGTTATAAAACAACTTTTAGAGCAGCCTGGTGAGCTCAGAGGTGCACCCAATACCAGGCAGGAAGGAGAAAAGCTCCTTACAGGAAGATGGTGGTGGCATGTCGCAGATGCAGCTGGCAGCCTGCAGCCCAGCTGTGCAGCACAGCACTAACCAGTGCCTGCTCTCCAAGCTGAAACACAGCCCAGACTGTCCCTGTGGCTCCCTACCCGCACCTCTTATTTGAAGGGGACTGCAGTGTCCCAGCTGACACACCTGGCCTGTGCTCCTCTTTCAGAAAACCTGGCTGGAAAACAGCTGGGAGGGTTCAATATGGCTCTGGTAGGCAGGATGTCTAGGCAGTTCATGGATTCAAGAGGTAAAATTCTGCTCAAAAAGTAGCATCCCAAAGAAAACCTCTCCTAATCCTACACTTGGTGAGAGGGCTGTGAGTCCACCTAGCACCAAAAGAACTACAGGCAGTATGGAATAAAAGAAATAATAATTTAAAAAAACAAACCAAAACAAACAAACAAAAAAAAAGAGACCAGAACAAAAAATTAAATATGGAGAAAAAAAAAAAAGGCCTAAAAAGTAGGACAGGCTTCCTGTGGCAAACTTTCTGTCTTACACCAAAAGATGCTGCCTATGAACAATTGCTGGCACTGAGGTATTGGCATTCTGCCTTCATACAGGCAGCCACTTGCCCACTCCTCCAAGACACAGACCCTCATGATTTCAGCACCACATCCAGGCATGTGGCTCCCAAGTCTTTCCCCTCCCCAGTCAGAAATGTGCTGGTTACGTTTTTCAACTTGAGATTAAGAAATAATGTGAAGGAAGTAAGTTCTGCATTTAGCACTAAAAGCCAGGGCAGTTTGTTGTCACTCCTTTCCTGTGGTAAAATAAAGGCCAAAAGAACCATACCTGATTTCACCAGAATTCTGTTTTCACTGTAAATAAAGTTGTAGTAATGGGTGATGGCTAAAACTACTACTATTAGAGCACTGCCAAATTCCTGAAAGAAAGGAAGAATAAAGGCATCGTGTTGCCAGTTGTGTGCTCAGCTCACTGCTTGTGACTGTGGAGCACAAGAGACTGTAGGAGAGCATCTCTGTGAAATAGTATCATAGCTCCTCACACTGAGAGCTGTGAAACGACAACAGCCAGAGACAGCTCCACAAAGGCTGACTTTGTGGCTCAGAGGGGCTGTCCCTTGCTTGCAAGAACTGTTCCTGCCGGATCCAAGCAGTTAATCTTTTCTGTCAATGGTCCCAAGTTTCTGTCCTTCCTGTTTATGTGTTGCAGCAGCAATTTCAGGCTATTTCCACAAGATCCCTCTTTGATCTTCAGTAGCTGAGGAGGTTAAGCAGTGATGCCACCATCTTGTAAGGAGATACTCCACTTTCATGTCCCTCAGTGACTTCTTGAGAAACATTTATGCTATGTACATCAAAAGTTGTCTCAAGGAGTTGATTTAAAACTACAGGTGAATTAAATGTCTAGCAGAAAAATGGGGTGAGAATTCACCATGGCTGATGAGTAACAACATCATCTGCTACAGACTGCAGGAGAGGGTTGTTCAATCATTTCACTTTGCTTAATCTATTTGAAAAATGTTTTGGGATCCATAATACACTTGAAAGGCATTACATGTGAACAAGTTCTTTAGGTATCTTCTGACCATTATATCACATTTATTTTCTTCACTTCTGCTACACCTAAATACTCCACTCCTCTCCTGAACTAGCATGAGTTAGAGGCTCACATACTCACATGCATTACTCCCTTTTGCCATCTTTTCTTCCTAGGGCATCAACAGTTTCAGTTCATAATCCTAAAATGACTCTAAAGATTGCATCTATTGACTCACTTTTGCAAAAATCATAAAAGGTCTCCATTTTTAATTTTGGCATGGAAGCTTAAAGAGCACACATACCAAAGCAGAATGTTTCTACTAATGGTTATAAGATCTTGACCATGGTCTGTGGACAGCCTGACCCCAAGATGAATGAAAATAGAAGCAGAGATAATGAGAAACAAACAGAAGGGAATGAAGACTCACCTGTCATGGTGACAGACCTTCCTACTGTACTTCCAGAAGCTGTGTTTCTGAGTATTCTTCAAATATAACAAGTTTTGAGGAACAACTGGCAAGAAGGCTGGGAGCATATAAACAGTGCTGGTAGATTCAGTAGACTTTAGAGTCACTGAACATTAATAAATGTTGTTTTTCAGCAATGACCTATTAGGGAGACAGCTTTCTAGATGAAATTGAAAGACCTTCATCTAGAAGCAATGAGCTCTTAAGGTGGAAGACATAACAGTTAATTAACATTTTAGAAGCTCCCACAAATTCCATGGACAGCTCAGCTTTACTGACCTAGATTTCAATCCTGGATCTAAGGAATTTTTACATCTGCCTACACACAGGTGCTTTGCACAGCAGAGGGGAGCAGACACTCCAGTGTTGGGAGCAGCAGCTATACACACACACAGCAGAACATGTTTTTGACAGCACTGTAAAGGCCTTGTATAAGCAGAGTAGTACTCCTGCTCTGTGAATTTCTTACCATCTTTGATTTCATCAGGGTCATAAGCCCCCTGCACCGTGCTCTCACGCAGCCAAATGGGTCTCTCTCTGGCTGGCTTTCCTTCACTTGCAGACCTGTTCAGATCCTCCTGGTCCTCCATGCTGATGACAACATTCTGGGTGTACAAGTCCTCATATGAAGGTCCTTTTGTAGTCCATGCCTCCCGATGGTGTCCACCTGCAAGGCCAGCTGCTGCCCCTGAACCTGCACCAGCTGCACGCTCCTTGCTACATGAAAGTTAAAGAGAGAAAAACAGAGCTTTCAGAACAAGCCCCTCCTTAGACAAAAATACTTAAATGATGATTAGTTATCTCTCATGATCTGCACTGAGAACTTTCATTCTCAGTTCTAATACATGCTGCCAGGAATTTCTGTGCCAGATTGCTGGTTTGGGAAACTTGTGGATGTCTAGTAGGAAACCCTACAGAGGGCCATGGCAACATCCACCACAGACACTGAAAAGAAGAGGCAGCACTAGAGATGCAAATGCACTTATGTTAAAACAAGCATAAAATCCCAGAATTCCCTGAAAGAAAAGCCACAGCAGCAAAACACAGTCCAGCAGTAGTCTGGTATTTGTAAAAGCCTCTTTTTGGCCTTCATACAGCAACCAAACACTGCATTAAAAAAACCCTGAAGTTTAACCAAGGTAGATAGTAGGCCCAGGGACTCAGCACGCTCAAAGCTGTGAACTGTTATTAATCACAGGACTCCTGAAGGAGTTAACTCACCATGAAAAACACAATTCACACCTTTGCTTGAATTGTGAGGGACATTGCACATGAGGAGCCACCTCTCCTGTGTTACACAGGAGATCTGTACTATCCACAGATGCAGCCTTGGGAGGACTGGAGAGTCCAGGCAGAGAAGAAAGAAGAGAGAGCACCTTCAAACCAGAGGACTAGGGCTGGACAAAAGGCTTTGTGTGCTGATGGAGTGCAGGAGGGGCCAGAAGAACTGTCCTCACTGTAGAAAAAATGAAGAAATAAAGGGGCTGACCCATGTAAAGGGTGTGGCAGTCAAAGCCTAGCCCTCCTTTGCTCTCAGCACATTTCCCTGCAGGGCCCCTTCTAGCTCAGGAGACTGATGGAGAAAAACATCCCTGCTTGGATCTGATCAAAAGAGGATATCAAGTGAAATATTTTCTGCACACTGATGATGGCAATGAGCCTAAAATACACCCTGGCCTGTGCTGCTATGTATGCAGAGTGGGGAAAGCCAAACGTTGACTGTTCCTCTACTTCAGCATGAGATTTCATCTTTTCAGAGAAACAAATCCGCTGCAGACCACACCTGCCCTCAGCCATATAATTTCAGTCATCTGATTGCCAGGGGTAACTACAGCTTTTCATGAAGAACAGCCCTGCCTTGACTCCTCCTCTTGTCCAGAGTAAATCCATCAGGGATACTCCACAATGCCAGCTGAGCTGACAGTTGTCATCAGTGAGCATGGTTCAGTTGCTGCTGTCTACCCAATGACCTTTTCTCCAACCAAGAAGCTTAAAATAAAGTTGCACTTGGAGAAGATCTGACTAATATGCAGGTTTTTTAGTTCAGCAAGGACATTACCGCTGTTTGATGAGCTAATTCTGCTGGATTTCTAGGGGTAAACATGAGGGGAAATTACACAGGTAGGTGAACATTGCTCTTCCCCAGATAAAAAATATTGGTGTGCTCAGCCACAGTGTTGATCGAGAGCTACTCACAGCCTCTCAGTAGTGGAATGGCTGGGATCTGTTAACAAAATACTTCACAGCATCTGTGTTAGCACGTCTCGTGTCCTTGGCAATCCTGCAGCCAGCTCTGCTAGGAGAGCTTCACAGCAGCCTTGAATTTTGGGGCAGAAGGCTCATGCACATGTATTGCTTATGTAACCTAAGGAACCACACAGAGACCTTCTCCCCAGAGTGTTATTTCAAGTGTTGGTACCTTTCAGCTCTCCAAGACAGGCATGTGTTCTGTGAAAAGCACCACTCTGCTTCCCACACTATAGAAATCTCTAACTAGCGTTTCCCTGACGATTTTATGTAATCCACTTTCCTCACAGGATGCACAATGCAGCTCTCCCCCAAGCTCTCCCTCCCCATGACTACAGCATGACACTAAACCTTCAGTAGTGCCAGGAACTACCTAATAATACTTTTGCATAGAAGCCCCTGTAAGTGTGCCTGAAATTGACTTCTTTCCTACACAGAACCATTTAGCAGCAAAACACTTATTCCATGACGTCAGGAATGTTTCAAAAATGAAAGTAACACTTCTAAGAGACACCTACAGTACTAATTACTTCATGTGATCTACTGCAATGTCCCACACTGAGCTGGAGCCATCTAGACACTTTCTGTCTAATTTTGGACTCTAGTGAGCTTTGCAAGTGTGCCTCAATTTATGTCTCTTTATCTTCAGTGACACTGTTGGCAGGTGTGAGCACCACCCCAAGACTACCTGAGCAGGGGAACACTTCTGTCTGCAAGGAGAGAACTTACTGTTCAGCAACCTGTTCCAAAGTACAGGATCAGACACCATGGACCAGGCACCAACAAAAGGCCAGTTGTGGGAGCTGCCTTACAGGCAGCACAGAGCAGATGAAGGGATCTCTTAAATCTCTTTCTCTCTTAGATCCACGAACTACTTTTTCCCCACCTTGCTCTAGACTTCACATGGCCACCCTGCAGGCAGGAACCGTGGCAGCTCAGTGGCCCAGATGTGGCTACATTTAGTCTGTTTTATTCACCTCGATGGAAATCCCTTAATGAGTGGTTTAGCTGCCTTTAAAGGCAACATAAATAGCCCTTGACACAGCTGAGGTATGGCCCACAGAAACCACACTGTGCAGTGGGCAAACAACTTGAAATTTTCATCTCAATCCTGCCCAGACTATTAAGAAAGGTCTTGGATGATGGGGATCATTCTCTTTTTTTGCCACATTTGAGATAAAAGATATTTTCACTGAGCTGCTTTTAAGAGCTTCAACTTCACAACAGACAACCCATAGTTCTTGACAGCATGACCACAGAAAATTAATTCTGTGGAGATTTTTTGTTAATTGAAATCATGCTACTTTGACACACGGAAATAGAAGGGTTATTGAAATCCATAATTTTTCAAAAACCACAGAGAAGGGCTTAAGTAAAGCAGGTTTATTTTGAAACCTGTGGGGCTAATTCATGCTCTCCCACGATTAAGAAAATTAACAGCCTCTTAGGAAAACATAAATGAAGATCTACCCAGTTTCCCAGGGCAGGTGAATGACAGTTATGCAGTGCCAGTAGGGCCACTTAGAGCTGTAACTCTCCTGAAAACACATGAAGTTGCCCAAGTTACTGTAAAGGGAAGATGCAGGCATTTTGTGACCTTTTCAGTTTGTTTCAGAATCACCAAATGTCAGTTCTGTCAATTATTTCAGACACTCAAGACTCCATAAAAATAGTGAGAATAAATAACCTAGGGTTTGGCACTTAAAAAAAATCTCACAGCAGTGCTTTCATGGAATTAACTGCTTTGAATTAATAAGAGTTAATAAATAATTAAATCACTGTATGTGCTGAAGCAAGTTGTGTTCAAGTAAGCATTTAAAAAGCTGCCTATTTATTTTGTCATTCCTTGCACAGAGTAATTAATCATTTACAGTGTTTTTTAAGTATTTAAGAGTCAAGTAAGTGGGCGCTGCTATTTAATCATGGGACTGCACCAGGCCTCTGCTGTGGTAATTTCCTGTACACAAAAAGGGAAGAATTACTCTCTTTTTGGTAGGGTTATCCCAGTTCTACTATTTAAACTACTGAAAAGGGATTTTAAAGCAAAGTCTAGTGATTCAGCTTGGGTATAAGGGCTTCAAAGAATTCCCCATATCACCAAAGACGTGTTGAGTGACCTTGGAAAAATCTTTTCTGTTCTTTATATTGCTTCTGTTTTTCTATCAGAATGATGAGGAAAAATAGCTACCTTCTTGGCTAGAAAATGACTATGAATAGACAAAGAATTCTTATTATATTAATTAGAAGCTGTCTAGCATGAATATATGAGGAACATTCTTTCTCAAGGTTAGCCTGAGAGAAAAAAAGAGTATCTTGCTTGCTCTCCTATTAACTAAAGCCAAGCACCCAAGGCACTGTGGGAATGCTTCCCCTCATGGTACAGCTCTTTTCCCCCGTGTGTATAATTAATTTTTTTTTAAATACAGAGAAGTGCATCACATTTCACCACAGCTGACAAAACTGACAGCTCCCCACATCTTTTTGCATTATTTAAACATCATCTGTTTTTGTAAAGCTAGGAATGTTCTTAAAGAAAGTGTCATTTCCCATGGGTAAGAACATTTTAAGGAGTTTTTGATTCCAACATGGTCTTCTCCTGAAAAGAAGAGATGTGTAACAAGTTGGACAAAATTGGAAGAAAAAACCTGCTTATTACAAGTAATGTCTTCAAACTAGAATGCTGTAATATGAAGACTTGAAATACAAGGTGTGGATTGCAGATAGCTTCATTTCAAAAGCTGGGTAGAAGCAAAAGGAACAGATGACAGGTAAGTATTTGAGAAATAGAGGACAGCATAGGTGGCACCTCCAGAGCTTTGTCAAGGAGCTGCAGTTTGCATTTTTTAAATATTGGGCCAAGGGCTCAGTGTGCGTACCAGCTGCAGCATGGCAAGCAGCAGGCAACTCAAGCATCCCACCTCACAGGAAAATACATGCAGAGGGCTGACCAGAACAATAGTCATTTGCCTTGTTTAGTAAGAAGTGGTTACAGCCCTCTGTCTCCTTGTGAACCACACACCCCTGGGGCAATCTGTCAGTTGTTTGCATAGTTGGTGCTGTACAAGAAAGTCCTGCACAAGGTTTGGGAAAGCCCCACAGAGCAGAGGAACATTCTGCAAGGAAGCAGTGCAGTGAGGAAAGAGGCACACTCCCACCTCTGCTTCAGGGCAGGGATCTCTGTGGGTTCTGGCTCCAGGATTTCATAGGCTAAGTTAACGTCTTCCGTCTCGCGAAGCAGAGCGTAGATGGGCTCAATCTGCTCATTAAATCTCGCAACCAGCGTCCTTGCATCCTTTTTGGGCATGGCAGACTCATCTTCTTCCACTTCAGTCTCACAGAACGTACAGCGGAAAGTTCCTACAACGAGAGAAGTTGCTCAGCGTTGGAAGGAAAGCAGCAGGCCCGGCTCCTCACGCAGCCTTCCCAACAGCAGTGCCTTGCTGTTCCCTTAGCTGGATGCTAACGAGTTTTTCTGCCCTGAAAATCCCTTCCCACACACGGTGTACCTGGTTATTATTCAAGCAGACAACAAAGGAAGTATTTTGATACCATCCAGGGATACCCAGCTGGGTACAGTTTCTCACTCTGAAAGCCCAGATGGGCTGCAATACCTCCACTGAGACATCTCCTAATCTCCCTCCCTCCTTGCTGCACATTTTAAATGTCAGCTATGACTGGGCTGTGATAAAAAGCTACACAGTATCCTCAAAGAAGTTCAAATATCGTCTGTTTCAGGTGCCTGTGCCGGTATCTCCCAGGCCACACCAACAGGCTGATTTCACAGTAAAACAGCAGAGTTTTACACTGCACCAACCAGCCTGCAGTAACTGCTAATCTAACCATTGTCACTTTGCAGCTACTGCAAAAAAGAGATGGCTTCTCCTTCTGTTTCAGGGCCAAACCAGGCAAAAAAGTGATTACTGAAGAGCAGCCAATGCAAAAACCTATCCCACCCAACTCCCATATTAGCTTCTTAACATTACAAATGGTAAGATAAGAATCATGTGAATAGCAGTTAAAAATAAGTTTGTTTTGCAGACCTCGTCAGGATCTATAAAAACAGGTCAGACTGAAATGGCTACATGGCAAAGCAGCTACAAAAAACCCACTGAACTCCTGCACAGCAGCTTTTGGGTTTCATCACTCCATCTGTGAGCAGGACCCTTGGGGCTGTACGAGCACAGTGGGACCTTTCCATCTGGTCTGCTAGGAGGGAGCAGCACACTGTAATGACTTCGTCTTGCAAGTGCTGGACTGAGAACATACCCCTGCCACCTCAGAACATGACATCCAGAGTGATGCTCACAGGCTTGTGAGCATCTTGATTTCTCTTGTCCCTGGGTGATATTTTTTATTTATCCATTCTGTGACACCCATGCACATCTAGCCTCACCTCTCCATACCCCAATGAAGAAATGACAAGATCTTTTTACCAATAAGAAGCCTGAGGATAGGTCCTGCCACAGAAATTATAATCTTATGTATAAAAATCAGAATTGGAATCAGTATTGAAGTCTGCTATGTCACCAATGCTATGGACAAACGCAGTCAAAAGAGCAGGGTTTGCCCAGGGCACTTGGGCATGATGTAACAAGACAGGCTGGCAAGCCAGGGCTTCTGGTATCTTGGTTTGCTGCTTACACAGATTTGCTAGTGTTGTCACTTCATTTTTCAGCACATCTCCTTCCCTGCCTGTAATACAGCGATAAAAACAGACCTAACTTCTTCAGCAGTGGTTGTGAGGGCTAGACAATGCTCACACTTGTCTCAGCAAACACAAAAAGCACTGTTTATGACAGAAGGGAGATCTGTTGCCTCTCACCAGTCTGTAGAGATGCAGTTTTGTACCCTGGCACCATCTGAAGTAGCTTTTGCTTATTGTTACTCAGAAATGAATGCATGTTGTGCATGTGGCCTGTAATATGGGAACATTTCCTGCAATAAATCCTCTCTTTAGAAGGTTTGTCTTATTGACATGCAAAAGCCAGAGCAGCCAACAACAGCACTATGCAAAATAAAATATAAGTGGATAAAGTGCTCTTCTCTCCTATCCGAGCATGAAACACTTTGCTTATTTTTTTCCAGGCTGTAAAAACTGTCCCTACTGATTCAAAACTGTTCATTATATAAGCTGTCAGCCCAGCAAAAACTGAACCCAACATTTGGTCTCCTTATCCCACATTTGAGGCTATCAGTGTGACATAAGTTGAATCAATTTAAAATAATTAGCACATCTCAGTTCCTATAATGGACTATGGGAACAAACACAGGTTAATGAAGAACACTCCCCTCTTTTTACACGCCCCCCAAATCCTGTTACATGTTCCTGAGACAGCTCAGACTTTTCACACTTCCATCTGTGAACCCCATGAGTATCTGCAAAAGATTAAGATCATAGGGAGAATGGTTCCAATTCAGAGTACCAAAAAATCAGAAAGTAAATACAGCTCTAATGAAACAGAACTCCTAAAGCTATCATGGATTTGCTGCAACTTCCACCCCTCAGGGTTCTTAATAAGCAAAAAAAGTTAATAGATGAATTATGAAAAGAATTTGGGAATGAGTGAAACTACAAGCTTCCTCCATTAATATGCTGATTTTTTTCAAGGTGATGCAGCATTTCACAAGAGGCATATGTGATCAGAGAACTGGGAAGCTGCTTTGCCATGGCAGATGGCATTTACAAGTTGCAAACCTCTTTTGTTAGTTTTCAAGAGGTCAGAAAATGTCACCAAAGCTTTTATGACATGGCACATCACATCAGCAGTGACACATGTTCCTTTCAGATATGAATTGCATGTGACAAACACGAAGTGGAGGTCATCCAAAGGCTGAGAACGGCAACGTGTCCACTCCAACAATGTATTTTTTCCTTCAGCCCTTACACAACAGAGTTTTTCAATTCCAAAATGCTGCATAAACCAGGACTAACAGATATCCTGGAGCAGACAGACATGAGGCTTTTCTGCATCTTGGAAATGCTAACAGAGAGCACATACATCCCCTTCTTTGAACACATGCTCAGGCACTCAACAGACCTCTCTGGCTGCACATTAAAAACCAGCCATCTGAAAGAGATCTCCTCATATGCTCTCAGACTCTGTGGGGCAGAAATGCTGGTAATCTGGCTCCCCAAGGCTTACGAAGATTAAAGCAGCTGAAGCTCTGAAGTATGGGGCCAGAATATTTAGAGATAATTCCTAATGACTTGATTTCACTTGAGAGAAGGAAAAGGTCAACCACCCACACGCACTGAAGGCAGGATGTCCAAGTGTGCATGCTGCATCTGCTACAGTTAACACATTTAACTGGCTATAGACTCCTGAGCCCGAGCCCAGGCCCTGCTTTACACCCTTGTCAAAGGGTTCAAGCCTCACCTCCGGCCCAACAAGGGATCTTCCACTCTGTCCTTTGGGATGCTGCCCAAGACTCTCACTACTCTCTTAAAAACCTATCTGATTTTCAACCTCAGCTTATTCCCATTCATCTCAAGCCTAATGATTGTTTTGCCAAGAGCTATACCTCATCTCATCTGGTTTCCATCTTGCTGTTAATCCTTCAAGTATATTTACAAACTGCTGTCTTATTCATCCCTCAGTCTTCATTTTGCAAGGCCATATATTCTTCCTTACTTTTAAAACTGGCCACCCATTCCTCTGACCTTGCTAACAGCCTCACTGGCCCTTTCTCCAGTTTGCTCTCATCTTTCTGCTGTGAAGATGAAAGTATAGACAAGTGTCCAGACGAGCTCTCCCAAAAGCTCAAAGGCATTAGTGCTTCTCTGATAGCCACTGAGACCTTTTAAGATCACATTGTAAGAGACCAAGAAAGCGATGCCTCAATTATTATAAGACCTAGCAATGTTCCCAGATCTTTCTTTTCCTTTGTATCTTTCCTTCTCCTTTGTAGTTTCCAGTTGGTGAACTCCATGTTTGTAGCAGACATTTGCATTAGATGGTAGGTGCATGACACTGTACTTCATAGTACGATCTTTCAGCTCCTTTACATTCCTCCAGCCTTCACCCTCATCCAATTCTTTATTCTTGACTGCATCACAAAACATTAAGCTAATTTATTTTCAAAATCTCCTACAACCTTCTTTTAGAAGTAGCATTATTACCATTACATGGTGAGTGAGCTGAGGCACAGATGGCATAATTTCAGAAGTATCTGCTGATTTGAGCAGTACTTGATTTGAGATGCTTTTCTGAAACTTCTTTTTCAGAACAGAACATGCAGTATTCTTACCACTCTTCTTTCAGGCTCTAGGATTGGGCATCTCCAATGAGTTAAGTACAATGGCTAACGACAGCCTCTGAAAAGCTTAAAATGACTAGTTCAACATCACACAAACTCAGATGGCCTGGAGGATCAGATCACGCTCCTGTGTCTTCTACAGCCACTTTCTTCAAGTAAATCCCTGACTCCACTCCATTTTTCCTTTTTCTGCAGCAAGCCAGACAAAAAGTACATGCTACAAGCACAACTCCTCTCTCTCATTGAGCAAAGCACATTTTGGCAGGAGGGGGAATTAGGTCACAGAGAAAAGGTTACAGGATGCACAGGCAGCTATAGCTCAGCACTCCTTAACCCCGAGTGCTTCACCTGATGTTAAAATGAGGTATAAAGACCCCGAGGAAAGGATGGGAGTTTCTGAGGTTCCTACCACCAGGGAGGCAGACAAATGCCTCCCAGCATGGGATGCTGTGCCAGCAGCCATATGGTTCATCTGCACACCTGGAGCCCTCAGTTCCGCACAGGCCTCTGCCACTTGACTCGTCAAAGGCAAGATGACAACCTGCTAGTGCTGCAGGGGAGCTGGACACAGTGCCAGCCTGCTTCCTGTAACAAAGGGAGGATGAGAAGGAACACCTTGGGTGCTGCTCTAGCTTCTTGAAAGAGAGGTGTTTGTGGGAATCTGCTATTCTACCTGCTAGCCCCATGCCTAAAGTTTCCTATCCAGCTCTTCCCAGCTGCTTCCCATCCCAGTTCTGGGCTTTTCCTTCTTTGATGGTCCTATTCTCCTTGCTGTCCTGCCTTTTCAGCCTGGGCTTCACTCACTTCTCAGAATTCTTTGTTCATTCTTCTTTTCCTGGACTTCTTTTTCCAATTTCAGCCTCTCCTCATTCCTGTGCCTCTCTGCCCCACACTCTTAGATCAACTAATTCTGCCTTTTGATTTGAGCCGTGGTCATCAAACTAATTTCCTGTTTCAAGCCAGAGAGATAGAAGATCTTTTCACAGCACAACCTGTCATTCAGAACAATATTACACAGGCAAAAGAATACACATTTTTATGGTCTCCCCTTCCATTTTCTGTTCAGTCCATTCTTCAGTGCAGCCAAACTGTTTTTAACTAAAATTTCCTAAGCAATTTAAACATAGTCAGATGCATAGAATGGGAAAAACTCAGCATACAGTAAGTGTTTTCCAAAGTTTTGAACAGAACAAAACTCACAGAACAATCTCTATCCCTGCCCTTCACCAACGAGCCAATCTCATGTAATGAAAATACTTAGCAACCTAAGTAATAGGCAGTGCTGTCAGTACAAATTATAATTAAGTTCCTTTCACTTATCATTGATTTTTAAGATTTAGAGGACTGTTAACAACAGCACCTAAAGGCATATCTCTGCTGAATCATTAAAGAGAAATAGTAGGCCAAGTGGCTACAATAGACCTGGATCATCAGTTACTATAACATACTCTACATTAGGCTGTAAGGACACTCAACCTACTAGAAGTGGCAACCTGAGGGGTTAAATTAAAGCAAAGAGAATTTTAATGACTTTAATGGACTGATCTGATAACAGAGCTAATTATTAAAACAGTTGATTGTTAACTGGATTAATCATAACGCAGATTAGACTGTGGCAGCTGTTGTCCTTTAGTGACTCCCAAACTTAAACAGACTTCTCAGCCCTCATCAAACTGTTCTCACCCTCTCAAACGATAAAGCAATCCAGTGTGTCTGAGTGGGAAATGCACTCCTGCCACACAGAAAGATGAGTCTGCTGTTAATCAGGCAGCCTTCTCTGCCCCCATCCCTCTTTTCTCACTGTACTGGAAACCCATAGTCCCTAGTACATTCCTATTCATATGTGAGTTCCAAAAATGCAGCTGCTTTAGGAAAAAACAAGAGAAACCCACCAATAAAAGCTGTTTCCTGAACAGCACAGCAATACACCATTCTCTCTTGCAAGTAATTCAGTGATTCTACACATGCAATAAAAGAGCCAGTTACAGAGCAGAGTGTGTTACATAAAATGCAATGCCACATCTCATCTTTCTGAGACAGGTTTCATGGTCCACTGGATCTTAAGCTCCTGGGGCCACTCCACAACCCAGGCCTGATTGCAGTACTCTCTCTTGAAATGTGACACAGAAAGTTTAACTTCTTATATTAGTCCTGTTTGGGATAGCCCAGAACAGACCCTGTTGTCAGAACTCATGGCATGAAAACAAACACTGGACCGTGTGTAGAAAATAGCAGCATTTTGGGAAGATTTGCTGACCCACTTCTGTAATAAAACGTCCAGTTTTGCCATTGAAATCCAAAATGCATCAGGCTTCACCCAATTTGCTTTATAATTTCTGACTAGAAAGAAGATATGTGGTATTGGAATTGAGATGAGTAGCCTTGGTCAGAGACAGTGACAGGGCAAATCCAGAATGCGTGGGTGATACCTGAAAGGTTCATGGCCCAGAGACGGTCAGGGCAGCGGCTGCAGTCTGGAGCCAAGCACACAGCACCCCTGGAACAGCACTGCACCCCAGTCGCCACGCTCGCTGCCTGAGGCCTGAGCAGATGCACACTGCTAAATACAGATCCTGCCCCCAAAACAGACAGCTCTCCCAGGAACAGGCTCATGAACTACAGCCTCTTCTCTATCCCCCCTAGTCTTTTTCTGAAGACCTAATACCAGGCACATACAATTACCATTATGGGCAGGAGGCACAGCAACAGCCAATACTATACACTGCTGGACATAGCCTATTGTCAGATCCTACACAGAAATTTGCTAAAACATCTTTTCTATCACAATTCTGCCCCAGATGAGTGAGGAAGCATGTGGAGTGCACATTAGAAAATGTCAAGTGCCGCACTTTAGCTAAAAACGGGGTTAGGAACAAATAATGTAACTAATATTATCTGAAGAAAGATTTTAATCTCTTTATTTATTTTTCCACAATATCTGAATTATTAAGAAAGTTGTGTAATCTACTGTTTATAAATGGGATCAAGATTCCACAATGAAGTAAAAAACCCCTCATTTTAACTTTATGTGCCCCAAATCTTGATCCAGTTTTTCTCAAGTCTGTATATGTTCTAGCATAAATCCTACTGAGTCAACAGCTATGACATCGATCCTTTTCAGTATCAGACCACAAGGTTTTAAGATAGGTTTCTGTGAATTAGAAAATGAGCAATGACTTTTCACCTTCCAACAGCTTGTCTTCACTGACCTGCTGTTCAATATGAAATGGGACTGTATAGTGGAGACAGGAGAGTAAAATCCAGGTTCCTGAAACAGCATTCAACTCCCTAGCCTACAGGTTTGAGAAGGAGTCATATATACTCCTACCCTCCAAATCAGCCTTTGAAAATGGATGATTGAAAAGGGCTTATTCTATGAATTTAGTAAGTAGAAAACCCAGTGTTTCACCATACAATTCAACACCATTTCATAACACATGCATACCAAGATACAGCTCTGACTTTTGAGTACCTATTTTGAGCCTTAATAATGCTTCTTAAACATTTTAATATTAAACATGTTTAATATAGATTCAGAGTATTGAATTGCCCACCAGGTATCAAACAGAGAGTAAACATTTCATTTGGGATAAATGTCAATCAGTTTCCTTTCAAAGCTTCTATTCTTGTAATATAGATGTAGCAGCCACCTCATTTAAGGGCACTCATGCAGCAGCACTATTTCTGATTCAGATGAGGTAATTCTGCCAGAAACGTGTTCAGAAGGTTTCAAAACTGCAACTCGCTAACATATGAAAAATGATCCATTTGTTTAAAAAATAAAAACAAGATGGTAACTTAAAATGACAACAACAACAAAAGAGATAAGGCATACTCTTCAACACACAGCAGGAATAGCAAAAGATGAAAGAAACATATCTTATAATTGCCATTAAACAGTGTCTCACTATAATCAGAAGGAAATTTCACTTAGCCAATGCATATGTTCATGTATTATTTATTCTTCCAGAGAGCAGTGTGTAAATGTATAAAAATTGAGGGACTGGCAGTCCTGGAAACAGAAGGTCCCTCTGTTAAGCTGCAGAGCGGATTTTACTCCGGCAGTTACATTATCCTAGGCATAATTTGGAAGAATGGTGGTGCTAGAATGTTATTACAGATGGCTAAGAATAGTGTCCAGCACTCATTCCAGACCCTCTTGGCACAAAATGAACCCTGCTGTTAACAATAGAAGGACAAATTGCCAAGATAAGACACCCTTGGGAACACCTTCAAATACGTAAGGCCAGTGTTTTTCTTCCTTGAAAACCTCAAGTGTTTGGGGACAGGGAGACAGAAGATTTCAGAGGCTTCTTCTAGATCACCCTCTTTCAGGCAATGGTAAATGTTAAATACTTTCCCCATGCCTGAGATCTACTTGTTAAACTACACCAGCACTTCTGATTTTCTGAGAGAGATTTTTTCTTCCATGTTCACTGCCACTACCAAATCCCTTTAGTATCATACAACACATTTCCTGAGGAGAGAGATCCAGAACTCTGGCACACCTACTATGCTACTTGTAGTCCAAAAGGGCTTCAAATTCCACTGCTCAGAAATAGCAACAACTTAAATCCTTTACTTTCAAATTCTCCTCAGAGAATTCAGAATCAGAGTTCATGTGTAGCAAGAAAAATCTCCCACATCAGCACCCAGGGCCACCAAGGGAGAACAATACAGATTAATAAAAAAAAAAGGTAAAATGTCATTTTCGCCTCATTATAATAAACTCCAGTTAAAAAGAAGAGCACCCAAGGGAACACACAGCAGATGCTGAGACTTTGCATTTCATACAAATCTGCTCATGTACACACCAGAAATCTATTTAAGAACAAAGAGCAAGGACAAAATCCTTAAACCATGGTCCCAAGGCAGTATTTGAAAGACTAATGGGGCCAATAGCAGAAGCGTGAGTTTCCATACCAGTGCTTGGGATGGCAGCAGCTGGAAATAGCAAGAGAAAGGAATTAAAGCAGGAGCTCCAAGCCAGCATCTTGTTTCCAGCCTTATTTTCAACATTACATAGTGGAATGTGCCAGCACCAAGAGGACAAGCTGCTTTTAAGTCCACTTTTCACTTTTTGTTTTCCAAGAGGTTTTGGAGGCCCTTCAAACAAAACCAGTTTTTCTGATGTTGTTTACTTAAGAATAAAGATAGACTGTTTCCAGACCAGACATCACATTACCCTCCTTCCTCAAGGTCTGAAATAATTTATGGGCAATATTGACCAACTATTTACTGGTGGAAGAGATCATGCTCCTAGCTTGCAGCCCTTGAAGGTGTCCCAGCATTGCAAAAATACACATCAGTATGCGACAAGAATGCATGCTGCTCTTCTGCTGACTTTCTGCTGGTAATGTGAAGGATGATGCAAGGCAGCATTTTCTACTCAACTAACTTGGATTCTCAGCCATACATAAGGTAACAGATCCCCTTAAGAAACTTCTGTACGTACCCTTTGCCTGGAAGTGCCACCTTTTAACTGCTGCCTTACACAGTATTTTTGTCAATCGATTGATCCGTTCTGTATTTCTCACATTTTAGCATATGAAGTCTCGTTTCTTACCTGCCATCAAGGAAACAGAAATATCCATGAATTCTTTTTTGTTCCTTCAGACTTTCTTCTGGAAAGTCATGCCACCCACTGTTCTCTTTTCTCCTTAATGTTATGCCTTTTAGAAACTCCTTTGTGCAGAAGTTCTTTGTTCTTTACTCTCAAAGGAAGTATCTTCCCCCTGCTCCCTGTGAAAACTATATGCCACATGAAACCAGTCCCAGTACTGCTCCAGGAAGGGCCACCTCTCCTGGCTGGGGAAGGATTCCAGATGAGCCAGCTCCCACCTGCAGGACTTCCTGCACATAACCTGGGCCTCAGGCCAGATCTGGCAGAAGAGAGTGAAGAGAAGCCCAAAGAAGTGGGATGGAAAAGCTTCCTCCTAAGACAGCACTTAGTGCTTAACCACCCTTCCTCCCTCTGTCCATGCAGAGCCATTAGAATAATGGGAGCAGCCCTGAAAGCTTGGGCAGTGCTTCCCAGAGGCTGCCAGAGAGGACACCATTTTCTCATTAAATGTAAGGGAGAATAAATGCAAAGAGAGGCTCTTCAGGACTGAGCTGAGCTCCAAACTGCAGGACAGTGCCAGAATTGCCATGGACAGAAATAAATTGGCCGTTTCTAAGTGAAAGAATTGCACAGATGCCAGGAGGGAACCTGGAGCATAAAGGGAAACTAACACAAACGTTACAAAAATGTTGAAAAAAAAATTAGGAGGGAATAACAGGGCACCAGGTGAAACATGCAGGAGAAATTGCCGAGGCTGCTCTCAAGAGCTGGCCCATTATACTGGGCAGGATCTCTTGTGAAGCCTGGACTGAGGTCTGGGTACCTCTCTCCCACACTGCCTCAGGGAAACAAAGAATAGAGGAGGTATATTTTATACCTTCTCTATCCTTTTCTTTTGACTCGTTCAGTGGGAACCACATGGGCCTACACAGGTGAGAGAGACTGAAACAACAGCATGGCCCGGTGAAACAGTCACAGGTGCCAGAGGCTTGTGTTAATAAACTCCAGTAAAAAAGAAAGGCTGTTAGAATTTCTGCTAACAACACTTCAAAGACCAAATTCTCAGCACTCTCACTTCTACTACCTGCTTGGAAAGAAGGTGCTGTTTTCAATTACTGCTCTTCTTAGAGGAGAAATATCTCTACAGCTAAGGGCAATTTCTGCCTGCTGTACTGCAGTCTCTCATCACGGGTTCCATGGTAAAACTGAGTAATGCTCACCCATGGAGCCAGGCGCCTCCGCACTGCAGGGTTTGTACAAAACCTCACCTTACCAGCATCCAAGCACTTAAAAAGATTTAAAGAGCAAGCCACAACTTCCTTTAAACCATCCTCTCGCTCCAGCAACATGCATACCAAAGGCAACAGTTTGGAAGGGCAAGGACAATGAAATAAACAGGTTCCTGAGATTATTTCACTTCGGAAAAAAAGAAAAAAAAAACACAAAGGACATTTCAGGTGCTACAGATGCCAGATGAAACAATGCCAGTGAGACTAGTTTTCCAGTTCAGTCTGACCTATGCATAACGAGAAATACCCCAGTAAAAATTTATTTTAATTCTCATCATTTTCTACACCAAAAGAATTGTTAGTATGAGGAATATTTTAACAGGGTTCCTGATCTACAGATTACTGCTGTTGCAGATAACCCACCAGTGATCTGTCATCTCATGGAACTGTTAAAGACAGAGACTGGTGAAGCTCATAGTAATGCAAGACAAAGCAAGAGAAAGCATCCCTGACACCTGCAAATTTTGAGTAGAGGCACCACCTCTCTTTATGCCATTTTATCTTATTTTTAACATATCAAATTAGACCACCTGAAAAATAAAAGCTGAAGCAGTTGGATTTAGCCTTGCCTTAACAGTCCCTGTTACATACAGACAGAGCCCTCAGATTATGGTATAACCCTAAAACAACACTACCTTCTTAATAGAAAGTATAAAAGGAGAACAGATTAAAAATCCGAAGAAATAGCAAATTTCATGCAAATTTTTGTATTTTTTACTGTATATTTTTGGAGAATGTGCTATTTAAGATAGACTGTAGAGATCTGACAGTCTTAGATAAGAAACACTTAGTACATCACCTTGCAAAACAAAGTATACATTTTCCACAAATTACACCTCAGCAAAATGTATCTTTGGACATCAGCTTGGATAGACTTTGAAAGGAGATGCCATGACATAACCTGGACAACAGAAGCTGAATACACAAAATAAGAAATTTGGTTTAACATATGTTAGTAGCTTAACAAAATAGTCTGACAGGTTATCTAAGTGGACTAAGTGATCAAAAATTACTGTTATTTATTACGAAACAATAACCAAAAATATGCTTCCTCTTTTACTTCTTAATGGGATCCACCACTGCTAATTCTTAAACCATTTCATTAACCTCTTTAGTGAAAAAGAAGGTAACATGGATAAACTACCCTTCAGATTGCTAAAGCATCAGAACTGATACTGCCTTTCAGCTCAGTGGGTTGAGTCAGCCCTTGCCTTGTCTGTTTCGTGAGTGTAGAGATTTAACATTTGTGAAGTGTTTTGAGCACAGCAAGTGTCAAGTCCTTTCCTCTGACACTGACCACAAATCCAAAATAGGTGCTTTCATGTTTAACATTTCATACTAGCAATAGAGATAGTGCTTGTAAAGGTCCTATAAACCTCTTAAATATTTTTATTTCAGATGATCTACAATTCTAGTGAAATAAATGCAAGAAGAAAGTGACCAAGTTTTCCCAGTTGCTTTTAAGAAGCAAAGCATACCTGCAGATATATAAAAGTGTTAGTACATTAAAAAAAAAATCCAAATCCTAAAAACATTCCTGTTTCCTTAAGGAAAAGATTCCTTATTGGAGTCTTTTCTCCATCAGAAACTTTTTGTTTCTTCAAAATGAGTGCTTTTCCAACAATTTCTTTTACAGAGCTGTTTCTCTGCTCTTTCTTCCCCTTTTCAGGGGGAGCAGTGGCTTCACTGATCACATGCCACAACAGCTCCTGATTAATTCTGATAGACAACCAGCAGTTAGCTGGCACATCATCATCATCACCCTAGGATGAACAATAATCTGCCTCACCATCTGCTCCCAAATTTATTTTTAACCAGCCCCTGCTCCCTCCAGTGCACAGAGTGTGGCAGGAAGGGCAGCCTTCCCCTGGAAGCACTGTGCTGGGAGATGGTGTCAGGGGCCAAGGGGGGACCATCCAGTCACACACCCCTGAGCACCACAGTGGATGAGAAACAGATGGATAAATGCAGCATCTCAGGAAGGAAAAAGGGCTTCTGCACCAGAGGGGCTGGCAACTGCCTGTTCTCCTCCAGCAGACAGGGAATGCCTGCTGGTTTTTCAGTTCCATGGGCCAGTTAGATAAGGTTAAATGAACAGGCCAAGGTGGCAGGAGAACTAGGGGAAAGTGATGGATGTGGACCAGTTACCGATGGGAATATGCATGCCTATTTTTCTGAGGCCCACCCAAAATTTCAGCCTAAGAGCTTTTTGATCACTTCAGTTCACCTCTGAAAGGTAAAACTATACAGCATTCACAGACAGACACTTGCCCAAGTGAGCTGTGCTGCTGTGCCAGTTAGTATATGACATCCCAGGTGTTGCACAGACTAGATTCAATGATTTCCTTTGAGAAGGAGCACCAAGATGTTACATCTGATGGGGAAGGGAGCTGGGGGGGGGGAGAAAGACTTGAGCACAGGCTTGATGAAGGCACAGGGCAGTGAGGGGGTTCATTTTGGAACTGCATGGCCCTGCTCACCACCTTCAGGTACAGAAGCACAGTCCAGTAGGTGGCAATTACAGGGTCACTGTGGCTGTGTCACTGCTCAGAAGCGTTCCTGTCACCGGCAAACTGCCCATAGACAACATTGTATGTGGGAATTGATATGTTGTAATAGAGAAAAAAGGAAATCAGGTGGAACCTAAAGCTTTGTACAGCTGGTAAAACAAGGTACACATCTCTGATACAGCATCAGCAAGATCTGACAATGATTGCCCCAGAGAAAACAGGGAACTGTTGAAAGCAGGCTCTGGAATATGAAGAACTATCAAAATCTCAGAAGGACAAACATAAAAAGATCAGATCTGAGAAAAAACAGAAACATAGATGGACCTTAGCATGTCTCCAGTCCAGCCTCTTAAACAAATGAGGGCAATCAGACCTGACTGCTCACAACTTTATCTACTGATGTCTTGAAACCTCCCAAGGGTGGAGACTGCACAACATCTCTGGGAAGTCTTGCTCAAAGTGAAAAGGTCATATATCAGTTTAGACCCTCTTGTCCTCCAACCTGGCATCACTCTGAATATCCTGGCTTTGTCTTCATGGAGATCTCATAATTACAAATGCTGAAGAACAGGTATTAGATGTGATGCAATCTGATGCTGGACTGTCCTGAAAAACATCCTCACCAGGGAGAAAGGCTACAGGTGAACTGACAATAAGGAGGATGCACAACAGAAAAATATTCTCAATATTCTCAGTGAGTAGGCATCAATAATTTGGTATCAGGTGGGAACGAAGCAAGGCCCTGATCAGAGTTAGTATTTTCTAGTGAGTGTCAGATAACTAAATTTTGTGAATTTAGCTCACAATTTAAAGGGTAGGGCTTATCAATGCTTTAGGAGACAGGACTGCAATTCCAAATGGAGAAATGCTCGAAATAAGTATAACAAAATTCCGTAGAGATTGGTATAAAATATAGCACTTGGGTTAGGAAAAAGAAAAAAAAGAAAGAAAAAGAGAAAAAAGGAAAAAAAAAGTAAGGGAGGTGACCAGAAGGGGGTAATTGTTTTGGCAGCACATTGTAAAGAACCTCTGTTTATAACAGAGGACAAAGCCAGGAACCAAACTTGTTGTGCTGCAAGGAAAGTAAGAGAAAATCTGACTGCTATGTATATTAATAACTATGTCGTGCATGACTATGACTGTTACTCTCCACAGTAGGTTACCCTGCTTTATTCTTCCCTATGAACATCTCCTCCTGATAAACCAGGTGCAGCTTCAGATTCCATACTTGAAGATAGGGACCAACTGTAAAAATTCCAAATGAACAAAATGACACAGCTTAACACGTTTCATTAGGGAAAAATTGGAAAGACAGACTTGTTTAGTTTTAAGAAAGTGGTGGTAGAGAACAGTAAATTTTGGGTAGTACAGTAATGAAAACAGTGACAAACTGTTCTTTCATTTCACACATACAAAAAAAAGATTACTCACAACTTTAAATTGGGGTAAAAAAACCCTTTAGGTTAGGGTATTATGAAAAACTGAGGATAAGAAGCCTAGAATATGCTAGCCATGAAGGTTAAATTTACCCTGCTTCAGAGAAGGATGATGACATGGCTATCTCTTCTAGCCCTGCACTGTATCTGAAAATAACCTTCAGCATACTCTGAAATGCAGATACTTTCACTGTATACTCATTCCCTATTTTGTATCTACTTTTCAAAGCAGAAACACACATGCTTTTAAAGCCACAAACATAAAATCGACAACCAAGTATGAAAAATTGAAACAGAACTTCCCTCCCACCACTGAGGGCTGTTTAATAAATAGAATTGTTAACAACATCTTTCCTTGGAAAATTTGATTCTGCATCAACATTCTGGTTCACAAATGCTGTATCTCTTGTTTCAGGCTTTCTCCTGTACATTTTAGTCAACAAATTGCTAGTTTTAGACTATGTTTTTCCACTATGTTTATGCTGGAAGCCAGTGAGCCAGGACCACAGTAATTGAAAGGCACCAGAAAGCACACCCCTCTGGAGGCCTGTATGACCATCCATTCTTCCTTGCCTTCTTGTTAGCTCCAATAACTGATATTTTAATCAATACCCCACAGAGCCTGAATGCCTTTCTTGCTCGGACTGTAGCAACCACTTGCACCAGTGCCTTACACATGGCCTGACAGACCATCTGCTAACCTGTTCAAGTCAAAGTCCCAGCTGTGTGTTTTACTTTAACAGGTTATTTTATGTCTGACTTGGCACTGAACATCTCTTGATGCTCTTGTCCTGTTTTCCCAGCCTCCAACACATGCAGTCTGAGAGAAGAATAAAAAATTGCAGGTTGATTCCTATGACAAATTCTTGAACCTCACATTTATTCTTTTCTTTTCTCTTGCTCCTTCTAGCACACTCCCTTACAAGGTATGCTGTGAGGAACACACTACCCTTTGGGAGACTGGATAGAGAGAACCTGCCAATTTCAGAGCTGGAAGGGAGCTTAATCCAACTTGAATTCATTTAAGAGATGACCACTAAAAAACCCAAAACCAGTGACATGTTTGATCCTTTGCACTTTAAAGCAGTTCCAGGGGTCAAGACAAAAAAGTATACATGAATTTTACCTTCATACTTGAAACACTGTACAGAATCTGAGCCAAGGTATTTCTGATCTGTTTGCAACTTGTGGTTTTAAAAAATCAAAATATAAAGCACTGAATAATAATGACTAGCACAAAAACTATCCTAAGTTTGGTTTCACAAACAAGAAGTTTTATTAACTAATAGCTTTCTTGAAGAAAACTGAACCCTGTTATTTTTGTTGGACAGGTCAATGTCTCTTCTGAATTGGACTGTTCTACACAGAAGTTTCATATACACCAGACCATATGTGAGCTTAACTTTAGCTCCTGCCAGTTTAATAGGTGTTCCAGAATGAAACTGGCATTCCTACGGTGAACATGACAGGTAGAAAGAACTGCCACTGAACTTAGGACACTTAAAACCAGGTAAGAACACAAGGGCCACTGGTCTGCAGGGCTCCCTTCACTGGCAGCAGGGAGAAAGATGCTCTGCTTACAATTTTCTTCTGCCTCAAGTGTCCACGTCAGCTCTGTAAATGCCTAAAATTAGGAAGAGTAATACCCTGTCTAGTGTCAGTGCCCATGCTTGGGAAGACTCTCTTTCCCTCTCTCCAATTCTTTACTGAATTGTATTACTGGAACATTTTCTAATGTTCTGCAATTTTTTTTTTAAACAAAACCATTGTTGATGCTAATTTTGGCTTCCTTCCAAAGTCTTCAAAAGAATACAAGAGTTATCTGCATCAGTTTCCTGAGCTGCATTTTCCTTTTATTTTAGCAGAATTAACTAATGAATAGTGCCACTCTAAATATCATATTTTGCAGCACAGGCAGATGAAAGGTTCTACAGTTTCAGACAGTGGCATCAGAAAGAAAATAACAATATCCAGCCTTTCAAGTTTTCTCTGAAGATGATAATTTAGAAGTCTGAACTCAGAGTCTCAGCCTTGGTTTGTCACCAAGTTATTTCCAATTATGAACACATCATACACCTACCCATGCAATTTATTTACATTTAGATATACTTTCACAAGACCTCACTGTAACACTGTCAATTATTACCATCAGAGAAGAACATTACTGACACAATTATTAGTTCTTTTTAATGAATTAATTTAGCTGCCAATAATGCCAACATATTTTAACATTATACATGAAAAAGCAGCTTAGTGGAAGCATACACTATCTGATACAGCATACATGGCAGAAAACTAAATTGCAGAAAAACAATATACTGCATTTCTTCTGAGAAAGGGCATATGCAGATTGTGTCAAATCCTTATGTACAGAAGAAATAAAGTTGAAAATCTAACATTTACAACTTAACAATGCTATTTTTTTCATTTTTTTAATATCAGCTTTCACTCTTCTTAAACCCAAGCCAGAAAACTCTGTTTAGACATTTCATGTTCATCACTGCAGTAACTTACAGAGTCCGATGTCAATAGACTTTTTACTGCCTTGCATCCTGAATAAATTTTTGCACGTATACATTTTTGAAAAATCTAAGAAACAATACTCTGAGTACTTCCCTATTCCTATATCAAACACACTTTTTTGCAGAGCAAGTTTCCATCAAAAAATTATCTTCCCACACAGATAAGCATCTTTCCTTACTTACACAATCCAAGATCCTATCACTTTTGCTGGCTTTTCTTCTAACAAAAAAGCCCCAACTTTCCTAAATATTTCCAAAATAATTTTGCCTCACTCACAACAACCTCAACAACCTGAGGAATGAAGCAATTTGTTCTGGTTCCATTTGAACACACAGGGATGTTTTGCCTTAGAGCTATGACAAAGTAAGGTAACAGAGGATAAAAACAAAAGCAAAACCTCAAACCACATAACCTTGCTCAGCTGCAACCTGCAGTGTTAAGAAGAGAAGAGCTTTTAATGGGAAACAGGGACAAAAGCAATCACTTGTTATCACTGCAATCCCAAACTGGAATAGTGTCAATTCTCCTTGGGCAGAAGATGAAGAACAGCACTACAAAGTTAGTGGCATCCTCTTCTGTGTGCTCCAAGGACTGCCTTTCAGCTAGTTCATCATGTAAGAGTCACAGCAATCCATTTTATCTGATGCATAGCCAAAGGGATGCACAGAAACAGGTGAGACAGGTTAAAGATGCCAGAGAAATCTCGATTTCACAGCAGCGTATTCAGTGCCTATAAGGAGTTTATTTCAGGGTCAAGGAAAGCCAGACAAAAGATTCCAGTGGAAGGAAGAAGAAACATTCAGATTTTTGACAAAAGCAGTCAGCAGGAGACCAAGGTGCTTTATTCATGCAAGTCTTCTCAAGAGCACAAAACACTGCCTTTCAAATTTATAAACAAAGAGTCTGATTTAACCCTCAAATAACAAAATCATAATGCTCTGGATTAAAAAAATAAGGATTAAAAAAACTTCCATAATAAAATCCTGACATGGGCAAGGGACTAGAAGTTGTCTTTGGAAGAGAAAAGAGGAAATCTGAAGCTCCAGATCACTTTTTTGATTGCACACCCCATCACTAAAAAAAACTTTGGAGCAAGCTATAAGAATATTTACTTATAAATTATATATGCAGTACTGCAATAATAGGCTATATATTATAAAGCATAGACAAAAATAGAATTAGGAACAAGATGAAAAACTGTTTTAGAAGATTTTTATTGATGTTACAAAAAATATTTTCTTAGTATTCCTCCCACCTTGATGGATTGTTTTGCATGCATCCCACTTTAGAGACTGCTGCAGATGGCCTTTTCTCCTCCTTCCTACTTCCAAAGACATTATCTTATCTCTTGCAGCTCAGTGAGGAATAGAGTTTACCTTGAGTTAATGCAAAGAAAAATAACAACTATGATGGCAGTGATCCAGTGACTGGAATTCAGGATTGGGGAAGGGTGGAAGACAGCTGAGACTCAGCCCATTTTGTTAGGGGTTATACTCCATAACACATTCAGGAAAACTGGATATTGGTGGAGGCTAAAGCATGGAAGAGAATTTACTCATAAGGAGGGAACTGATCAGGAGTATAAGAGAAAAAAAAAGTGAGCCACACTTTAAGTTTTAGAGAGAAGGATAATGAGATAAGATAAAGGATAATGAGAAAAACAGGAAGCAATCTATTTTGGGTGGGAGAAGAGACAATCTTCAACTGTTCTGGATGCTTATCAGCAAACTAAAGAAACATCATCCAGATAAATTAATCACAAAATGATTGTACACCTGGTGGAAAACACCACTTTTAGAAAAAAAAATCATTGCTTACTGTTAGCCTTAGAGGGCATTTCAAGAGTCTATCCTGGTTCACTTCAATTTCATACTTTCTCCTAAAGATTTTGAATGTAGACTCTTAGGTGCATATGCTATGTACTGACAAGGCAAAATTGGAAAAGGTGGCAAATCTTCAGTAGAAGATACAACTGGAATGAAAAACTGTCTTTATGAATCACATAAATTGTCATTAGTCAACAAGATGCTGTTTAGTAAAGTCCAAAGCCTCCATTTATTTTTCTATTATTTTTTCCATACCTGCACGTTACTTTCTGTACTGCCTACAGATGATGGCTGTGAGCCTTATAAAGGCACCTTTGGATTAGCAGAATAGGTATAAAAACAATATCCCCTATCACCATTCAGACTCTGCAATATTGGGGCACCTACAAAGACTGATGCAGATGATCCAAGTGAGTGCCTGTGCCTGCAACTCTATCACACAGGGTAGTCTCAAACAAAGTAATTTCTGACTAAAAGATCAGTTCCAAGTTTTAATTGCTGTAACCTGAAAAGGTGTATCACAAATTATATTGAAGGATTTTGCATCACAGCTGACAGCAGATCTTAAATGAAGAATTATCATAAGTTGAGGAATCAATGTTTTGACACCATGAAATTGTACAGCATACTTGTAAGCAAACACTGCCATTACACTAAAGAAAGTGACTTTATATAGCCTTAATAAAAAAAAAAAATCAGTAAGTACATATTAAAAAAAAATTATTGCACAAATTCTGATGCAGGCAATGATCTGAGAAGAAAATAAATGACAACTACGTAAATTAATTCTCAGATTTCCAAGCCCTATTTCCTGTCTTTCAGCATTCAGTAGTTTACAGGGTCTTAATGCTCTTTCAAAACTGATTATAAACAAACATATGGACATTAATTGCAAATCTTTGAGCCCTCACGGGGAGTTTCAAAGAGCAGGCCTGCTGTGCAGTTTACTTGCATTTGCTTTCTCTCTCCTTAAGCATGCACTCATGCTTGGTGCCACAAATGCTTCTATCAGAGCAAGCAGAATTGGCACAACTCCAAGGCAAATTGCCATCTTGCTATTAGAAATGCACCAGAGTTGACAGAAGTGAGCTAATAAATTAAAATTCAAATAAAAAGGGGTTAAGAGAAGCAAGCTCTTATTCCTTTCTTTTACAGGTACAAGAGCAGGAGTGCTCCAATGATCTTGAATCTGAGATATACCTTATAACCTGTACTCTGAAGAGGGAGAAGCAGGGTATAAATGGTTCATTTGACAAGGTAACAAAGTCTCTTTCAATGCAAGAGAGCAGCAAAAGACAGAAGAACCTCAGAAACTTGTAAACATTTGTTTATATTTTTGTCATCTAGTTAAATATAAAGATAAAATTTCAGAACAATGCTGAAGACCAGCAGACATTCATTGGTATTTATGAGGCATTGGTCCTACCAACGTGGGATACAGAAGCTCAGAGTTGCACAGAATTGGAGTCCTGCAAAAAATATTTGGTAGAAAAAATGCTGCTTCAAAAACTGTCAGTCTAACCAGGCAAATCAAGCAAGTGTGAGGAAGAAGTGTTAAATATTTCCATTTGGAAGACAGAGAACCTAAGTAATAAGTGATAAAACCACATAAGGATGTGATAGCAGGGAGATCTCTGGAGCTCATGCCCGGTTTAAGCAGTGATATCTAAACAACACAGTCACCCAAAGATCATTTAAGAGGAGCTAAAAGCTGCATGCTGATGGACACAGGGCAAACTCAGGCTCAGCCACATCTTCTCTGGTTCCTGTTTTCCCTTCACTAGGCTGTAACCACTGCAGTCTTGAGAACACACAAGGTGGCAGATCCTTACACCCCAATTCCTGAACGAGTACTACAGATTCGGATGATGGCCAGGATCATGTTTTGGAAGCAAATACTAAACTGCTGAGAAGCACAGCAGCTTTTGTTGCCTGAAAGCAGCAAGTTCCTGTCAGCTTTACAAGTTACTGCTTTTGTGGGTCATTAACTTCCAGCTCCAGGCAGACTGAGATGAATCACCAAAGCATTTACCAGTGGCAAGACCCTTGGCCGAGAGGAAGGCCCACAGGCAGGACCAAGGAACTCAATCCTCAACAAAAACATTCCAGTCTAGACACATGATGTTCAGTTATCACATAAAAATATTTGAGTGACAGTGAGCAGCTCGACTGTGTCTTGAGAACACACAGTTTTCCTTGAGTTAAATTCTTTAAAATGCACAAAAGGATCAGCCCAAAGTTTTAGCTGATAGAGCACCACATACAGCAGATGAGAATTATTCCCTCTTCCTTCACCAGCTTCTCTGACATTTTTAAGGTTTTTATACCAATATTTTTACACAGACATACAGATCAGCCAATTTAACTACAGCTCTTATTTTCTTCTCCTATAAAAAGAATGTTGAGTTTTGTTTCTTTTTGAAATTGATGTGTTCTGTTCCCAACAACAATCATATATTCATGTGATCTTGTTCACAAAGCAGGAAGAACCACTGAGACTGCCATTTCTCCATTTCAGCTTGAGTGAAGATTCACACATCACCTAATCTTTTGATTTTATGGTCAAGTTACATCCTTGCCCTACCCTCACTGCTTTTTAGGCTTCAGGGTGGATAAACAAACCCCTTTTTAATCTGTTTCAGCAGCTCAGTGCAATTATTATGGAAATTAAAAAGGTATCTCTTTTTTCAACTCCACTGAATTACATTCAGAAGTTGCTAATCTCTTTGCAACTTAAAACTACAGTATTCAAGTATTCCCATAATCATGGACATTAGGAGCTTATATACTCCAGTCATGCAGTAAAACTACTAAAGGCATTTATCTACTTGTCAACAGGAATGTTTTCAGAAGCAGAGTAGTTTAACTCTTCTCCCCAGCCTGAAGTCAGCGAACTGGGTCATACTGTTTCACACTAAGAGCAAAGGGAATCCAGAAAGGACAGCCTGCCTTAGCTCCACCTGTAAGCACAACCAAAGAACCTGATTATTATTAGCCACTTGTGTTAATTCATGTTAAGTCCCCAAGAAGAAACAAGAAAGTATGAATAAAACTATTAAACAGCCCAAGAGGAAGAAAATTTTTGACTGAAGAGAGAAAATGCTTCCATGATGCAATTTTAGACTGGCATTTTCAGAACAGTTTTGTATTATTGAGCTTTCTCCTTTTCTGTCAAAGCAGCTGCCTGTTCCCTTCTGACACCCAGATTTCTTTTAATCAGGACAGGATGCTGTGTTCTGATGAAATGCCCTTCCTGGCCATCCCTGGTAGAGAGAATTAAAAGCCTTGCCAATCCTTTTGAAGTGTAAATCTTCACCAAGTAGCTTTTATGCCTCTTATTACTGTTGCCTCTCTCAGAAGAGTACAGTTTAGGTGGAACACTGAACACTGGACTGTTTACTTATCTTCTAAAATGCATCTTGCCTTGCACTTGAGATCCCATGATCTCTGTCTGCACTTCCACTCTCCTCTTTCTGCATTCCCAAATCTCACATTATTCAAGCAAAAAAAACCTTGATAACTCTAGATTGGAAAAAATCTTGTTCCTCAAGTTGCAGAATTGCTTACCTGAACATGGGTCGACAGATTTTGTTTCTTCAAACTCCATGCCTGACCTGCAGTGTGCTCTGGAAGACACATATCTGTACAGGATGGGCACACTTGAGCCTCCAGCTTGTACCCTGACAGCACTTTGGGAGAAAACACACCCAGCTGTATCACTTTGATCTTAAATTGAAAGCCAAAAAGACACCAGCTTTTCTCTGGCCAAGAACCAAGTACAGCTATACAAAGACAGTCCAGGGGCCCAGTCAGCAGTTTAAAATCCATTTCTCTAGAGCACTGTACAGGATACAAGTTAATAAGCTCTGCCAGGGGGCCACAGCAGGTTATCAGTGGAGAATGAGGCATGCAAGGTGCTCTAAGGGCAAAGCAGTGCTGTAACTCAGCTGTGAAATAGCAACTTGATCACAGATTGCAACGTGTATATGGAACTGCTCCTATATGTATTTATTTCTTGACCATAGTTTAGGCAGTAAACTCGAGAAAATGTAAGATATCAACCATATTTCCTTCAGCATTTCACAACCACATTAACCTATACTTCATGCTACAGTTTCCCCTTCCTGATGAGCTGGATTTGCAATTAGAAAAGGGGAACAATTTAACCTTTAATGTTAAAAAAAAAGCAGCATCATAAGAATAACTTTATATCATGTAGAGGAACACAGTGTTGTTCATTCATCTCAGTGTGCAGATCATTTTTAGCTCAACTAAATTAAAATTACTGTAACACAATTTTAAAGCAAAGACATTTCTCTTGAAAAGGTAAATTAAACATTAAAAAATTGGACTGCATGGGACACACATCAAATGATTGTTAATTCAGAAGCATCAGATTATTTCATATGAATTCACTATAAACTGGAAAAGAGGAATCCTTTCCTCCTCTCCAGAAGCTATTACTGCTCCAGCTCATATGCACAACCTCAGCAGCTCTGAGCTGACAGAGTTCTTCCTTTGGTCCTACTGTGGATAAATTAAGCCAGACACTAAGCCAAAAAAACACAACTGGACAGAGGGACTATGCAAAGGAAGCCCAGTGGGAACCACAGATAGATATATTTTCTTCCAGTCAAGAAGACTACACCAAAATACCAAGTGAGCCAACATACCACACCCTTGAATTGCATCCAATAGCAGAGACTGCAATACAAGTTCCAGGATTCTCCATGAGCTCTTGATCTGACTTACAGATGCCCATGCCTAAAAGAGTAACACTCTTTGCAGACAGTATTACCAAGAATGCAGTTTCAAAAGAACAAGTCACTAGAATAAAAAGAAAGGAATGCTGCAGTTCAGCTTTCATCACTATAAATGGCTTAGCAATATTCACAAGATTTCACAGAGATCTTCTTGCTGCAATCTATTTCAATTTGCAAAGCTAAGAGAAGTTAAAGTGATAACCTTTACTTGAAGGGCAATTACTTCTTGTACTTCAAATAATAAAATGCCCTTTGCAGACAAAACAGAAAAAAAGGCATCAATACTGTACGTCAGGGCATGCATTTATCAGATAGGCTTTTTAATCTAAGAGACACAAGCATTCCAGCCAGAGGTCAGTGTGGAATACAGGGAAGTGACCAGCCAGCATTCTACAGGCCACAGCTTATCCTCTTGGCTGATGTTCTGCACAGCACAAGTTCCAAACCTACCTTCACCTATTTCCCCATCAAGCTGAGAGATCCATGGTTAGACCAGCTGGTTATTTTCCAGACAGGGTGCTCAACCCACAGGGAATGAGTTCCAGTTAGATGCAACCTTTAAGTCACTCTACAGAGTATTCTTACTTTGAGGAAAACATGCATTAATTCTGATATGTTTTTCTCAGTTTTCCTTTCCCTGTGGCTCCAAGCCTTATCAAGCTGAAGCAGAGTGAAGCTGACAGGAATACTCTTGGAGATTTTGCCAGGAATTTGAATAGAAATAGAAAAACTAAGCAGAGCATGGACATTTTCCTTCTGCTGGTGTTTGCCAAAAGCTCTCAGTGGCAGCACAGACAAACAAAATGTGCTTGTAGAGTCAAGAAAAATCATACTGATGGGTTTTCATGCACTTGGAAAGCTAACAATGGTAACAAAAACACACAGCTTCACAGAATGTGAAGTTGTTCAAAGCAGAACTGTTCTGAATCTTTTCTTTTTCAAGGGAAGTTTTAGTATGCCTATTTACAATAAGACTTGCCAAGTCCTCATTTTGGCTGGTTAAAAGCTGTAAATTGTTGTAGTAGTAGCATCACCTAGCACATACATGGCACTACATGGCAGACAAAGCTATCCAGAATGTCTGAAAACCATTGAACTCTAAGGACAAGAAACAACAGCATAAAGATCAAACAGGACTGGCTACATTGTGTGAATATATAGAATAAATATCTCCATGTGATTTATTTTTTTCTAGTGTCTGGAAGGGACAGAATACAAAAAGAGATGTACTAGAAATAGACATAACAGCTCCCCAAGAAAGGGTAAAGCAAAAAAGCAGGCAGAAGGGGAAGCAAAATAAAAAATTAACAAAATAGACAGGACAGGCTCAACAGTAATTTGAATCAGATGAGGAAGTTTTGAAGCTAACATCGAACTTGCCTGAGGAAGTAGGAATTCAAAAGAAGATGAGAAGACAGATGTGTTCTGAGCAGCTCACTGGGGATGAAGTGAGGAGCTGAGCACTCAGGAGAAAAGGTAGTAGCTCCAGAAGTCAGCACACAAGACCAAAGCAAAAAAATGAAAGACTAGTCAAATTTCTAATCTCAGAAACAGGGCCCAAACCATACAAGTGCTCAGCTGCACACAGGCTGCCTGAATGTGATATTAAGTGCCTTGTGACAGGTACAGAAAACCAGTCTCTGAATGTGTTACATGCAATTCTGTTAGGAAGTACACAAAGGACATGTGTAGAGGCTGACAGTAAAACAAGTGCGTTAAAATTATATTCAAGGTGTTGTCTTTCCTTCTACAAAACTGATATTGTCACCTTCAATTTGTTCTTCTGAAATTAAATTTCTTATCAGTACACAGAATAAGAAAGGCATCCAGATACACAGTATGTTACCATTACAGTGCATTTATAGGAACAACTAGACATCCCCACAAAATCATTCACCAAACCAAGAGCAAACTGTGGGAGGATGAAGAGCAGACAAGTAATTAACTGCTGTGATTTCAAAAAGCAACAAAATACTTCAGTGATTACAATTGTGATTAAGAACATCCCAACAAGCATCACCTTTCTGATTCACATGATCCACTTGTCTTCCATCCTTTTCTTTCCACTACTATTCACACCTAATCTAACTGAATATTATGGTGAGGACACAATGTACAGACAGACATAAGAGATCAACTGTGATTACAACATACTGGTACATCAGTATTTTTCTTCACAGTAACAGAAGTAAAAGAAACACAAGACTGGGTAAAAATTATATTGCAAAGGTGGAAGAGAGCAGTGGAAAAACTACTTCATCTAGCCTTACACCTTCTAACATCAAATTCACTTGCTGCACTGGTGAGTATCCTAACACAGTTTGGTATTAAGAATACCTAAGAAGATCCAGGGCTGAATACCAGCGTGATGCACTGCAGAATCTCATTTCTGCCACTCCTTCACTTCCACTTCACTCTCCCTTTTGCAGTTTCTAGTCACATACTTTCTTTCAAACTGACCTTGAATTTGACAGAACTCCAACAGTACACTAGATTTACAAATATGATTAAGGTATGAGAATAGGATACATTAGAGACCTTCTCCAGCCAGATCCAATTAATCACGCTACAGAAACACACATCCATGAACATAATTTCCAGTGTTGTGACATTCTATAGATTAAGCAAGCCAAGGCCATCTGTAGAGAGAAAAGACAGAGCCCTCTACTGGGTGAGAAATGCAGCTCCTCCTGTCCTTCCCCCGCACTCCACCAAACGCACGTGGGCGGATTCAATTCTCCAAACATCCACTCCACAAAATGGTATCGAGCTGTTTAGGTTGATCTATGATTCAAGAGATTGGCCTGCAGAACCCAAATTTCTATTAAAAGCACAAAGAAGAACATTCTTCCCATAGGTTTAAGAGACTAATGTAACATCCTATCTCTAGGTGAAACAGGAAAACCCAGCGTTCCCTTATGCCAGTGTCCACTGTCAGCCCAGGTCTGGCAGTAGACCGACTTCAGCAGTGTTCCTCACATCACACATCTCACAGATGGCTTTCCTTACTGCTCCTCAAACTCTTTCCTTGTACACCCCCTGCCTCAAGAGACAGCTCTTATCTTGTTTAGGGGAATAGCTGAAACTTTCCACTTGCATAAGGCTTCATCACAGCAGCAGCTGCAAACTATTGCTCACATGCAGAATGAGGAGTGATGAAATAGCAGAGTACGATCAGACAGCAGGTGATGGCACAAGGGAAAAAAGGCAAGGATCAAGTGCTCATACTAGGATATTCCAGGAAAACAACAATCTCTTTCCTTTCTCAATCATCCTATCTAGAAAAGAAAGCTACAAGTAATGCTTTTCATTCATCAGCATTATTGTTTTCCCTCCTGTAGATTACAAAACACTCACAAAAAAGTGGCTGCTCAGCCTGTAACAACCCAGTCTGCAGCAATTCCCATCAACAGGCAAACTCTTCAATCAGAAAGTTCTTCTAAGGTTTGCTGCAAGTTTCCATTACAAACTTTTGCACAGTAAAATCATGCTGTGTTCACACTGTTTGCCTCTAAAACCAGTGGTTACTGATATAGCTTCTCTGGAGGCAACAGTAAAAAACACCACTGAGGAGAAAGTGTGATAGCTAGAGATCTGTTCAAGCTCCTCATGATGGGGCTACAACTCCTGATGTGGGCATGCCATGCTCAGAGTTAACAGGGCACTCACTCGTCATGCAACCAAGCAACTCTTTAAAACACAGCATGCATTTCTTTTCACAAGATTTCCTTGTGAGTTGAAGCAGCAGAAAAATTCCAGTTTTTTCCATCATCTTGATTTTCAGTCTCACATCCTGTCCTTGAACTTCCTTCAAGTACCAGATAAGAGTTGTTCAACCTTTGACAACATAGAAAGTCTTTGGAGCTTTTTTGGGTTGAGACATTTAATGGCAGAAAAAGGAATGGAGAAAAAAAAAATCTTATAAAGCTTTTAAAAACAGAGGGAACACACTCGCAAAGTAACACTTCTACTGTTTAAAATCTACATTTAAAATTACTGTAGTGGCAAACAATCTACTCTGTTCAAAATATTTTTTCCCAGTTAACTGAACAGCAGTCAAAGCATATCTGTACCTACTTGCCCTGAAAACACATCCCTCTCATTATCAATTATTTTCTCTCAGCAGACTTGTGTCTAACCTCCAAAACCACCAATAATCACATTTTCTGATGAAAAAAATAAACACTTCATTTTATTTCAACATTATTCAGAGATGGAGTAAAGAACAGAGCCAAAAGAGAGCTACTTGACCTTAAGAAACAAAAGTCTGTTAAATCCAAGAGGTAGACACAGATGTTGTGGTAAAAATTGAAGAGCTCTACAGATCCAAATTATGAACAGGCTCTTCATAAGCACTCTTAATTCACAAATTCCAGTATAATGACCACAGTCATGGAGCGGTTCTGGAAACCTCTTCACCCATGCTAATAAGGAAGGGTAAGAGCAACTCTTCCAATTCCACAGCAACTACTTAGAGTTTGCATTTGAGTTGTAAATAGGAAAGAGGAAACCGAAGCAGAAGAAAACACAGGACATCTAAATCACACCCCTCTCTGAATGACAAGGACAAAAGGAAGGCAGTGAAAGAGGGTCTCTTTTAACAAAAAACTCTCAATTTAAGTGCAGCTTGGTCCAGACTGGTGCAGAGAATGCCTTCCATGTCCTACCTGCTCCATGGATTAACAGATTTTGGCCTTGCAGGCCTTTTAATTCACAAAGTTTTATCAACATAGCTGCAGTCTAAGAGCAGCTCAGGTCAGCGGTGACTGAAGCTATGTGGCTTTCAGCTACCCTTCAGCAGTTGTACTGCCACAAGTTTCCATGAGTGGGAGAGGTTTATCTTTAGCACTGACAGGAGCTGAAGACATTCTTGGAAAAGCATGGCTCTTCACTGTCTAATAAACCTTGTTTCTCTGCATGCCTTGGCCTCATGAGCTTCTTCTGTGAAAGACCATGGGGTCTCTCAGGTCTTTTCTAATACAGAATTCCAGAGCAGCAGGAAACATGCAAGAAACACATTCCACTGCAATATAAAGCAGACATATAACAGTATCATTGTGCACTATCTAGATGAAGCTCTCACCGACTTAAAAACAGTATCAAAAGAAACAGAATATACATAAATTCTAGGCAGGTATGTTCTTACTGAAAGTAAGCGAAGGTAAATTGAAAATCTTGTTATTTGCACAAATGCTAACAGAACTCCTGGGAATTGCTGAGAAAACAGCACTTGGCCTTTTCCTCTATGAGAACATAAAACACTCCATGTGCCAGGGAATGATTTCACACCGTGGAAACAGCCCGTGCCTGTATTGCAGGCAGACCCTTGGTTGACCTTATCGGTTCCTGGAGCACAGGCCTTGGTATCAAAGCCAAATCCCAGCATTATTATTTTCAGCACCTCCTTGACAGGCAGTTCTTTGCTCTCAGAACTCACTGCCCACACAGGCTGGGAGGCAATGGCCACAGGCCTTTGCTAAGTGCTACAGGTCCCCTTGAGATCAGTGTCTCACGCTCCCCACTGTGTGTGTTCTCTGCACAGGTTCTCTACTCTCTCCTTACCAATGCAAACTGCAAAAGCACCATTTCCCTTCAGCCCAACACACTCAACTGTAGCCGCCACAGAAGATCATTAAATGTGAAGGGCACGTGCAGTTTCTACACTCAGTGGTGAGCACAGAAATTCTGTGCTGGCACTGCTGGTTTGATGCTCCACAAGGAAGCAACTTCTACTCAGCAAGCTGCATTAGATTTCATCAACAACTGTTACTTGACTTAGTGGATTCTGCTTCTCTAGTACTAAGTAACATCTTCATGGTTGCTCAAGTAAAAGGAGTTTCACAGCTTTTTAACTTTGGAAGCAGGAAAAAGGGAAAATGATAGGCTGAACATTTCTTGGGTGTTCACACTTGGCAGATTAAGTATCAGTAACCCTAGATTAAAACTTCAATGTTGCTAAACAGTCAAATTTACCGTTTCTCATTATGTTAACTGACACAAAATATCATACTTCACCATATCCAAGAGCTCTCCTAACTTTTGTCCTCTTACTTTCCTGAAAAAGTAAAATCAGGACATAGAAAAACTTAAAAAGCAAATTAACAGCCAACCTCCCTGCCTTCCCCCCAAAATAATCCCAGATAGACTAGCAAAACAGAATCTCATCAGGTGCAGGTGTTCTTCCTTTTATTCCCTGGCACAGAAGCACAAAGTAGACAATGACACCCAAGAAAGACTCTCATTTCATATGCATGAGACAGATACGTACTTCCACTGAGACTTCTACAGGAATAAGAATCTTGTTTACTCCCAAGCACAGACAAGTCCGTAATTAATTTTGTTTAACTTTCGTAAGACTGCCTTGCACCAGGAAACAAGGCTGTGCAGTATAATGCACTAGGCTACAGAATATTAAACAGTAACAAGTCACTTCTTGCATGACCAACTAAATTCAATTCTACATATGCCCTCTCTGCAAACTATCTGGAAGTTTTACAGTTTACTGGCAAGACCAGGTTATACTGAAAAGCCATCAGCTTCCAACAAGGACAGATTGCTTTATTCACCCCTGAGTGTGACTCCAATAAGACTTCCATTTCTCTACTGCTTGTCACTCAAAAGCATTTTCACCAATGCATTCCTCTTTGTCTGTATAAATCTGTATACACTACTCTTGTATTTCGCTCAAACATTTACCACCTGCAGAAACAGAGTGCCCTCTAGCTCTGGCCAAGCTCAAAGAGATTTTCTTAAGGCTCTGTCTCAAAGTCCAGCACACTGAGCCACAGGAGACAGCAAGAGCACCCTGTTAGCTGTACCCTTACCTGTCCTGGGGTCAAACAGCTGGTTGGCCTCCAGATCTGTGAAAGTGCTGAAGCAGATGGGGCATTTAAAGGAGGCGCGGTTGGTGGAGTCTCTCTCGTCGGTCTCGATCCTGCGGCGCATGTGGTCCAGCTTGTACTTGACCACGTTGACGAGCAGGCGGTAGTTGATGAAGTAATAGTTATGGCGCGTGGTCTTGCCATCGGGAGCTGTCTCGACCCTCATCCTGCATTTGATGAACTTGTCACCCTTGAGGGTGTTGAGGACAGCCCTCAGCTGCTTCCTGTCAAACTTCAGGAGCTCCAGCATGTCCTCCTCCTTCACGCAGGGGTTCCTGATGAGGATGTCCAGAGCCAAAGCATGCTCGATGCCATAAAAGCCACGCACCACATATTTGGCAAGGCGTTTGAGAGCTGCTGGCACCTCAGTGAGGACGTCTGGGTCAGTCATAGCAGGTCCAGATCGTGAGCTTCATGTATACTGCAAGGAAAAAAAGGCAGGTGGATTCTTAGCTAGTATTCTAGCTTCCAAAGTTCCTTTTTATCTTACTTAGAGGTAAGAAAAGTGTTTTCCATTTCCCTTTCCTAAGTCTTGTACCGTCTCCTTAGGTGTCAATAATGCCACAGAAATATGAAATTATACTTCTCATTCACGGCAAAATGATGTAAGTGCACAAAAAATTAGTACCAAAACATACAGCAGATTTCATTTGTATTCAGTCACAGCCAACAGAGCTTGAGTAAGAAAGCTGTCCTCCAGAAGACAGCTTTGGGATAACTCAGACCTGTGAATTGCGAAAAGCAGAAAATGGCTACAGCAAGAAAGGCTAAGACAGCCCAGGAGTGGAGTCTGAGGGCCCCAGCTGACATCACTTGATCCCCCTGTAAGCAGCCCTGTCTGGTTTAACACCTCAGCCATCCCTGGGCAGAGATGCACTATGAGGCCAGCTTGCTGTACAGGCTGGTTTGCATTCAAGCAAAAGCTCCCAGCTGCACCATGAGAACAGACCCTTGCTCATAAACAGACCTCAGTCAACTACCTGCAGCATGAAAACCATTAGCACTACCAGCTCCTACACCACAAACTGCTTCAGCCTTGTTCCTGTATGAGCAAAGGTCCTTACAAAGGACTGAAACTTCATTTAAAGTCCCACATTCAGACCTTAAATGCCCATGAATAATATAGAACAATAAATGAAGCAAAAATCAAGACAGACCAAATCTGAAGTGATGATGTGTTTAAAAAAGAAGTATTCCATGAAGTATCCTTTGAGTTCCTTAGCACCACTTACCAGGCTGCCTGTGACAAGACAATAATTTCTAAGTACTCTATTTTCACTTCCCTTTTCTTCACCATAACATCAAATGGCACAAATGGTCATGACTATTGAAAGCTTCTGTGATGTCCATGACAACATATGTAAAATCACATGCAAGGAATTCCTCACATTGTCACCCCGCCAGATTTAGCTCACAGACAACAGCAGTGATTCAAGGGAAGAACAAAGAGGTGCTTTTGCAATACCCATTCAGAAGGTTGCACTTCCAGCTAACATCAAATAAGACTCTGAATTATCTTTTTCAGTATGAGTTTTCTATGCTAATTTAGGACATGAGTAACCATTTCTTAAGCAAAAGGTTCCTTCCACTGAAGAAAACGCCCCTCACCCTAATTTCTGGGTTTTTTTCATCATTGCTATGCAATTTTTACATGTGAACTAATACATTAAATTGCAAAACTCCACCAATCTCAATTTTCCCTTCCATTAGATGTTTCACACACTGTATATATCTCGCCAGTATTCAAGCCTATCAAAGCAAAAAGTGACAACAGAAGAAAGGAACTGGATGAGCATCCTATTTTTTTCATCACTATCATAAAACCTGTGATAGGCCTTTTCACAAACACCATTACACAACTTTTGCCCACTCCCCACACTAAGACATCCCTCTGAGATCACCAAATCTGTATATAACCAAGCAGCTGCTGACTCACTTCCATCAGCTAAGACTTCTCAAAAATCTGTGATCATTTATCACAGTAGTCTGCTTGGATTTTTTTTTTCCTTATGACAAACAATGTCCTTTCCAAAAAGTGTAGCATTACCCCCTGAAAGTTTACTCTTCTTCCACCCCTACCCTCTGCTGCCACTGAGGAGGGATGTTCCTCTCAAGGGTGATGGCCAGTACAACTGCAAAGCAGTTAGGCTGTGGAATGTGAAGCTTCACAGTAAGTAAATTAAGATCATCCTGTCTTTTCTGCCTGTTGGATAAGAAAAACACCACCTTTGTGTTTTTCTTTTGGAACACCTCCCTGCTTGAACTTTTCTTTTCCTCTAACTTAGGGCCAAATGGTATTTACAGTGCTCAAACTGAAATTAACTGAACGACTTTTGTTGATTGCTGGTGTGCAGGCTGAGAATAGCTCACAGCAAACAATGCCTGGATGTCCAGCTACGGCTTCCCTTTAAGGAAATTGAATTAAAACATCTATCACACCACGAATTAACCATGAAACAAGTACTTCTAGAGTCAGCCAGCTTTCTCTTGCATGCCAGAGACACAGTGATTTATCTCACACAAAGGAGAGCTTCATAGATCTTGGTATTGAAGGTAAAAGTGTTAGCAATAAATGATGGCCCACCAAGAGTTAGCCATGCAGTATTTTGGAATCTCTAAGTCAGACCAAATCTAAATACTGTCACAGGATATTGTCTCTAAAGATCAGCATCATTCTGTTGGTATTTTTTCAGTCTTTCAGTCACTTAAAGATAAAGCTTGGTTTTGACTGTATCTGTCAGCAACATACTGACACTATAAAACAATGTCAATGCAGAAGCTGGAGGAAAGCCTTGATTTACTCAAATTGATTAAATCTTATTCAGAGTTGAAGCACAGTAAAGAATAAATGTAAAGATCAATTTTAAATAAAACCTGGCACCCCAGGAGAGTTAAAAAGTCAAATTTTTAAAGTCAAAAGCTTGTTAACTGCTGATCTGAAGAAAAGACAGCCTTCTTTCCTCAACAATCCACTTTCCCTAAAACTTCCTTGCAGAAAAACTTGATGCAACTTGCAGGGGCATGGTGACCTTCAGACATCAATTGAAATAAAAAAAAAAAGGAAAAAGTGCTTTTAAATAAGCACATCTCACTCTGGACACCTCATCTGAGAGCTGATGGAAAGCACTATCTCTGCATTGATAAGACAGCTGCAGATTTCCACAGACACTTCCAAAACAGGTTTAAAGTACAATTTTCTGAATAATGCACTCAAACAGCTTAAACAGAGACCTGCAAGGGACTAATAAATAAAACCAACTCTAAGAGTTTTCAGCAACAGTCAGAGATTTAATAATATTTCTTAGTGTCAATCTCTAGAAAATATGCTTTTTCATCTAGTGGGACTAGGAGTTTTAACACAACTTCTTCTCCTCTGCTGGAGATTTTGAGTGATGCCCAAATCTTCTGTGTCCTCAGGTAACAGAGGGCATTTTGACTGTGATACTGTTTTCTTCCAGGTGGGGATATATGGAAATAAAAGCATCCTGAAAACACCAGAATCCATTCTTTCCTGTTATCCTCCACTTCAAAAAGTGGATTAACACACTTTAAGTTCTAAATCCTGCAGAAGACAGTCTTTGGGTGAAACAAACAACTGACTAGTGACATCTTTGAGGGGGAAAAAAAAAAAGCAAGTGCATACCACTGCCAGATCTCACCAGGCCAAGCTGATGTGTGGTCCATGAAGAATCCAAGGCTTTTAGTCCCTAAACTGCAAATTCTTACCATCTTTCACCAGGCAAAAAAGACATTGATTCAGCTCACAAAATTCAAACCCAGGGGACTTTACCACTGCATCCTTTAGCGATGATTTCACCTTCCCCTAAAGCAGTAAGTCGAACCTGAATTAATTACATGTGCAAAGAAATATGCTAACATCTTTTAACAAGGTTTTAATGGACATGCATCTGTTTTATAATAATGTCTGAACTGACCTTAATAATTTATGAACATCAAGGAACATTTTCAGGGGAAAAAAATACAATGGCCAAGACACTCAGCTGTGCCAGTAAGCACCTACAGCATCAGTAATAAGGCACACTGGACAGCATCATATTCAGAAACAGCCAAAAGAAGAATTTCCAAATTTAAACATGCACTTTATTAAAAGAGACAGTTGGTGGGGAATTGTTCTGGGTAATCACATTAATACAATTCAGTATTATGGGTACAGGAGGAAAGCAGACCTGTCTGTGTTAACACAGTAGGACAGCAAACCTAAATACACATCTGTTGGGTTTTTAAAATTGCTGTAATTGAAAGAATTAATATTGATGTGTCTATAAAAGGCAACACTGGAAAAAGAGACTTACACAACACAATCAGATCAGCTGGGTGAAGAAAATCAGGCTACCTTCTGCAAGATTTTACCTAAGGTCGAGTAAAATGTATGAGGCCTTCAGCATAACCAGAGATGCCAGAAAGGATGTCAGGGGTAGAACAAGTGACTGCAAAAAAAACATTTGGTATGATGGGATCAAAGACCACACAGAAGCCAGAAACTGAACTGAGCAAACACCTCCACTTTCCGGACTTTTTTGATGCAACATCAAACAACTGAACTTTTCTTCTCCACATACAACGATTTCAAGTTCTCAATTCCAATGAAGTCTTAACAGGAATTGTGCTAATGAAGTTAGATCTGGCTTTCTTCCTGCTTTTCCTGACTAAAACTGAGACAAAAAGTGCTAGAAGGGTGATAACCTAGAAGCCACAATGCAGATGAAAATAATACTAGAAAATACGAAAACCTACATCAGCCAGTGAATTAACATGACTTTTTATCCAATACTGCAAATGCACATCATCCTGTTTCAACATGTAACTTTTGAGACTTACATTAACCTTACCCAGAAAATTCAATGGTGTCACTTCATAACAATGGTGAAGTTATTCATATATTTGACAGAGGATCTTTAAAAGCAGGATCTTAAAAAAGGAAGCAGACTGCTAGTCAGACTCATATGGCTATACAAAGCTTTTGTAACACCCCAGATCTCTTTTGGAGGAAAACTTAAGAGTTGCAGGTTTGGCTGTGAACCTAGGCTATCGGACACCCTTAACATTTGCACAGGTGCTTCCTATTTTTCCCCACATTTATTTAGTTAGTGCTTTTTTCCACTAATCTTTGAAACCAGCTTTTGCTGATTTGCTTGAAAAAGGTTTCTGCAAGCTCCTGACACAAGATTTTTAAGAAAGGGGGGAAAAAGGTTACTCACACCACTGACATAGTTTCTTCAGGTGAAATCAAAATCAGGTTGTACTAAGAGAGTCCCCTCTCCCATAAATGTGGCAGGTACAACAGGCTTCCTGGAGCCAGTGCATCCCATATCCTTGCCACTTGCAAACACCAGATCCCAGTTTTGTAGTCTCTCACTCTAACCAGACTTAAAACTCTGCTTTTCAGAAGATGATGAGGTTAAGCTAAGAGAAGCAATCCTGAATCTTCCTAAGAAGAGGAAGGGAAGGCATAAATTTCAGAACTACAGTGGGAAAACATGCCATCAAGATTTTCAATGTCTGTACAACGTAACCTCAGACACTACTCATCCTTTCCAGAACTTTTCACAAAATCTTCCACTTTCAACTCCTGTTTTGCTTGCATTTCTCTGTAGTGAGCCCAGAACTGCCTTTACCCCACATCTGTTGCAAAAATCAAGTCTTCTGACATTTTAGAGCTTACTGAGTTTGATTCCCTGGAGAATTCATGAACACTGCTGCTCAGCCTTCCTCTTGCACTACATCTTGATGGGAAATCAGTGTATTTTCAGTACAAGACCTGCCTTGAAGTATGAGGGCAGAAAAGAACAATCTGCCTTCACTGAAATCCCACCTTCTTGTTGGCTTTCCATAAACTGAAACCAGGAGGGCACAGGTATCAAAGGGTTTTGTCCACTCAGGATGAGAAGTTGTGCTGCAGCTGGACACAAAAAGGCTGAGGGGCCTGGCTGAAATGAGGGCGTTTTCCCTTAAATTCACAAGTAAAAACACACGGAGCCAGATGTAATAAGGCCACAAGGTTTGACCACACCAGGCAAAAACTGAACAATACAGGCTCAGGATGTAATTCCCAATGACTTTTATAATCTTAACCCAGCATAAACAATAGCAAGGTGTCAGGAAATTAAAGAACCACCTGTGTGCATGGACACAAATGGATGAAATTTCCTGTTGCAGCTTAAGTCAAATTACACCTTCCCTCCCCTAAGGAAGTCTTTATTTTCCTTCCTCGCCTTTAGCCACAAGCCCCACCCTTCTTTCCTAATTCTGGCAGTTCACCATTCATGTGGCAATGCGAATCAAGATGATAAAAAGTGAAAAACTAACATGCCAAAATAAAAAAAAAGTGGGACATTTCAGAGAGGGCAAAGGGGAGGAGTTCAAGAATTTAATCATTTATGTTACCAGACTAGAGCCAACACAGAACAGAGAAAAGAATGCAAGGCTAGGGATATAGATGAGTGGGGAGCTTTCCCCATGTGGTGGCAAAATTGACCCAACTGTAATGTGAGGCCATTAGAAAATTTTAATTATGGGTACCAGAATCTCTTAAAATTTACACTCTGATCTGAACCTACCAGGAGAACATGTTATTTTGGAGACACGTAAGCATTGGCCCTCACATAACGTAGTTGTAAGATTTTGGGGTTTCTTTAAAGGAAAGAAAGTAAGATCATTTCTCTCACCTATCAAGCCTAGGAAGTCATGATTACACAGAAGCACAGTGGGCTTAACCCCAGCATTCCCTTCTGTGTTTCTGACAAGAAAAAAAAGCAGTAATTGCTTTTCACATTATGGATTCAAAAAGACCTGGAACACCACACTTTTCATCACGATAGATGATGTGAGTAACATTGCCTTTTGGAAATTCCAGAAAGACAAGGAAAAATTATAGAAGTACTGGGTTCAGTACAGTTTTAGTGCAGCAGAGTGCAAGCAAGAGGGTATATACTGTGGATATAAGCAATAAAGAAACAAAGAAACTACGTAACAAGACACCAAATTAGCTTTAATTAACATAGTTGCTTGTTTAGAAGACTCCCTTAAAGCATCCTGTGAGAAAGTGAGCTGCATGTCACAGGAAGTGGAAGGCAGGAATGCAATTCCCATCAAACCTCATTCCTGCCGGGAAGGCATGTGCTCCTCTCCCAGGCACATGGCTCTGCCCTTACAACACCATCCCGTGCACCAAACTGATCTTAAAGGTAGAAAAATACTTGTTTTTTCCCTTTTTGCTATGTTTTTCAACAGTTTAATGAGCTGGTGGTGAACTCTGACGAGCAACAGAACCAGCACGTAAGAGAGGATGCCACTGCACTGGAAAAGATGAGAAGAAGTAATTCTTCCACCTTTTGTGGGTGAAAAATATTAAGCTAGCTAGACTTCAAGAAAATGCAGCTTAGCTGTGCACGGCTGGACACCCTTTTCAGAATGCTGATCTTCCTCGTCCATTCCGAGCCGCTTGGACAGCTGGACCCATTTAACAACAGCTCGGTGCCACTCTGAGATGTGATGTTTGCCTGCTTCCCAGGGAACCAGCACACTCCTGAGGCCAGAAGAAACGCAATACACACAAAAAAAAAAAAAAACCCACAACAAAACAAAAAAAAAACCCACCAAAATAAAAAAACGCACACCAAAGAAGGAAAACCCCCACGAAACAAACAAAAAGAAGAAATAAAAAAAAAAAAACCCAAACAACCCTCACCTTGCTGACCTGGAAAACGGAATGGCTACACAGCCGGCTGGTTGGCTCAAACCTGGCGAACAGGAATGAGCTGGCTTTACCAGTCAGCTCCTCCTCAGATGCCCATAACGCTGCGTGTCCCTTCAAACCACCAGCTCCACAGCTCTCCCGGACTACAACAGCGGACCCAGCTCTAACACCAGCCCCAGGGGAGAATCCCTATCCCGTCTGCACAGCCTCCCATTCCCTCCCCGCTTGCATGTGCTGAGGTTTTAACATCGAACTGTGTAGGATTCTGTAGGACACGAGGCGGNCGGCGGGGCGAGCGACGGGGAAGCGAGCCAATGGCCTGCTCGCACAGAACGGCGCCTTCCCGCCCCCCGCCCGGGACAAACCAATCAGGAGTGAGAGCCGCGCCGGCCGCTCGGGCAGGCAGCCAATAGGCTGAGAG
>VXAX01005075.1:25118-48518 GCA_013399835.1 Leptocoma aspasia | reverse complement strand
AAAAAAAAAGACGAAACAAGACAAAGAAGAAGCCTCAACAAACACCGCAGGAGGAACGGCGAACGGTGGGAAGGAGCCAAGGCGAGGGAAGGGCCCAGACGGGCACAACGTGCAGGGGAGCACGGGCTCCGGGGCACCCGAGCGCCGGGCCGGGAGGCTCCGCAGGCAGCACCGCGCTCCCCGGGGCCGGCACTGACCTGGCGCCGCTTCCAGCTCTTCCCGGCTCCGGGCGGCGCTTCCAGCGGCTCCGCCACCCGCGTCACCACCGCGCACGCCGNTGCTAGGCAGGGTAAAGATGGCGGCTCTGGACAGGGTCAAGGTGCTGGTGCTGGGCGACTCCGGTGAGTCCGTGTGCCGGGGCCGTGTGTCCTGAGGCCGCTCCTTGGGGATCTCCTCCTCGCCTCCCTTCCCGTTACCCGCTGGGGGGCCGGGACTGCCCGCGTTCACTCAGTGCTGCTCCCGGCCTCGCCACCTGTAAGCCTGGCACCGCCTCCCAGGAGTTGTTCTCCCTCTGTGCGCTTGCAGGTGTCGGAAAATCGTCGCTCGTTCACCTCTTGTGCCACAACCAGGTGCTGGGAAACCCGTCCTGGACAGTGGGCTGCTCCGTGGATGTGCGAGTAGGTGACGTGCACGGCCTCTTGGTGGCCCTGAGCCTGATGTGTAAAGGAAGGGCCTTGACTTTTTATTTTAATTACTTACCGCCCCAGAAAAAGGTGTACTGTACTTCCATCATGTGTTTTGCTGAGGGTTTAATCTTCTGATGCGAGTAGCGCCAAATGTGAGCCAAGCGCTTGTGTGAGCAAGTTTTGACCTTCCGAGGTTGTCACAATCAGACAAGACATTTGTCATTCGTAGCTCCACTCCCTGGTGCAGTGGCCACTGGCGTGTTACAAGTCACAGAGTGGCCAGTTCCGTGAGAAACAGGCAAGGAACAGGCAAGTTGTCAGCCAGACACAGTGGGGAAAACCAGTGTGCTTGTTTAGGTTGTGGGGGCACAGGAAAGCTCTGGGTGATATTCATGTGTTAGAAAAACAAATTAAAATTTAGTGCCTGACATGCTTCCGTGCTCTTAGACCTGGGTGAGGAAATTAACAGGAGAAATTTATTGTTGAAACCTGGATACCAGGAATGCGGAATTTATAAACCACATAGACATTTTACAGAAAGCAGAGCTGAAGAAGAAACCAGCAAATACAATTAATAAGGCTCTGTATCTGGGAAAAAGATAATAAAAAAGGCTGAAAATGTGGGCTAGTTAGCATGAGAAGTGAGAAATCAATAACCAATACAAGATGGAATAATAATTAATGGAGAAAACTGTGTAACTTGTAAGCCAGTGAGCACTAATTCCTTTGTTTGCCAAAATGTATGAATAGTTGTAAGTTTTGGTGGCTGATGTACACGTTGGCTGAAGTGCTACTCGTGTACCTCAGTGCTGAATAAATTAATGTTGATTTTCTAACCTAACTGGGTTAGAGGGTCTGTGTCCTGGTTTTTGGTGACAGTTGTGACCATGGGGTTGTTTTTCCTCCTGACTGCTTGCTGCAGGACCTGCTGTGGGAAGAATGAGGATGTTCATCCAGCAGTTCTTTGGCCCAGCCCTCCTGGGACATTGATAAATGCTTTTTTCTTTCATCACTCTTTGCTGCATTCTCCTTGAAATGCATTGCCCTAGGTTAGGAATGTATTTCCAGAATCTGAGGAGAGGAAGAACATGGCAGTCCTGTTTGATTGTGGAGCAAAAACTACTCAGCAGATCTGGGGGCAGAAGTTGTTGATTAATTCAATTGGGATGTCAGAATTTGGGTAGGAAAAAGATGTGGTCAGTTGGAATCCAGGTCTGTCACCTGTGTTAATGTTCTTGCAGTGCTGCCATGTGGGTTTTAACAACTGCAAGAAGTCAAGACCTTAATTTTTCCATTTGCTTTAGCAAGATGCTGTGTCCCAGCACATCATGAGGTGTTTGGCTTGTTAACACTGAGGTGCAAAGGATGCTCCCTGTTTCCTCACCAGGCTCCCTCCCACATGAGATGGTGATCTCCATCTCTGTGGTGTCCAGTGGCTGCTGCTTGACTCATTCCATCTCTCTTCCATTTGAGAGGTTTGAAATAGTGTCAGCACGAGAATTTCCAAATTTCTATCCAAGTGCAATAACCCTTCCAGCTTAAAGTGTGTCATGTGGATTAACTCCTGTGACATGGTGCAGTGGTTATGTGTGATGTGAATTTTTCATCAGATCCATGACTACAAAGAAGGAACTCCAGATGAGAAGACCTATTACATTGAGCTGTGGGATGTTGGAGGTTCCGTGGGCAGTGCCACCAGTGTGAAAAGCACACGAGCAGTGTTCTATAATTTGCTGAATGGTAAGTTTGCTTGGTGTAAATATGGTTTTAATACTGTTTCTGCTAGGAGCTGTCCCTTCCTTCTGGGGCAGAGTTCCAGGCAGCTTGGCTGAGAGCTACATTGTTCTCCTTTCTGATTTATACGGGAACAAACCTGGTACCATTCATAGGCAGAATTTTATGGATTCAGTTGTGAATGGCAGATATTTCAGGCAAATCTGTGCAGATGAGCTCTATCAGCCTTTATCTTCAGTGTTGTGGAGCCGGCACAACAGGGAGGCTTTGAAGGTGCAATGGTTGCCTTCACTTTTCTGGGTCTGATATACTGCAGAAATATGATTTATATTTTTTTAAGATTTTTGATGGTTTATATTTTCGTGTCTGTTCGGTTGTAAAACCTACAGCAGAAAAATGATTATTTCAATTTTTATGAGCTTTGATAGTTACATCCAACCCTGGCAAATTTGAGCTGTCTCCCATAAAATTGCTATATGCTGATAACCATCTTGCCTCTGCTCATTTAGCTTACCAATTTATTTTTAAGAGTTGAATCTTGTAACTTGCTGCATATGTAGAAAGTTGTGTTTTGTGCCTTCTGTTGAGATATTGTCTTAAAGGCCTGGTAGTTCATCTGTGTCTCTAACAAGAGCAAATAAGAGATTATAAACATAACAGTGCAGTATTTCAATTGTTACTTTTTGTCATCCTAGGATAGTTCACTAAAAATAGATGTGTATCAGACTAACAACTGCTTCTGAAAATCTGACTCAAGTGTTCTGTTTGATTCTCTTTGCTTACTCCCCTCATTTGAAGGTCTTTCAGTAACATGTTAAACCACACAATAAACATTTTTGGTCTGTGATTAACTAGTTATGTCTTCCTCCTTTCTCAGGGGGAAAACTATGTTAGGTACCTCTTGCTTATACTGTTAACCAGATTTCTGTGTATAAGACTTGAGTTGAGTTGTGCCCTCAAAGCAAGCCTCTTTGATATATGGGAAAAAATTGATTTCTTTTTGATACCAGATCTACAGTGTGCCAGGGAGAGTGGGTCAGACTTGGAAATACCTTAGAGCAGCCCATTAGGAAATGAAATCTTGGACTCGTGCATCTGGATCATAATTGATGGCATTAAAATAGAGTTATTTATCTCCACTGCCCAAAAGATACTAATTAGACAGCTCACATATGAAGAGTGTTGACTTTGGTAGTTAACCTTGGGTCTTGTTTCTTTCGTTAGATTAATTTCTCCATTAGAGCTTGTCTCACAAATTGCCTCTGCTTGACCTGATTTAAGAAGAGAAGATGAATGCATTCCTTCTATCTGACTGCTTGTGCTTTCTGGGCTTGCAGTGGTCTGAAAGTGTTTTGTTGTGGCAGCAGCTGTGCAGGCTGCTGGGTTGTTGACAAGGCTGGATACAGTTTGGTTTTGGATTATCCACAGGTCTTTTTCTTTGCTGACTTCTCCAGCTGGTGTGGGGACTGTGATAGCTGAGGACAGTGACTGGGCAGTAAGGCTTTGGCTTGCAGACCTTCTTGTGGGAGGAGCATTTCCTTGAGTAGTCATTGGTCCTGCCTGCTCTTTTTGGATGTTGACAGTCTTTTTCTGCTAGTGCAACTAACTGTGCAGGTTTTAGATGAAGCAGGTAAGGGAACTGACCAATCAAAGACATAACTGAGGGAGAGTGTGCTGAGGTGGAGAGTGTTTCTCACAGGTTGTGCAGCAGTGCCTCTGGATCTGATGCTGTAGGCCAAGTTATGTTGTATCAGGCATTTTCTCTCTACGCTGGGGGTGGACACACAGCAGAATTGCCTTTTTATACTGTTACTGAGATAAATTGCTTTGAAATAGGGCTATAGCTGTGATATGCTGGGAACTTTGATGGGAGAGTCTGTGCACAGTCATGTGGGGTAGTGGAAAATGTTTGTGGAAATGTGGTTTGTTCATAGTGTGTACAGTGGGTGGCACCTCTGGAAGTTAAGGTGAAAGACTAAATTAGTACATTTTTTCCACCTGTAGGCTTTGAAGGGTTTTGAGAATGAATCCTGATGCAGATAAGGGATATCATTCCATTTTGTCCTTGAATTGATGATAGTTTGAAGTCTGGAGGAAGTGGGAACATTCCACATATTGCAGAAGGTGTGAATAAATAGAGGAAATTTGCTAGCAGGAGTTGGTAATTGAGTTAGGAACTGTGGTTATCAGAAGTGGGTGTCTGTTAATAGCACAGCTAGGAAGCTTGACACTGTCTCAGAATTCACATTTTGAAGGCTCACAGTCATGAAAAATGCTAGAAACTTTAGTACAATAAGTCTTATTAATTCATGCTTCCACCAGCCATTTAGTGGACTATGAAATTTTGTGAGTGTCTGCTTCCCCTTTGGATACCTCCCCAAATATATTGCATTAATTCTTGAAAATGCAGGAAACCAGTAGTTCTCTCTGAACTCTTTTGAAACAAAGGAAAAAACCTTCAGACTTTATAGATGGTGTGATAAAAAATAATTATGTTTACCAGAGAAAGGCTAAATTTTCTGCTGCAGTAATATAGAATTTCAGTATCATGAGAAGTAGACAGAATCAGTGAATGCCTGCAAGCCTTTTGCAGATTAAACCCTGAGGTGGCTGTTTGTTTCCTGCTTTCATGTGATTTTTCTCTTAGCTCTTAGCCAATTCTTGATAAGCAGCTTTAAAAAACCTGTTGCATCCTGATATTTTCAGCCTTACTTATTCACTGTAACTGAACTGGTTATACATCCCTTACTTCCTTCTCAGATATCTGGGAACCTGCAGGTGTCATTTTGGCAAGATAAGGAAAAGAATATGTATCTTTAAATGGCATCTTGCTGTCTTGTCTTTCACTCTAGGGATAATTTTAGTGCATGACTTGACCAACAAGAAATCATCCCAGAATTTGTATCGCTGGTCTTTGGAAGCACTCAACAGAGATGTGGCTCCAACAGGAGTTCTCGTGACAAATGGGTGAGTGAAAAACATACATGCAGAGCTCAGACACAGTAATTCCAAGCAGTTGTAGAAGTCTTTGTTCATCTCTGAGGCTGCTTGGTCTCCACAGGAAAGTAGATGTGGTTAGACTTGGAAGAAAGAAAGACAGAAATGAGGAATATCAAAGAAAATGATTGTTCTTTTTCTTTTACACTGCCAGTCAGGCGATTCTGACAGCAGATTCCCAAACTGGGTGGCAGAGACCTTGCTTTAAGGAAAAGATGTTTACTGCATCCTTTATTTGTCTTAGGCCTCTGTGAGAATTGGTCCAGTCCCTGTTACCTCCAGCTTTCTGAGAGAGCACCATTGTACAGGAAGTTTTTCTGTCTGTACCATTGAGTGCCATTATACAGGAAATGTCATGGGATGATGTGTCTGGGCAAAGAGGCATTCCCTCCATCCACCACGACTGAGGAAGTTCACTTCATACGTTTTTGGTTTGCGTGATGAAGGAATTACTTTAGGAGTGTGGCTAAAAGAGCTTAGAAAACTCTGCTTAAACAGCATGTTCATAATCAGCTCTCCAACACCTTGTCAAGGATTTCCTCCTGTACCTCTGTGCTCCTGTCATCCATCTAGTCAAGGAGGTTTTAAAATCGTTACTAAACCTCACACATGAGCAGGAAGGCAATAATGAGGAGTAGCTTTTTGTGGGAAAAATATCAGTTGTTTATCTGTCTATTCTGGTACACAAGTGTTTCTCTAGATATGTAGGAGATGGGAAAGAGGATTTGCATTGTATAAACTGCAAAATTCTCCAGTGTCTCTACAGACAGGTTCTTTACAATTGTTTTAATTTTCAGAAGTTTAACTTATGTCAAGGACAGATGTTCAGCCACTAGCAATTCCTTGCTCAAGTTGTGGTTGTTGGTTGTAAAATTACTTGCTAGAAGGCTTGGTTTATGTAAAAATGACAGACAAGTGATGATCCTAGCTAAGGAGAGTGATTGAAGCTTGGATTCCTATGTAGTGACTTACATACAGAAGCCCTTCCTTAATTTAAAGATATTGCACATTTTAACTTAGATAAATGGACTGTTAATAAATAAATTACTGTTTTTTGAGAGGCACAGGGGAGGTGATGTACTTGTCCCCACTTACATGGCCATTGCCTCATTCAGGATTGTATTTGTTTCCCTCATCAGTGACTATGACCATGAACAGTTTGGTGATAACCAGATCCCACTGCTGGTAATAGGAACTAAACTGGATCAGATCCCAGAAACTAAGAGGAATGAAGTTTTGACCAGAACAGCATTCTTGGCTGAGGATTTCAATGCTGAAGAGATAAATTTGGTTAGTATCCTTGTCATCACTGTTGTTTTTCTTTTGTATGGGAGTGAGTCCAATTTTTGGTAAGTAAAGATGTTGTACAAAAATTTCGCTTTTGGAGGTTTTTCCAGTAGTGCCAGTCATTCACCTTTTGGCTGGCTGTGCCCCTTGCTTGATGAAACAGAAATGTTTGTTTCACTATGGGGAGGTGTAAGGGGTATTAAATAAGGTCACTTAAGCTTAGAATTGTTGGCTGGGAATTAAATTTTCTTTTTCTTGCTCATAGCTCTGACATAGACTGTCTTTGAATGAAACATGAAGATGACTTTATATAGATCTATGGGTATAAAAATATACATCTGCTGGGTGAATGCTTGTATACACACTCCCAATCTCAGGTGTAGCCTGTACAAATCCCTGCCCGGCTGTATAGCTGGTGGTTGAAGGAAGATGTGGAGCAGATGGGGGTTGCCTGGAATTCTGCAGTTGATTCACAGAGCAGTTTGTCTTTTCTCTGAAGTGTCTGTGGAGCAGAAATCAGCAGATCCATTGCTTTCCCTTGCTGCTGGTGTGTGTCAGAGGAAAGGGTATGTTCATTTCCTTGTGTTTGGCTTCCTTGCACTGATTTCCTTGTGCTTGGTTTGTTGTTGTCTTTTGGGTGTTCTAGGACTGCACCAATCCTCGTTACCTGGCTGCAGGTTCATCCAATGCTGTCAAACTAAGCAGGTTTTTTGATAAGGTAAGTCAATGAAATGATGTTTTATTGTCCTGTGCATCAAATGCTGGGATTTGAGCATGAGCAACAGTTTAAGCTGCTCCTTTCACATTCCACTCTCTGAGTTGGTTCAAGCCAGGTGTGGGGAGGCCAAATATCGATCTGCTTTTGAAACCCTACAGCAGATAGCTGATCTGCTTGAAGATTTAGTTCCTGATCTGCATAGAGCAGTGAAAAAGAACTCACAAATGTGCAAAGACACTCTGCTTATGCTTTTGAAGTTGTCTGGCAGGCCAGGGCGGTTGCAGCATTCTGGGGTAGTAATGTGGGGAGATACAAGACTGGTTAGCTCTATTGATCCTAGTTAAAGCAACCTTTAGGAATTAAGAAATTAATTAGGAATATTACCCTCCCTTCCTGAAAAAGAGACCATTAAGGTCCACTGTGCAAATGAGAGAAGGAACGCTCTGTTTTTAGCATCCCCTGGGCAAAGACAGCATAGTGGGGGTACCATGCAGTAGTAGGAACCACTATCCCTGCAGAAGGAATGTGAGTAACTGACTCCAAAGCAGGAGACACACAAACCATCACCTCCATTACCCAGGAGGGCTAACCAAATTAAGTGTGTTGAAGTTGAGGATAATTAGACAGCTTAGACAGCTTGTCTGAGAATGACTGTAGGTGGCAACTGCTGTGTGTGCTAGAGCATTGCACTAAAGCAACAGGCCTGGAGCAGAGATGTGGGGTCAGACCTTGTCCCAGTTAGCCATGAGTTTCAGTGCTCATGTGTGAAGTGTTGGTTGCAATCCGAGGTTATGCATGTGCTGTGAAAGCTAAGATCATTCTCTGTTGTTCCCAGGTCATAGAGAAGAGATACGTCTTAAGAGATGGCAATCAGGTTTGTCACCTTTCCTCCTTTTTTGTTTCATTTCTTTCTGTGTAATATGAACTGCTGACATAGTCCTCTTTAAAACACGAGCTTCATGCAACCTAAATGACAATCTGTGCAGGTAATTTAATTCTTGTATCTGTGGGAGCACAGCTGTTAAGGCTAGACAGAAGAATGGCTGACTTTTGTCAGCTGAAGTATTTGTCTGTAAAGTGATTGGCAGTGAAATACTTAAGTATGCTAACATAGTAGAAGTTGGAAGAATGAGGTAAAATGGGCAAATATGATTTCTTTCAGCTCTGTCAGCTTCAGGCTGCTTGGTTGCAGATTAAGGCCATAGATGCTATCCTGAAGGTCAATAAAAAGGCTTTTTTTTGTACAGCTGGAACTAGATTTTATGTTTAATACAGTAGTTTCCAGAGACTCAGTGGAGCCACAAGGAAAATGGCAGTATGATATCAGCTTGTAATTCATTCCTAAAGGACTGAATTAACTGTTTTCAGTCAGTTAAGGAAGTACTAGGAAAATGACTTCTGGTTTGGGCAGGCCACCTCAGCTTTTGTGCCACCCACCTCCCCACATGCAGTCTACCATGCAGGGAGTAGTGAAGTTGCATTTACCATAAGTAAAGGTGTTGCAAATTACCATGAAAAGCATCTTGGATGTAGTCACACCTGCACATTGTTAGAGGGATCTGTGCTGAAATCACCAATTACAAAATGCCTCCTTTCTTTGAGCACTTTTGTAGTGCCTTTTAAAAATAAATTCCCTTTTGCCTCTTTCAGTTCTGCATGATGATTTTTTTTTCTTCCCTTCTCTCCCTCTCCTCCCCACATTCTAGTGAAAGGAAGTTTTCCTTTCATGGGAATAATACCTTAATGCAGAAACTTGCTTGTGTGCTGGTTGTCTTTGATGCATGATGTAAGATTTTTATTATTTGATCCTATTTAGTGGCTAACCAGGGATTAACTATACATTCCTTTTGGCTGTGTGCCAAAGATTGCAGCCTGCTGCTATCTACTTCCCTGACAGGAGCTCAGAAGCTTAAAACAAAGCTTAAACAACAGTCATGTTTAAAGAGGCAAAATCCAAATTGGAAACGGAGACTTCAGTACAGCCTCTTAATGTTATCATTTGAAGTTATCTACTTAATGTAATTCTTACCAATGTGTGTGTGGGTTTTCTACAATAGGTCATTTGGGTTTTGAGGTATTTCTGTTACAAACCTCTTCAGGATGAAAAGAATGATAAGTTTCAAATTCTTCATAGCTATGACTTCAATCAGATATGTGATAAATAAATAATTGTTACACTTAATTAGCGAGTTTGATGTAAAAAACGCCAAAGCAGATAACTTTTTACCTATGGTGTTCTGGTACTTTTTAGTTATAATTATTGCATTTTTCCTCTTTAAATTCCCAAAGTAGTTTTTATGAGGTGAACTTTTGTACAAAATCTGCCTGATTTTTTCCTTAGAGATGATTGCTTTTCAGAGATGAATAAACCAGTACCTTAGTGAATACCTTGCATATCTGTTTGAGTTTTGGGCCTGAAAGCCCCAAGTAAATTTAATCTGTGGAGTTTTTAGTGGACTTTTATTTTGGGAAAGCTCTTCACTTCTCTGCTTACCAGTGAAGTGTGTAACCTGAGCAATCTGCTGTGAATTGTAGATGGTGTTTTCATCCCATACCATCCATACATGCCCATGTTCTTCTGGTATGATTTGTAGGGCTTGGTTGACTCCCTCCATTTTAATAGACTGTATTTCCCATGAATATGTGGAATTGTTTTGGGAGGGTGTGTCTACATGGTCTGCTGTTTCTGCTTGTGTGTAGTGAGTAAGGCAAATTACTCTGACCTGTAATCAAATAGTTTTATGATGCCAATAGTGCAGATATGCAGTGTTAGAAAGCAGCACATCACTTTCTTTTGGGTATTCACAGTTGCATTGGATTGAAAAATCTGTCTAAAATGCTGTTAAAGCCAGAGAAACTTCTGGTGGTTTCAAGTTGATTTTCTTTGTAAACATTCATTGTCACTATGTAAGCAGTGTCTGCAGATGGGCTGCAGAAGCAGGAGTGCTAATCCTTTATATTGTTGCAGCCATTTCTACCCTGATGGTTTTCTTTAAGCTTTCAGCCATTGATAAAACTGTACTTTGAACTGCCAGTGAAGTGCTGCTGCCCGGGTTTGAAGGCACAAAGCCTCAACAGCTCTTTTATAGGACTTGGTTTATATTGTTTTATAGTTTTAAAAATGAATGGAGGAGAAATTCTTGTCTGCACTTGAATCTGGGGGGAAATACAGGCTTTGAAATCTGTCATTAACTGTGTTAGGATTGAGGCTTTCAATTTCCCTTGCCAAAAGGTCTTAAGGAGCCCCACAGAACAGATGAGCCATAGTGAAGTTGTGCAGTGTTTAATTAGTGATGCTGTAGCAGTCAGCTGAAGCACTGTGGCCCTGATTCTGGAGATGGCGTGGAGGATGTTGCAGTTGGCTTGGTAACAGTGTGGGCTAGAGGGAGCTCCTGCTGATTCTGACATGTAACTTGTCTTCCCTGCCTCTAGATTCCTGGCTTCTCTGAAAGGAAGAGGTTTGGAGGAGGAATGCTGAAGAACCTTCATTATGACTGAGCACTGAAGAAGTGAAAGATGACTTGTCTCAGTTCCTAATGACATTCCCATTCCGACTGGGTGCTCAAAGGCAGTAATGCTTCTGTCAAGCAGAGTAAAATGATATTACAGCTGGCTAGCCTGCTGAAGCTTCTGTTGTTGGAAAAGACTTGGGAAAGGTCTTCCAAAAATGTAATTGGGAGCCTAGAGTATTGCTTAGGATTGCAGACCATCTGGATCTATGGGAACATCTGGGGAAAGTGTGCAATAAGTTGAATGCCTCTCACACTGCTGTGGGAAACTTCATCATACACAGCACATATATGTGACATCCTTGTCTCCATTTGGAAAACTTATGGACAGTCTTTGCAATTATTTGCATTCATTTTACCTCTAAAGGAAAGATGACATTGAGTGGGCCTGTCGTGTACAGTGAGGTGACCAAAACAAGTGAGCAAAACATAACGATGGGTAAGGAGTGGTCTGGAAGATAATGGAATGCCTTCATTAAATGAATGGAGCATTGTTTCACCTATAGCACACTGTTCATCCCTATTCAAAAGGGATAAAAGCAATAGGCAAGATATGAAAAAAGATTTAAAGCCTTAAAAAGAAAAATCATTAGTTGAAAACAACTGGTATTAGTTCTGCTGCTTAAATTAAAATTGTTTACTTTGGTGAGGGCAAAATAAATCAGGTTCTCCTGTTTATCTTTTCATTATTGATTGTGGTCTTGTTTTTTATATTAAATTAAAAGGCAATTCATTGAAAACTGATAGAAAAAGTATGTTTTTATACGGTGCTTATTTGGAACAAATGTGACATGGTCCTACTGAGCCTGAGGACTTAGTGGATTCAGAAAACATGAAATGTAAGAACATGCTCTGAATTAGAATGGATAGAAATTTAGAAGGGATATAAAGCTGTGTAAAAAGTAGGAACTGAGCATGATTAGGAGGAGAGTTCTGCGATACAGATGTTTCCTTTACATTGTTAGCACTAAGGATAAAGGAGACTTGATCTGGTCTTATTTCCTGTACAGGGTCTTGTTTTCCTAAATAGCCCAAGCTTTCCATGGCTTCTCACCTTGCTAGAATTCCATGGAGTGGTAGAAGCCTGATTTGTGGCAGTTCCTTCTTTCCACTCTGTCCTCACAGTCACCTCTAATGGTTAAGCCTCTGGCAAAGGCTAACTAAGAGCTGGAGTTAGATATAAATAGAGATTAATAATAAATGGGGATAGAAGAAAGTAAAATGCCAGTGTGAAATTGACAGGGAGCAGAGTTCTGCAGTCTCTGGATTACCTCTCCCTGCAGCTCTTCTGGCAGCTGCTTGGAAATAAATGGAAACCTACCTACTGCCACTAATCAAGCACAAAAGTGACAGCTGGGGGCACCAGTCAAACTTATTAAAAAGAAGGATGCTTTGCTTTTCCTTAGGCCATTTCCAGAAAGGTCTGGGAGCAGTTGTAAACATAAGTGCAGTAAGTTTTTACATGCTTGTGTGAAATAGGTTGTTAGTTTACAGTTAGTTTACAACCAGAAAAAACAAGGTATCAAAATATTCATAATAAAGAATGCATGTCTGAGCTGTGCAGCTCATGACAGCACCAGTGTCTGTCTCTGACAATGAAAGCTGGAGTTGTTTTCTCAAGGTCAGGTGCAGTCTTAGGGTAACCAGATCTGGGCTCCCTCAGGTTCCTAAGGAACTGCAGAGCAGAACAAGCAAGCTGTAGTGCTATTTCCTCCTTCACCCTGTGGCATCTTTAGAGTGGCCAAACCCCTGGCTGCATGTTTTAAAGTAGGCCTCTAGCCCAGAATAACTATCTTGTTTGTTTAGTTCTCAGCAGGTAACCACAATTAGGTATATTTTTTCCTTCTTGGGACAAGGTGATGTGTAATGGAGTTCTGCATGTTGATGATGTTACATTCATTTTTGCAGGAAGTTCCACCTTCTTGTCAGAACCAGGAGGATGTGAGCAGCTGGAGTTACATTGCTTTTCCACTTTACCTGTTTCAGCTGTCCAAAAATGGTTCATTTGCAAGCTTAGGGATGTGACACCAGACAACTTTCCTGTGTCACACATGTTTTATGTGTTTTACCTTCCTTTTCTCTGCACACATGCACCCCTTCCATGCCCTGTGACCCTTCTGTCTGTCTTGTCTCTGTCTACCTATACCTCATTCCCTGTTCCTTCAGCTCCCTTTCTCACCAATATTATCCCTCTTTCTCTCCCCATTTGCCTCATTTGTCTGACCCCTCTGTATCACAAGAAGTCACAAAGACTCCTCTTTGTGCTTCCTGCTCTGCTCTCTGGTTTCCCCTTTTTTCCCATTTTCCTCATGGCACAGAATGCCTCTGTGCCATGCATTCTCTCTCTTGCTGTACCACTGAAATTCTGTTTCTCTGTTTTCCTTCATCTGTGGTTCTGTCTGTATCTGGTTTCTATAACATACACACACATTTCACATGAAAACTTTGTTACCCAGTCCCTTTAAATTCAAGCTACTCAATGTCTCTGTATTATTTCCCAGGCAAAAATATGTGCCCAGGTGCTGTGTTCCAGAGGTGTCAGTGAAGGTGGCTCATGCAGGTACATGTGATGAGATGTGTTGGACCTCCCATGCACACACAGGTGTAGTGTACAGCAAATAAACCATGACCCTTCCCTGTTCCCCAGGGGCTTGGCAGAGCTTTCTGCTTGATCTATGACCACTTTGATGACTGGGGGGATAGTCAGAGTGAATATGAGTATGTCCTTCACATGGAAAATATACCAAGGATGCTACTGGCTTTTAAGGATGTGAAACCTATCTAATAATGGGATTCTGGGTGCAGCCTTAATACTAATTTTCATTATTGATTATATTTACAGAGGCAGCTGCAGTAAGCTCCATTTGTCACAAATGAGAGATGAACTGCTGTGTCGTAGCCTGCAGTCAGTATCAGTCTGCTATGGTGAAGCCAGAGTTTGGGTTCTCATTTCTCAGTGGATAACAAGGTGACATTTTTCACTGATTGAAAACCTGTTTCTGCTTTTCAGCAAAGGGAGCTTAATCCTTCTATTTCTTTTGTTAGTTCCTCTTGTTAGAAGTCATGTTTCTGTCTCAGTATCCTTACAAGGATGCTGGTTACTTTGATTCCTATGTAGGGTTGAGCAAGAGTGTGGCTTAGTGCACTAGTTTGCTTCGACAGAAAGCCATTATCATTATTGATGAACCTGTCACTGGCTGGCAAGTTACCAGGAAATGTGCAGAGGTAAAGCTTTCCTTAGGGTGTGCTTTGCTGCAGCACTCTGTGTTAGGTCCTCAGACATACAGGAATTTTAGGAAAAAGACATCACATAGTTTTCAGGTGGAAGAGGGAAAGAAAAATAAAAGCAGTTCCAATCTTTAATTTCAAGTATCAATGGCAGAGCCCTCCCACCTAGTGAGGACCTGTGACATGTAGCCAAAAGTATTACTGTTAGTATTTATTATCCACTTGTGCTACTGTTTCTATTCTGTCATCTGATCAGTAAGTGTGGAAAATATATTTCTTTATGGTACATGAAGACACAAAGGGGAAATTAAGAAGAGTCTCTGTCACTAACAGTGGCCATGTGAGCAGCATAAGGGACTTCCAGTTGTGCAGGCAGAGCTGCAATGAACAGGAATACTCAGGACCTGACTCTAAATGGATCTTGAAATGAGATGTAGCTCCCTAACAGTGAGAGTGATGGTTCCTGAAACAGTTACTGGAAAAAAAAGCAGATTTGTCAATGTTTAGGGTTTTTCAGAGTAGCCTTAGTTGCTTTGGGAAGGTGTGCTGTAGCACAGCTTTGAGGACAAGTCCCCAGTATAGTTGTAAGGAAGGTGGTTTAGATGTTCAGAGCTCTCTGTGGCAGCAGAGACACTCTGAAATCTAACTTTGGTAGTTCAGCTGCTTAGCCAACACCTGCTGCAAATACCATTAACTACAGAAATGTGTTTTCTTTTTCCTACTTTGGCATTGTATCGCTGAGGTATGGCTTGTTGTGCCCCTTGGCCTTATCAGTGCACAGAAATGCTGGTTCCATACCTACTGAAGTTGCACAGGGAAGTTTATTCTCAGCATACCACCATGGACTTCTGTCAAAATAATGTTGAACACAAGACAAGCTCATAAATAAAAACACATGCTCTTTCTTGACTAGATCAAAATGAAGTCTGAACTGTGTGAGCAAACCAACTTAAAATTCAATCACGTTTTTGAATAGGAGCAGCATGAAGTGAAATAGTGGGTGATTAACCCATGCACATCTACGTTCCCTTTGACCTGAAAGTTAATGTTTACACAGTGGAAATGCACTGCTGGCTTTGGGTTAAAGATTGCTTAAAGGACAAGGATGCCCAGTGGCTGTGAAGGCTAGGACTATGGTCAGAGCTTCTATCTTTCTGTCTGATACCATCTGCTCTTCCTGAGGTTTGTTCTGCTGTGGCTTATGTGGGTTTGATGGACTGTCCTACCCTTGCTGAATAAAAGGTCAGATTGCAAATTCAGTGGCTGTCCAAAATTAGCACCAGAGTGGGGAAAGACAGAACAAAGCAATTTGACTAAATTTTCTGCTGACTTCTAAGAGTGGTGGTTCTAGCTTGCAGGCAGAAACATCACAGCAATGTGAGCAGGTGGCTTCTCCAGCTTCTATTCATGCAGCATCTGCTTTTTGGCAACAAGGAGTGTGTGCTTTTTGCTGCAGACAACTTTTATGATCTTTCCTGAACAAACAAATGATAATAATTAACCTGTCTGCCGTCTCCTGCTGAACAGTCCCAGAAAAATGACAAGGACATATTTCATAAGAGCCACTCTACAGGAAAGTACATGTTATTACAAAGAGCCTTTTTTAACACAATGCTGTTGGCAGTGATAAAAAAAAGTATAAACATTATCGCTTTATTTTGCTATATTGTGATGAAAGGTTCAAAAAAGAGATTAATTCTCCTGTTACTAAGTAGTACACTATCAGATAAACAAAGACAGCTGCTCTAAAGAGCTCCTGTCCCATTTAGCAGTGTGTAAAGGGTTAACAAGCAAAGAACAGATACAAGTTGGGGAAGCTGGGATCACAGAGACAGGAGTGAATGAGGATATTTATTAATATGTACATCACAGATGCATTTTAGCTGATGAAGATAGGATGAGAAGTTGGTCCTTTTAGAAACGGTGCATCACTGTGAAAAGCAACAGGTTGTTGCAGCAGGAGGGGCACAAATGCATCAGAAAGGATCTGCCTCAGTCGCTCGTGATGTCTTTTGCTCACAGGAGAGAAGAGCTTGACTTTTGGGACTGGACTATGCCTTGCTGCAGGAAGCAGTGGTGAGCTGTGATCCAATAATAGTTCACACCATGGCCCCACTACCTGAATCAGCAGGAAACAAAATGCCTTTTAATGCATAATGCTGTGAATTCAATTTTTTTAGTCCCCTTTTTCTATTGAATCAAATACAAGCTGCTTCAACTTCTCCTTGAAAGGAAATATTTTCCATTCTCCTCCTCATCTTTCATTCATCACCAGGATGTTGAACACTAGCTGCTAAATTTTCAAGCAGGTCCCTTGGTATTTTCATGCTGCCTCTCTGAAGTAGATGAGCCCTTTGAACACCTCTCCTGATGCCTCTGAGATCAATTCACAAGTAATAAGCTGCTGGTATGCAGGTACCATCCTGTTGTACATGCATCATGTAGCAAATACAGTGGTATTGATGTATTTTGCTTTTTGTCATATTTCTTCTGGGTCTTGTTATGTCTTTCAGCTGGAATCTCCTTGGAGTAAAGGCCAGGTAAAGACATGCACTGGATAATGTCATGAACCCAGAAAGGTAGCTGAGAAAGCACTGAATGCTTTTAATGTTCATTCTTCTAGGCTTAATTCATTGTGTTGATGCCCCATGTTTATTGTCCTGGTTTAGGGCAAATTTGGGAGGAAGTAATCCTAGGACATTTATGCAACAGCAATTCATCGTGTTTCCATGTTTCATATTCACATGATAATGAATACAGTTGCTAAAATATTAATGAAGTACATCTATACTTCATGTTACATAAGATTTATAGTCAAGATTTATACTGCAACTAACTAAAGGAGTTGTTTAGGCACAGAATTTGTTGTTTAGGGGTTGTTTAAATCACAGAATCACTGAGCCTGGAAGTGACCTTTGGAGATAATCTCATCCAATATCCTGCTCAAGCAGGGTCAGCTGGAGCAGGTTGCCCAGGACCATATCCAGATGGGTTTGGAATGTCTTCACTGGTGGAGAATGCACAGCCTCTCTGTGCAATCTATTCCAGTGTTTGACCACCACTTAATATTCACATTTATGGGCAAGAAGGGAAGTCCACAGAGCTACAGGGCAGTCGGCCTCAACTCCATCCCTGAGAAGGGATGCTTCAAGGGAACTAATCCTGGAAGATGAAGATGATTTTGGAGTGATCAGCATGGATTTATGATTTCCCTCTTGAATGGTATGGACTAGGACAGAAACACAACGTGTGTTAAGATCTTTTTTCTGCATTTCATATAATTTGGGGATCAATAAATTAAGTGGCATTTCAACAGAATCTTACTAAATAATGTTTTTCATGGAATGGAATAGAATGGAATAGAATGGAATGGAATGGAATGGAATGGAATGGAATGGAATGGAATGGAATGGAATGGAATGGCAAGGTTAGACAGCCTAATCAGCTTTAAAACATTACATGGCCATCAAGTGAGTAAAGTGACAACACCTTGTCCATTTTTAGGAAACAAGAACAACCAGGAAATAGGCCTACAGATAATTAAAAAGCAACACCTTTATTTTTACCTGTCCCATGAGAAGAAAACAAGAGAATGGAGCCTGTAAAGAGATGTGAGCAAGGTGAAATGTAGGTTCTCAAAGGGAAATGTAAGCTAAAATGTGATGTTCTCTTTCCTGCTGTGTGTTTCAGTAAAAGAGAATCTTAGAAACCCCTGGAACTCTGCAACTGCAATTTGCTAAATTGTAGTCAAATGTGTAATTCTTCACTGTCAGAAAATAAGTGAGGTGAACTTTTTACTCTTAAATCTTGTCTGGTAGAAAAGGAGTCTCAAGGGTAGGTGACAAGTGCCAGGTACTTCATTTCTTTGGCAATGATGAATCGCTGCTCAAGGTGAGGTAACATATTCACAATCTCTGCCTTGTCCTGAAGAATTCCTCTCTGCTGGAGCAATTTTTTATGGCAAAGCTGGGAGAGACCAGGGTATGGAGAGAGCCTTCCTGGTGTGCAGAAACAGAGACTTGAAGAAGACTTATAACTTGGAGATTACTCAGTCTATAGTCCTCTAAAGCTGAGGAAAAGTCTCTCTCCCTCTCCCCCATCCAGAGCCACTGTCTCTTCATACAGCCCATCATCTCCCTTAGGGCAGCCAGCCTATTTTGCCAGCTCCTAAAAGTGGCAGCTCTCGGTGGCTCAGAAGTGTTACTCAGAATGGTGTGAGGAGCTACCAGTTTTCAGAGAAGCAAAGGTGATTTAAGACCTGCCCCTCTTGCAGCACAAGCTCAGTGACTGCTGTGGGGGTCACTGGGGCTGACAACTGCTTTGGGGAGGGGAGGCTTCCAGGATACTCTAGCAGAGGAAGAGACATTAATTCTGGGTCACATTCAAATTTCAGTGGGTGCCTCCTAGAAATTTTCTCTTGGCAGGGCATATAAGCAGAGCAGGTGATGGAAATGGAAAAAATGCTGCTTTTTCTTTTCTTTTTTTTTCTTTTTAGAGGGGGGTTGAGAATTCAAAGTAAAAAAAATCAAATAAAATCAATTGTGTTTTTTCCCCTGCAACTTCTGGAGTGCAGAGCTACTTTCATTAGTATTCTGTAGCTAAATGCTTGCTGCCACTTCTTCCCCAGCAACAGCTTTCTTGAAGAATATTAATATTTCAGAATTTGTAAGTTCTCCTTACTAGCTCTAATCACAGGAATACAAAATCCTCCCCTGCTTTTGGCCCCAAAGTGCTTGTAATGTTGCCACACAGTGTTTCAGAAATATTGCTGCCTTCACCACGATGAAGATGTAATCTCTTCTATCCCCAATGTAACACGGCTCAGAAAAATTAATGAACAAATATTTGTTACACATATAGAGGGTTGTGTATGAAAATTGCTAGAGGTACAATTTACAAAAGAAGCTTATAAAACAGTTGCAAAATGCCTTTTCTTGGTTCTAAACACCTTGTTCTTTCCCCCTCCCCATGTGTGGGAGCTATAACCCCTTATTTAACATCAAAGGGGGAACAGGGGCAATGAGGAAACCCAGTCCCTCTCACCCCCTGTTTATTCAGATCAATCCTGGGGTTGGTTCTGCAGAGAGGGGCGTTTGGTTAAACACAGACTGGGCTAAGCAAACAGGTTGAAAATTCCCTTGGACTTTCTCACTCTCAGCACTGTCAGCCTGCCTCCAGCCCAGCTCAGTTGATCAGTGAGCAGGCTTTGCTTGGCAGGCTGCTTTGGCCAGATACCTGCCCAGGGTTTGTGTCTGCTCCAAGAGGGGGATAACCAGGAGGAGGATGACAGGCCTGCAGGTAAGAGGTCGGGTGCCTGTGACCCACCAGTGCTGGCTCTAGACACCCTTTCTCTGCTCACACTAATTTTTTGGCCTCTGTTTCGTTCTATTGTGCCCTTATTTTGTGTGTCAAGGTGTGTTTTTAAAGCTTTCTTGGGATGAAGTATTTTGCTGTGTTTCACCTATAAATAAGCATTTCTCTCCCTCTTTACCTCCTTTGGAAATCATTCTTGGTCAGGACCTCTTCATGTTGGGAGTTGTCCTTTCCCCACCCACAGCACGCACCCCTCCTCCTGTCCTGGCTGCTAGGGGGTGTTTCCCCCTCAGCCTATGAAGTCTGGCTTGCAACACCTGCCCAGATGTTGCAACCCTGGCCGCCCTGGGGAGCGGCTCCATTCAGGGCTGTTTCTCAGTACCCCTTGCAGGGCACCCTGGAACAGCAAGGCTGTGGCCATGCCCTCCTCTGCAAGCCCCAGCAGGGCAGCTGGCAGGAGCTTTCCCTGCACCCTTTGCCAGAGCACAGGGGAGCTGTGGCAGAAGGGTGTGATAGGGTGGGTTTGTGGCTCAAGCATAGGAACATGAGACTTGCAGCCCTGAACCTCACCAGCACCTCACCACTGCCGTGGGGGGCCAGCTGCCCCAGGGCCATCGGGGTGCATGAGCTGCTGCAGCAGGCAGGAGTGGCAAGGCCTCACCCCAGGACATGGTGAGCCTCAAGAGCTTGTGCAGGATCATCATATTTCTCCCTGGACTTTTGGGATGTCAATTTTACTAAGCCTGTTCCTAGTTCTGGAGATACACGTGTGTGCTCTTTCACTGCCTTCTGTAATACTCATAATTTGACACAGTGCTCTTACAGGTCTCCTTCACCTCTGAGCAGTCCTGTCACCTCAAACAGTAGGATTTCACCGTGCTTCTTCCCTGCCTGTCCATGACACTTCCCAGCTCTCACTGTCCTCCTTCAGCAGCAGGGACGCCGTGTCCCTGTACCGTTCCAGATGAGGGTCCAGCTGGTTCATGTCATGGCTGTGACTGCATCTCCATGTCCATCTTTGACCCACTCCTAGCAGCCCCTAACGCCTTGTTGGCCATTCTGGCTGTGGCTGCAGGCTGAGCCTGGGTCTGCCCGGAGCTGCTCATGGGAACAGGCTGCTCTGCCAGCAGGTCCCTCTGAGATGTCACACGTGTCCCTACTCTGTCATCACCTCACCTGCTCCACCTTCTTTTGGCATCTCTCCTCCAAAACTGTTGGTTTACCACTGCTCTCCACTCCCCTGGCATGCATCCCTCTCTTCTGTTGTCCACAGAGTGTCATGTCCCAACCTTTCAGGAAAGGTCTGGCCCTGGACCATCTCCAGCACTTTTGGAGCAGAGGGATGTTGAAATGTCAGGGGGGGTTGCAGCTTTTTCTGGGGATATTGGCCCTGCAGCACCAGGGCAGAGCTCTGGTTTGTGTGCTTTGGCTTCAGCCTGCAAGGAGGCTGTGGAGACCCACACAGAGGGTGAGAGACCTGCTCTGCTCATTGCCCCAAATGCTCATGTCAATGTTTCTGCATTTGTGTTAAACACTCCAGGGCTGACTGGTCTGAGCTGATAAAAAAGTGCCGTGCTTCTTGTCAAGAGAGGAATGTTGTTTCCCTGTGTCCTGCAGCAGGAGCTGATAGAGAAATATATTATGCAGTGTTTGAAGAAGGGTCTTAATTATTTTGCAGACTATGTGTTCAGACTTCAAATGCATTTTTCCCATGCCTGCTGTCTAATCTGGAGAACAAAAGGTTATGGTTTATAGGTCAGAGCATGACACCCATTGCGAGCACCTGCTTTACATCCTCAGTTATTCCAATCAATGAGCTTTGCTGAATTTTTTATGCTGTGCTAGGCTTTTATCTTTCTCATTTTATCGAAAAACAACAAAACAAAAACCAAAGTGGAGCCAGATGAATTCCTAAGGTCCTGTTGGCATAAAAATCTACAGGATCTTGAACAAAATAACAACAGTAGTTAAAAGCAGGACTGAAAACAAAGAGCCACAGAGACTATTTTGTGTAACAGAGAAACCAGCTGCTCAATTACAATAGTGCCCATCAACCTACCCAACCTGGGGATTTCTATAACTTCTCTAGGAACTGTAGAGGCCAGGCAGAGACCTAGGGGGATGTGCTCTTGGACTCAAATCATGGTGCCACTTCACGGAGAAGGGTTGGGTTCCATTTTCACCGATTTTTCAGCCCAGGAAGGATGCTCTGCTGCTGAAAGGCAGAAAGATGTCATTTCCCTTGGCTTGGGGGCACCTTGTGTAACACAAACTGGGAAGTGGGAGGTGGGTTTGGAGCGCTGGAAGGGAGAAAGGCCATGATGTGCCTGGCCCTTTCACTGCTGCTCCCACCCAACCTGTATCAGCAGGGTCCCTGCATGGTGCCCCAGAGCCCTGGAGCGTGATGATTCCAAGGCATGCAAGGAGTACATGTGGCACAGCTTTTTGGGAGCCCAGATCATGTTTGACACCAACCCTCCATGGGCACGTAGAGGAGAGAAGCCTCTCTGAGGTATGCCACAGCAAAAGAGAAAATGAAACAGGGAATAAGAAAAGCCACATCCAATCTCTAGGCAAAAGTCTTGGAGCCACACTCAGGGTGATAAATCACCAGGAAAGTGTCTCCCCTCCAGCAGCTGCAGTCCTGCCAATGTCTTTTTTCAGCCCTCGATGCAGCTACCTGAGCATTCTTTTTTTTTTTTCTTGGCAAGAAAGAATTTATTTGACCAAACAATGATGCAGCAGCTTCTGCCACCACTCTCGAGGCAGCAGGGCAGTGCCACCCTCTGCAGCCCCTGGTGCAGCTGGGGAAGGCAGCAGCTCTGCATCCAGCCCAGCCCAGTGGGAAAGCACCCCCTGCATTGCTGCGCTTGGGCAAGGTGCAGTGCAGCACGAGCGTGGGCACGCTGCAGCTGCTGCCACAAGGTGCTTGCTGCTGAGTTGGTCTTCTTTCTTTCTTTCTTTCTTTCTTTCTTTCTTTCTTTCTTTCTTTCTTTCTTTCTTTCTTTCTTTCTTTCTTTCTTTCTTTCTCTTTCTTTCTTTCTTTCTTTCTTTCTTTCTTTCTTTCTTTCTTTCTTTCTTTCTTTCTTTCTTTCTTTCTTTCTTTCTTTCTTTCTTTCTTTCTTTCTTTCTTTCTTTCTTTCTTTCTTTCTTTCTTTCTTTCTTTCTCTCTCTCTCTTTCTCTCTTTCTTTCTCTCTCTCTCTCTTTCTCTCTTTCTCTCTTTCTCTCTTTCTCTCTTTCTCTCTTTCTCTCTTTCTCTCTCTCTTTCGCTCTTTCTCTCTCTCTTTCTTTTCTTTCCTCTGGCCCAGCAAGCAGAGGCAAAGGGATTTTTTGGGATGTGGATGGGCAGTTCAGATGCACAGGTCTCCAGCTTTTTAGCCTGTAGGACAAGAGATGAATTTGTCACAGCCTAATCTCTGTGCCTTGTTTCCCCCTCACACCAGCAGTGTAGCACACGATGCTTGCCAGGTACACAAACCCTCCAAAGAGCCACTGACTGTCCCCTCCCAGCTCTCCATCAGCATTCAACAGAGCCTGTCGAATCTTGCTGGCTATGCTTCCAGAAAATCAGCTCTTCGTCCTCTTCCCCCTTTCCTCCCCTTTTCAGCAGGGCTGCCCCGAAGGCAAATGCTCGGACAACCTTTATGTTACCAGTAAAGGAGGATGCGGTGTGGAAGTCTCAGTTAATTCTGGAACTGCTGCAGTCCCATCAGATATTGCTGCATTTCCGTTTNGAATGTTCCAATACAATACATTTGCCAAGGCTGCTTAGGTGACCTACTGCTTTGCATATCAATATGCTTCTTGCAGAACCCAGCGGAGAGCAGCTCCTAGCGCTGTATATTCATTTGCAAGACGAGAGCAATATCCTCCCTGAACCGCTGGAAACCAGGATGTTTTCAGGTTCAGGCTGAGCAGGGCTTCCAGCCAGCCTGGGCCCCCTGGGAATGGGCTTCTCTTACAGGTCGCTGAAAGGAGCCTGAGGAA
>VXAX01005075.1:0-25102 GCA_013399835.1 Leptocoma aspasia | reverse complement strand
GAGGAAAACACATGATTTCTCAGGAGGTTTCAGGCTCGTTGTCTGAGTGTCTGCTACACTGGGAAAATTATAAGGGGGCTGCAAATTGCCCAAGGTTGAGCACCCCTGGGGGGAATAATCCAGGCGCTGTAATACTATATATAAAATAAACCAGGTATTCGTCAGTCCACTTTAATCTCAGACCTGTGCCTCCCGGGGGGTCACACCACACTGAGGATGGTCCCTGTGGTCCCTGTGCCTGCCGGGGCTGCTCAGCGCTGGTCACAGCCAGGACGTGTGACAGCCAAGCCTTAGGGCTCCTGGGCTTTGCCATCCTGGCACCGCTGGCTGAAGGCTGATGAGCAGCCCCGCTACTCTTGCAGTTGTTAGAGGGCAGCATTAATATTTAACTCCCTCCCCAGGCCACGGGGCTGAACTGCTGGTCTCTGCCAAAAACCACCTCTGCCTTCACGTAGAGTTCAACAGAGCTGCTTTGCAGCTTCCTGTAGCATCTGAAGGGACTGTATTTACATTTCTGACAGTGCAAAGCTAAGGTCTCTGTTATTCCTGCTTCCCTCATGTGTCTCAGGCTTGCTGTGGGGCTTTTCACAGTGCTGCAAAGCTGGGACCTGCACCCACTCTATCCTGTGGCTTTTAGCCATGCTCAGACCATGACAGCTGTAGGCAGGGCAGGTATGGGAGGACGTATAGATCTGTTCCATCCATGGGAATTCACTGCTCTGAAGACCTAAACAACCACCCAGTAATGGATTAATTCTTGCTTACTACCATGGTGGACAGTTCATGCCCAACAGGACAACGCTTATTGTGTGATCCGTGACACAGTTTAACTTGGCTGTGTTTCCCTTCCTCCCTCATCCCATCTACATCCTGACTTTTTCTCTGAGCATATGGATTTATCATAAGGCATGTCAAGCAAATGATTCCCAGTGTCATTCCCTAAGAATGTGAGGACCCAGTGAACAAATTTGCAAGGCAGTCTGCAGATTTTGGAACACCCACGATTGAAGTAAAGTCAGATTGAATGTGAATGTTGCTAGCACACATCCATAATGCCGGTGCACAGTTCTTCCTATCCATCACCCTGTTGTCCTTGAGTCTGACAATATATGTGATATTTGAGTTATTTCTCAACTGCCTTGATGGAGCAGAATGTAGTCAAAATAGCCATGCAGACTTAGGAGAGCAATTCCTGTCTGTGCATCCCAGCCCACCACGCTGTTAGCTAATGAAGCAAATCCAGGAGCTGTGAAAATGGTCTGTGGCAACATGCAAGAAGATCACTTGAGAAAGTCTTAATGCATACAAAGAGCCTGGAAAAATGCATGGGAAAGCAAAGGGTGGGTGGTTTGGAGAGATTTTGGTTGTGTTTTCAAAAGAATGATAAGCCACGTGGTTTATTTTACAGTACATGTCAGGATTTGGAAATGAACATGCTTCTGAGGATCCACGCTGTCCAGGAGCTTTACCAGAAGGACAGGTACTGAGGTTTTTTAAAGTGCTTTATCAAAATGTACTCTTGAGTGACTATCTAATCCCTTGGCTTCTTTTCATTTTAACATGTTTCCTTTCTCTCTGCCACTGTGAAAATTCCAGGAACCTTCTTTATACAAGACTGCAATAATAAGATGCTGGCAGAAGTCAGAACTAAAGATTTCCATTCATTACTTTCTATTTTTAAGTTATTTGTGAGCTTCCAAGTTTCACCTTGGGTGTTAAGACTTGCCTAAATTACCTCTGCTCAGAAACAGGGTTTTTTTTCCTAAAGAAGTCTGCAATACAAGTGTCTCAGCCACACTGAGAAGGAAGCCACCAGCTCTGGATTAAACCAGGGCAGAAGTTTGAAGATTGGCAGAGAGATATGCTCATGCAGGAGAGGCAGATTTCACGACTTCTGTAGGAATGGGGTTCAATGAAGCTGACATACGAGTCCTTGGCAGGGGAGAATCTTCTTTGTAGGGAGGGGACATGAATACCTGTAGTAATAAACTGATAGATTCATTTCTAAAAGTAACTTCTGAACATGTTAGATGCAAATAAATTATGTGGGGTCATGCTGTTTTAAGGAAAGGAATTGCAACCCATGTGGTGCTGCCCTCTTGACGCCCAAAGGCGAGAATAACACCCTGGAGAATTAAACCTCTCTCACCTCCTTCTGTGCTGGTCTCCTTTATACCAGCACATACTCTGAGTCTGCCTGTGGCTTCCCTTGGATCTCCTGTAATCTTGGGACTTGGATGGCAGCACATGTCCTGTGAAGACAGGCTTAGAGGGTTGGGGTTGTTCAGCCTGGAAAGAGAAGGCTCCAGGGAGACTTTACAGCACCTCCCAGTACCTAAATGGGGCTACAAGGGATCTGCAGGGGGACTTCTCACAAGGGCATGTAGAGGATAGGACAAGGGAGAATGGCTTTAAACCAAAAGAAGGCAGGCTTAGATTAGCTATTAAGATGAAATTCTTTACTATGAGAATGGTGCAACACTGGCACAGATTGCCCAGAGAAGCTGTGGATAGCCCATCCCTGGAAATGTTCTAGATCAGGTTGGATGGGGCTTTAAACAACCTGGTCAAGTGGGAAATTACCCTGTCCATGGCAGGTTGGTTTAGGGTCCCTTCCAATCCAAACCATTCTAGGATTCTATGACTTGGTGCTAAGCCAATTACATCCCTTTGTGGTCCTCTTCCCCATCTATGCAAAGAGGCCAGTAGAATTAAGGTCAAATGGAGATTTTTTCAACTTTTGCTTTTCCTGACTTTTCTGGATTTCCCCAGTTCTGATACTTTACATGTTGTGTGCCAGTGAGGACACTAACACACCACACAGGGACACATTAAATGGAAGTGTCCCCTAGGTCTGTATGGCAGCCCACAGTGTGCTCACAAGAAAGACAAACTGCTCTGCTGGCTCAGGCTGGTAGTTTGGCCAGTGCAGTGTCTTGTTACTGAGGCTGGCTAGAAAAAATGTAAGTTAGAGGCACCTTAAAACTGGAAGATGAGTAATAGTGGCTGCTGGTCTAAAAAGGCAGTGGGATGTGGCGGATGTGCTCTTTGAGGATTTCCACAGCAGCACCACTTTCCAGAGCAGACTCCTCCAGCTCCTGGCTGAGCTGCTCTCATCTACACAGAATGTGGACTCTGTATCAAAAGAGTTAATAGAAAAATCTGAAAACAAGTTAGACAAAAAAGATCTTCAGTCCCGGGAGCAGATCCTTTCTCCGATGCAGTATTTATAAGACTGGCATCTGCAGTAGTGCTGGCTAAGATAAAAATTCCAAGGATTATTGATCCCCCTGCTTTGCTGCATACCCGTACTGACAAGATGGAGCTGGAGGGCTGGAAGCTACACGCACTCAGAGAGCTTTAGTTCTCCCCTCTGCCCACCTCTCAGGGCAGGGTTTGATGCTGTATGGATGGCTGGTCTGCTCAGCAGCAGGATGCAGGATGCTGTAGTAGACTTTGCAGGAAGGAGATGGGATAGCAAATGGTGTATGACTTTCCCACCGGGGTGTTTCCTGCAGTTCTCGGATGTCTTTGCTTCTTGCTGATCTCAAACAAATAGATGGTGGCCTACTTAGATCAAAATGTTAGTTTTGTTCTCTGAAAAGGAGGAATCTGTCCTCTAGTTATGAACTCATAAGGGTTGCTAAAACCTGTTATAGTTGTACCCATGGCTCTGCAAAGGGGGAAACGCCCCCTTTGTACTCCAAAGGAGGACTCTCACTGTGCAGAAACCCTGCAGGAAAGCAAAGGCTCCTACACAGGTCACTGACGCTTTTGGGCAGCAAGCAGCACTGTAAGGAGGAAGCAGTAGGACACCAAAACATCTGCTCTGGGCACCAGCTCCACAGGCAGGGGGCAGGAGGAAAAGGGGCAATGCAGTGCATTCAGCTTCTGTGTCTTTATCAGCCTTCTGGAAAGCCAGCCAGACATGATGCTCTGGGGTAACCCCTCTGAATACTTGGTCTGAGAAAACTTTGTGCTCAGTACCAGTGTGTTTTTCAGTCTGTATTCACTGAGAATTATTTCCTTTTCCCTGATACTCCTATTTCTGACCCTGTGCAGCACTGCCCCTTGCAGCTTACTGCTGCCTCAGTGGCTGTGCTGACTCCTCAGGGCACTTTTGTGGCCTGTGGGAATGGTATTTGGGGTCTGGCTGGTGCCTCAGAGGAGCAAGAACACCCAAGCATTGGAGCTGAAGCACAGCCTCAGGAGAGCACAGCACTCTACAGCATCGAGGTGCTGGGTGCCCAAGTCAGTGCTCTGCTGGAGGCTGAAGTCCCATGCCACTGCCTCTCACTCCTTCTTTTTCCTTCTCCTCCCATCCAGAATAACCCTCAAGTGTGCCCCTACGGCCTGTACGCAGAACAGCTCTCGGGCTCTGCCTTCACCTGTCCCCGGGCCACCAACAAGCGAAGGTACCGTGACCCCTGGCAGTGGGTGGGGATGTGGCACTTGGGGTGAGCACTGGGGAGCGGTGGAGAGGCTGCCTCAGTGCCACCAGTGCTTTCTGCAAGCCTAGAAAGGTAAAAAACCTCTGCTGTGCACTGGGAGAGGGACAAGGACAGAAAACCACGGGAGAGGGAGAGAAAAGGCTTTGGTGGGGCAAAGAAAACGCTGAGAAAGGAGTTATTGGTGAGGGGGAAAGAAAGTGCTTTTCTGAGCAAGATGAGGAAGGGGCAGGATGTTCACAGGGGCCCTTGAATGGGTTATGTGTGGTGTGTGAAACAACCTCGGGGTTTCAGCCCTGATGCTTCTATGGAAAGATCACCCCTGCCACTGGCACTGGTAAGCACCTGATGATGCACAGTGTCAAAGCCAAGCCTCTGAGAAAGACTCTTTCCTCCTAAGGGATGTTCCTGCACACTGCTTGGGGCCAGTGAGCTGCTAGTTCAGTCTGTTCTAATTTCGGGGCTGCCCAGGGCCTCAGAAAAGTGCCAGGCACCCAGCATGATCTTTAACACCTCAGCAGTGCTGGGAACAGCTTGTTCCAGCCAGCAGCAATTTTCCCAAAGCTCTGTCCTGGTTGTCATGCTCCAGCCATAACCAGATTGCAGAAGATGGGTTTCTCTTTTTGCTTCTCCCACTGTGGCTCTTCTGTCCCCTTTTGCTGCTTGTTCAAATGAAAGGCAAATGCATCATCTGAGATGCCTCTGCTCTCCAGGCTGCTGCCAGCTCTCAGTGTGCGTGGGAAAGGGATGAATCATTGTTTGCTGCACGAAGTTGTCCTTGATGGAATTTTTCCAGCTCTCAAGGGAGAGCTCCCTCCTCCCCTTCTCCCCCTTGCCCAAACTGCAACCACCACTGTTAACACATGAAAAGCATTGGCTGCCCTGCCTAGCTCAGGCTTTTCTGATCACCTCTGCTCTCTCACCTGACTGAAAGCCCAGCTTCAGGCTTGGCTGCACCATGCAGGGTGTGTGGATGCCAGAGTGGCAGTACTGGCAGGGCCCACAGCAGACAGCAAGGAAGGAGAGCGATGGTCCCAGGCAGTGACAGAGGCATGGGGGACCTCCTACAGCAGCAGGAAGCATCACATAAAACTCTGGGCTTTGCTGCATGGGCATGGCCAACCAAGCATAGGATGCTACTTTTTGTAATCCATCCAAATTCAGATACAGGCTGTCTCCAGAGAGCTCCTCTGTTCTTTCCATTGGACACTGCTCATCCCTGTCTTGTCTGAGCTGCTTCCCAGCTGTGTTTAAACAAGCTTCTTTTTCCAACTGTGAGATTGCTGTATTTCAGCAACAGAAAAGGCTGTTTCTTTATTTTTTATATGCATATATGTGAATGTAGACATAAGTAATTACATGTAAATACACATATAGACATTTACCTATATAAAGCAGGACATGTTTGTATTTAGAGCCTATAATAAAAGCCATCCTTCTGGAAACCTCTGGCTGTGAGCTGTTGTTTGCTATGTAATTTTAATATTAACATTATTCATGTGATATTTAATAAACCTTTTGTTCCAGTTGCCATCCATGTAAATGTTATTCTAGGAGCTCCATTAGCCAGCAGCTACCCAGAGGGTTTAATCTCTTCCCCATGCTAATCCAGGTGTTTTCCTTGTTTGTAGCTGGCTGTATCGAATCCTACCTTCAGTCTGCCACAAACCCTTCAAACCTCTTGAGGAAGGACACTTGACACACGACTGGGATGAAATTGAGCCTGACCCCAACCAGGTAACCATGCTGGAAGGAGCCCTGGTCCTGCCAGGAGGACAGTCAAATATCAAACTAATCAAAAGTGCAAAGGCACTGAGTTGCAAGAGGTCTGAGGGGAGCCATGGCTTCCTGGGGGTCTGACCAATTCAGAAGCAGGGTCTTGTCTGCCACCTGTTTGTTGTTCCTCACCGTGGTCACCCAAGGAAGGACAGCTGTCGATGCTTGTTGCTTGCCATCTTGACAGATCCTTGTGCTGCTTCCCAGCACAGCTACAGTGCCATGGAGTTAGCTCTGTGCTACCTGGCATCTCCCCTGGGGGCTCCTGTTGGCCACCTTTTAACCTGCTCTCTCTTCTCCTTCAGTGTCCCCCATCAAATCCCCCTGCCCCAGCTCAGCCAGCAGAGCAGCTGCAGGTCTCTGCTGTCTGTCCTCTCCTTCCCTGCACTTTTGGACAGGCCACAGGCTGCCAGCCCATTTCTCTGCAGCCCTCGTGGGAAATCTGGCTTCATTCTGGAGAGTCACACAGAGAGATGGCATTTGTCTTCCTCTGTTACAGCCTTGCCATTGTCTTTAATCATGATTTCTTCCCTGCCAGCCCCAGAACATTTGGTTTTGCTAATCTGTTGCCATTCTACTCTCAACATCATCTCATGGTCATTGGTTTTCACTTCTCTCAGGTTTTGCCCTTTGATGCATCATGATTAGCTGATTTCCAGCCTCCTGGCAGCCTGACCATTTATCTAAATAATTTCCTGGATCTGCTGGAATATGTTTTCCAGCCAGTGACCAAGGAGCAGTGACAGGCTCCTATTTACATGCCTTTGGTGCTCCTTCCCAGATGAAGCTCCAATGATTTCTGTTATCACCTCATCCATCCTTGATGCCCTTTTGCACCCTACATCTACCTTTATGATTACTTATGATTACAGTAATTCCAAGATGCCCAGCTCTCAAGCATTTGAAACCATTTACGTGTAGTACTTTTTTTGTGTAAGGAAACGCAGCAAAGCTCCTGCCCACTCCCTCTCTTGCCACTGTCAATGGCAACAACCAAACCCGAAAGAGTTATTTCCTGGCAGTAAGTGGGAGCCACCTTCCTGCTTCCCTTCTTATCCTCTCTGAAGCAGAGCCAGAGACAAGGTTCAGTTTGTTGGACAACACCTACTCTTCCCTGCAATGCTTTGTGTTTCACCCAGATACTTAAGGAGCTTCAGCAATCCTCATCCATCTAAAAAGATGGCCATAGGGAGGCACCTTATGCAAAGCCCATTGAAGTCAATGGGAAAAATGACATCTAAAATTACCCAAGGACAATGGCAGAATTATAAAAGATGACAAAACTGAAAAGGAGTCAAAGGATGAAAAGATATGGGGTGGCATCTGAGCAAGAAATGCTGAAACAGAAGAAAGCTCTCCAGACTGGAACAGAGATGACAAAGGGAAGCTATGATTGAGAGGCAGGGAGAAAACAAATGCCAATAATGAACATCACAGTAAAAAAAAAACCAAACCAACAAACAAACAAACCAAAACACCCCAGACAAACAGAAACTGTGGAACTTCTTGTGAGAGGATGCAGGTGGATTGTAATCCAACAAATATTTTGGACTCCTCTAGCATCTTCTGCCTGATGATCTCGATAGGCTTTGCAAGAAATAATTAGTGCTGCTCATGGCTCCTGCTCATGCAGGCAGAGCTATTTCTGCTTTGGATGTGGGGAAAATGAGGTGGAGCAAACAAAAATGTCAGGTTTGGGTCACAGAAGGACTGAATCATTCAGCGTGGAGCACAGGACCATAACAATTTGACTGTGGAAAGCTGGCTTATCTGAATTTCTTTGCTTTCGAAAGTGTTGTTATTAATGGAGACAGATTTTAAATAGGATTTTTTTAAACCTTGGCACCAGGCAGGCCTGCCAATTACTTTACAAAATTATGATTAAAATTTTTAAAAACCCCCCAAATAAAAAAAAATTAAATTAAAAAAATTAAACAACAACAATCATTTGTAAACCAGATGATCAAGGCAACAAGGAAAGAGTAGGAAAGAGAGAGCTACCCCAGCAAGGAGAAGCAGGGGGAAGACAGGAGTCTACTTGCTTTTGAATTACCGCCATTTGTGTTCTGATCACTGGCACCTCTTTCTTGTTTTTTGTTTGCTGCAATCTAGCTGCGATGGAAACCTTTTGAGATTCCAAAAGCCCCTCAGAATAAGATGGACTTCGTGAGCGTAAGTTGGGGAACCAGGGCATTTGGGCATCCTCCATCTCTGTTTCCTCTCAGGGGGTGGCAGGGCACACAGGATGCTCAGAAATGGGGTAATAGTGGCAGTTTTGAAACCACTGGGCTTGCAGAGCATCTATGGGAGGGGAGAGGAATGCAGATTTCAAACAGCTGGCAGTGGGCTTGATTTTTCTTCATTGACTTTCAAGGACCTCTTAAAGAAAAAAAAAAGCTCCAAGCCTCAGTTTTCCCCAGACCCTTAGCTGAAAAACACTAGCTTACATGGATTTTAAGAAACCTAAGAAACCCTTATTATATAAAAGAGAATCCAACACATTTGACAAAAGGCCACACAGAGAAAGGCTGGTAGCAGTGTGGGAAGTGAAAGAGGGGGCGAGACCCAGCTTGGGGTGGGCTGAGGGGAGGAAAGAGGTCTGCCCCTGCTGCCCTGCCTTCTGCTGACTCCTGGTGCTTTGGGTTTGTCTGTAGGGACTGCACACCTTGTGTGGTGCCGGTGAGCCCAGAGGACGCAATGGCATCGCTGTCCATATTTTTGTCTGCAACACCTCCATGATGGACAGGTCAGTGCCTGCTGTGCTGGTGGCTCAGGCTGCTGCAGGCTGTCTGTCTGACACCAGCCTGAATCAGGCTCTCATCATCCCTGTATGTCCTGTGTTCTTGTGTGCACTGGCAAACGTGTTCTCCGTGTCCACAGCAGGTTGTGCTCTGTGCTCAAACACCGGAGGAGTGGGTGAGGAGCCACCACGAGAAGTAGGGAGCTGGATATGGGGGTGCAGCAAGAGGACATGTGCTGGATTTAGGTCCTCTAGGTGCTCCTCAGAATTCAACACACCTGCAGCAGGCATTGCTGCTCCCTGCAGTGGCTCAGAGGGGAAATCAGCCCCACTCCTCAGCTTGCAATAGCTGATGTACCCATGAGTACAAAAGCAGGGACCTGGCAGAGGTCAGAGAACATCCTGCTTCCAGGCTGAGCCATTTACTGAAGAGTTGGACTCCATGACCCTTGTGGGTCACTTCCAACTCGGAATATTCTGTGAATTTGTGAAGCTCTGTCATGTCAATCTCTCAGCTCAAAACTCCCCAGCTGTGGCTATGGTGTGCACAAATGCATGGGGCTTATAGCACCTTAACCCTACTGTTTCCCTTTTTCTTTAGATGCCTTTATAATTCCGATGGCGACTTCCTGATTGGTGAGTTGATGCTTTGGCTTCTTCTTTCCTCCAGGTGGTTCTACCTGGGCTGCCACCTGCCTGCCTCTTTGTTCTTCCAGAGCCTGGGGCTCTACAGCCAAGATTTGGAGGAGAGGGTTGGCTTCACCCCAATGCCATGCAGATTTGGTGGTCTGGCACCCACTCTGCTGTTGGGCGAGTTGCACTGCTCCTGTGCCAGACCTCAACCCTTTGAGCAGTGACCCAGCTTCCTTGGTGCTGAGGGATCATTTCTCAGTGCTCCCCAGACTAGTATTAGACACACCACAGGCAGAGGTTTTCTGGAAATCATAAACCTCAGGATTTCTGAACAGCTTACAGTTAGATGCCTTTGTTGCTTTAGCCCAAGATTATTTGGCATGGCAGCTTAGCTCCCATGCTGTGCCAGCCTCAGGCAACCAGACTGCCACAGTGAGTGTGAAGGTTGACACATAAAGTCCACACATGCTGAAAAATATTCTGAGTGGTATCAGGAGTCAGATATTTGCTTGTATCTTTCTTGAGTAAAGAACAGGAATGCCTTTGGGACACCAACAGGAACATTTGTCCCACCAAATAGCTATTAAATTGTTCTCACTCACCTCCCTCACTACTGTGAAGTAAAAGTGCCAGGGCAGATTTTGTAAATCTGCTAGTTTTTCAAGTAAAAATGTGAGCTCTCCTGTGCCAGAAGAGTCATGGAAAACAATGCAGATGTTAGCAGGGTATTGCTTCTACCCTCAGGAAGCATTTATTCCCAGACATCTCACATGTCAGTCCTGACAAAGATGGGTACATGCACTGTTTCGTATGAAGATTGTGACACAGAGAGGTATGGACCCAAATGTATCAAATCCCATTTATTTGGACTGCAAATTTGGTGGACCAAACCTTACACCAAGGGTCCACAAAGTTTTGGCTCATACTAGTGCTTTCTGTGGCATGGGTGTGATGGAGCTTGTCAGGAAGCTTCACTCCAGTTCAGGTGCCTCTGCTGCAAGAGTCTGCGTGGGAGCCCAGACTCCCTGTGTAGCTGTGTCAGAAAGGGCCCATTCCTCTTCCTTGGAGCCTGGGTGCTATGGCAAGGACAGAGAAGGGGGCAATCACCACACTACTTCAGTTCTTCTGCCTGCATTTTATTTCCACAGTGCCCCAGCAAGGAAAACTGCTCATCACAACTGAGTTTGGGAAGATGCTAGTGGAGCCCAATGAAATCTGTGTCATCCAGGTAATGGCTGAATGCACCTTGCCTGTGGCTAAGAGTCAGATCTTGGAGCAATCCAACTCCTGCACTCAGCTGCTCATGGTTTGTCAGCAAAGTCCTGGGAGGATCCTGGTATGTTTCTTTATTTTCCAGCAAGGAATGCGTTTCAGTGTGGAGGTGTTTGGAGAGACCAGAGGCTACATCCTGGAGGTGTATGGGGCACACTTTGAGCTGCCTGACCTGGGACCCATTGGTAATGACCTCCTGTTACACCTACAGTGAATTTTATAGGGACAGGCATGGCCAAATCCATCACATCCTGCCAAGCACATGCTCCTTAACAAAGATGCTTTCCATTCCAGCACTGTTATTCCCCAGAAGAGCAAGCATCTGCCCAAAAAACATGTGACAGACCAGTTGTCCAGAGATTCCTATGGCACTGAAGGAACCATTTATCTCCCACCTTCGCTTCTATTTTCTTTTCAGTTCTGGTTGGCATGTCCCCATCTGCTGGCTCTGAACCCGTTCCTGCCAAAAGAAACCCAAAAGGCCATCACCACTGATGCCTCGTACTTACAGATAAACTGGGGTGACAGGAGAGAGTTTTCCTGGTAAAAGGAAGGGCAGATTTCAGAGGCAACTGAAAATGAGATATTCCTGAAGGCCCATTTTAGATTTAATCGAGTGGATTTCCCCCCTGCCCCCGCTTCTGTTAACAGAGGAACCTTGGAGCTCTAGAGTGCTTTAGTGTCAGAAACTGCTTCCTCTGGAGAATTAGAAACCAATAAGATGAGCAGCACAGGACTTGGATCAGCAACACATTCACATCTCCGTGTGGTGCTGCCGGGGAGGATCTGCTTTCACTGAGTGCAGGTCTAGCTCTCATAAATCACAGATCCTCTGTGCCAGATGCCTCCTGCTCTGTGCAGAGTCACAGATCCCGAAGGCACAGCCTCTTGCTGCCATGACAAAGATATTGTGAAGGGACACAGCATCTGAAGGCCTGCTGCCCACATCATGATTTCCCAGTCAGCTTTCTGGCAGTGCTCAGCTCAGGTTGTGTCACCTTCCTTATCCCTTGGGTATTTGCCTTCAAATTTATCTCGCTGAGAAAAACACCTCCTGGTTACTTGTACTAAGATTGTCCCAGGGAAGGGAAGTGAATCTCCTCTTGTAACAGCTAAAATAACTACACAACCAGCGCCAACAGTTCTCCACTTTCAGACTGGTGTTTTGGGGTTGTTTGTTTTGTTTTAGGTTGGATTGGGGTGTTTTTCCCCACTGGATATTTTTAGCCCTCAGCATGATCTAGAGGACTGGCCATGCTTCAAGCAAATTAACTGGAATTATCAATCAGTAACAAGCTTGGTGTGGCACATCTGCATTCAGGGGCATTTCTATCTCATGGCCATGGTGAAAGTGAAGCTGGTCCTTCTTTCAGTGGAGAACCAACCCAACCTGCAGCTGGAACCCCACCTGAGCATCTCCTCTGTATGACATGCTGGGCACATCATTTTTCACAAAGAGCCTACAGTGATTTTTCAACAGCTTGCCTTTTAGCCAGCTGCAGCTTTCTGCTATCCCCCACTTATCATACACTGTGCCTACTCCACCTGATTATTGATATGGTTGCCCAGCCTGTTTGTAATAAGTTTTCCCATTAGCTAGTTTTTCAGACACAGTTAGACTTTCTTTGGGATTTTGGTTTGGGTTTTTTTTTTTCCTCCAGAAGGCAGCAATCTATTATAAGGCTTACTTTCTGGAGAAAAGAAAAAGACTGCACTTGCCTGTAAACCTTTTCAGGAGGTGGTAATTATAAGAGCTCCTCTTCTCACCATCTACCCGCCTTCCCCTCAGAGACCAAGATCCTTTGTATTTCAGTCTTACTTTATTTTAACTTCACTTTTCACTTGAAAAAAAGTGACAGCTGGAGAAAAGCAGTGACTGTTAAACCTTAGCAGCGGGTAGTAATGTCTGCATTTTTATCCAGGAAATTCAAAACCACTTTGTAACAATAATACTAACGAGGAGAAGAATGCTCCAGCACCCATATGGTGCTTTGCACTTTGAAAATGCACTCTTCACATTACGCAACCCCTCAGTATGCCCCGAGTCTGTAGGTATCACTATTTTATTGCTCTCTTTGTTAGCATTCAGAAATGTATTTGGCCCCCTCGTGACATGCCTCGTAACTTCTGCATGGCTAAGCATCCTGTCAGCAGGGCGTCCAGGAACAGAGAGCAATTCATCCTCCATTTTCCGCTTAATTCCTGGTTGTTACATGCCTTTAATTGAGGATGACGTACTAATCTCGTTCAGAAGGCAACTAGTGGCACCTGTCTTAGTCACAAAGGGAGCATGGACTTGAACACTAGGATGAATTACAATCACCTTCTCATAGGAGCACGAGAAGTATGTGCCTATTTCAGGTCTCATGGTGGGCCAAGAAGCAGCTGGGTCATTCATAACACAGAAGGGCACCCACAAGCCAGGAAATGGCACCAGCCTCTCACTTCACTAGCAGATTGATCAAAGAGCTTTGTCACCTCTCCTTCTTTCCCAGGAGCCAATGGCCTGGCCAACCCACGTGACTTCTTGGTGCCCGTGGCGTGGTACGAGGACCGCCAAGTGCCAGGGGGCTACACAGTGATCAGCAAGTACCAGGGCAAGCTGTTTGCAGCCCAGCAGGTGAGGATGCCCTGGCAGAACAGGTCACACTGAAGCACAGTGACTGCCAGTGCATGGCCTGGGATATGCAGCTCAGTAGCATGGATGTCGTCTCACAAAGTCCTGCTCACTTATGTGGAGCAGAACTGAGCCCTTGTCTTCGTGGGTCATTCCTTTTCCCCGCTGAGGATCCTCACTCTGGGAAAAAAGAGAGTCCAAAAACTCAACAGTGGTCTTTGCCTCCATATGTTTATAGTGACAACATGGAAATAAGGAGCTGGTGCTACTGAGAAAATCCAGAGTTTCCTTACCAGAGAGCTGGTGTGGCAGCTGGCCTTGTCCAAACACTGCCTGAGCACTCAAAAGCTCTCAAGAGACCAGAATCCAGAGGGAAGGCTGAGGCTCACCAAGCAGAAATGTTGAGGAAAACCTCATCCTCACAACACTGGGCTGTGCTTAAAGAGCTGCCAGTGTACCTCTAACCAGTACTAAACCCACTTTTCACTTGGGAAAGAGCAGCATCCTGCACATGTGCAGCACGTTGGAAGGCTGTATGTGGTAATCCTCTGTCTCTTGCTTTGCTAGGATTACTCGCCCTACAATGTTGTAGCTTGGCATGGGAACTACACGCCGTACAAATACCACTTGGAAAAATTCATGGTCATTAATGCTGTTGCTTTTGACCACGCGGTAAGTTCTGGAACTGGGCAAGGCAAAGCAAAATTTTGTGGCTACCCTACCACCCAAACCCACCCTGAGCTCCAGGGGCTCTGCACCTCTTAAAAAAATATGTTGTGCTCTAAGAAAGAGTGTAAAATCTTTTGTGCTGCTTTCCCTGGGTCCAAACCAGGATTTCATAGGAGAAGACGTCCTCCTTTGTGGTACAAAGACATAACTGGAGCTTGATCAGTTTCTTAAACAGCTCTTTGCAACTTAGCATAGACTTTCTGTGCCCTGGAGGAGGAATGAATACTGATGCCAACATATACCACGCAACTCAGCAAAAACACTGTTGCTTCAAATTCCTACCTTGATTTATTTCTTGCTATTGGACAGACTCCTTCCTCTGGTTCCTCTGAGTCCAGCGCTGAATTTCATTTTGAAGAGCTGGCAGCTTTCATTGTAATAATTTCTAGATTTTATGGAAAATAACTAAAGCCAAAACTAATGTGAGCAACTCATCTAAAAAGGAAACCAGTCCAGTGGGAGAGGTGCCTACAGCAATGCAAGTGGGTGTGCAAGGGAGACTGGAGCATTTCTAGAAAGAAAACCAACAGAAAATATTGTTTAAAACTCCAGAAAAATCTGCCAGGAGAAGGACAGGTTTGGGATCAAAGCCCAGAAAATCATTTTACTGGACTAGAGATTTCAACAAGCCATGATTTCTCTGCAATTTCTTCTCCATTTGTAAACTAATAGGGCCATGAGGCTAAATGCCTCTAGCAGGATGTTCCTGTGCTCCGTAACCAGCTAAGGAAAAGGTGTGGTTTTGTGGTAGGAGCGTTGGAGACTGCTCCTGGAATTGCAGTACCTCATCTTGCAGTGTTCTCCACCCTCCTCATCTATGCTGCCAGCTACAAGGGCCAGGATGGGGAAGGATTGTCAAAGCTCAAAGGAAGAACCATCCAGACCCATTTCTTGTCCTCCCTGTACAGTATGGAATTGAGTGCTGTCCCCCAGGGTCCCAGATCTCATCCACACAATCAGGTGCAGGTGACAAAAGTGTTTAGGCAAGGGAGAGGCTGTATCAGTCAGGTTTACCACCCAGGTGACCTGAGCAGACAGCTCGGATCCCTGCTCCATTTCACGCTTTTTTGCTTTGCTTTTTTCCAGGATCCTTCCATCTTCACTGTCCTGACAGCCAAGACGACCCGTGCTGGAGTGGCACTCGCTGACTTTGTCATATTCCCCCCACGCTGGGGGGTAGCCAACAACACCTTCCGTCCCCCCTACTACCACCGTACGTCTGCGCTTGCTCGGCTGTGCTTGAGTCCAGCACTGCAGAAAAGAAACACATCTCCATTTATTTGAGAGCACGTGCAGGGAAGCAGCAGCCTGGTTTGCTGTCCTTGGCTCAGTTAGTCAGCTTCTTGGAGTCAGTCAGTCCCCCCTGGAAAATGGACAAATGCAAAGACGTTCCTATTTAAAGCATCTCATGGAAACGCAGAGGTGATGGGCTCATTGCTCCTGCACAGATGGATGTGTCTGTACTGGAGGGGCTCCCACAGAGCCTGGGGGCATATTGAACTTGGCATTGTACAAATGAGTCAGATATTGTCCTGAATCACTTAATACCTCATTAGAGTACATAGATAAAGAACAGGAGAAAGGGAAATAACATATTACAAGCGGTGAGAAGCACAGAGGGGTGTAGAGCTGGCACTTGTATGGTGAGATCAGAGTTACAGCAAAGGAGGGAATTGGCTCTCCTCAGCCCTTCTTCACCACCAGCACAGTGCTGGAGGTACTGCTCACATTTAAGAAGCCAGTGATGAGGAATTGGCTTCTCAGGCAGGGAGTTGGTTGATATTTTTTTTGATTTGGTTGCCATCTGCAGAGCTGGTTTCTTTTTTGGCTTCATCTTGGCAGAGCATGGCAACATGTTGCATTGAACGGATGCTAGAAATCCAGTTCCCAACATGGGACTGTCTTCCTTCCAGGGAGAGGATGACACACCCTGCTCCGTGAGATTGAGGGGGAAAGCTTGGCCATCCTGCACCCCTTACATCAACAGCTAATGGGCTCCATCTCAGAAGCTGTCAAGTAACCACGCTGTGGTCACTTTGAAGTGCTGAGAGGATTTCTGCACACTTACTAACCACAGTTTAACAGCCAGCTCCTTCTGCCACTTAGATTACTTCCAAGCACCTTGGAGGCCAGCAGAATTAGTGGAACTTGCAAGCATAGCAGGCAGCTCTGCAGTCATCTGAGTAAATCCCACAGGCACAGTCCTGTCCTGTCATTCTGCTTTCATTCGCAATAATGAGGGTGACAGGAAAACACATCTCCTGACTGACTGGGATAGTGTCAAGACACTTTTTCTAGACCCTAAGAGGTGAGGTGAGACGAGACACACTGCTGGTTAACTACGATGAAGTTGCTGCTCATCAGCAGAGCTGTGTTAATTTTACACAGATGCATTGTGAGCCATAACAAATGTGAAGTTGTCCAACCTTGCTTCGTCTGTGCTAAAAGACAGAAAGATCTCTCCTTCTCTTGTCCGTGTTCTGATGACCTAAGGGTACCCACGAGGACAGCTGTGGCTGCCATAGCTACTCACTTGACCACAGCACCTCGGCCTTAAGCTTGAGCACTAAGTTCTTGATGAGGAGGTTGGTTGTCTGCTCTACCCCAGCCATGGAGGGGAAGAGCTTGCGTGAGAAAGGCAGACATTGTGACAGTCAGCTATCAAGACACTGCACATGTTAATTCCTTCTGAAATTAGTGCTGTGAGGAGAATCTTGTGGCATTAAGAGAGGTACAGCAGGACTGAGCAAGTCTGGGGTAGAAGTACCATATTGATTTCAACGAGTTCAGTTCTGCTGAACTCCTTTCTCCCCAAGTATTTCACATGAGGCTTATTTTGCTTGCCAGAAATCCTTTGTTGCCTGCCCTCCTCAGGTGCAGTGGAAAGCCTGTGTTCAGAGAATTTTGATGCACTCAAGAGTTATGGTTTCCATATTTCATTAACTTTGCCCCAAGTATAGCAATGGTGTTTCAAAAATATTCCTCTTAGACACCATAACAATTTCTCATACTAAGGGGGCTGTACAGCTTGTAAATACTGACTTCTGCTGGCTACATTTACATCCTTAGAGGCTGTGAATTACTCCTAAGTACTTTTGAACTTAGACTGAAAATCTGATACACTTTTTATACCATGGGCATATATTCATTCTGTCTGAGAGAGTGCTTATGTGATTCTCATGATGGTGGGTCCTTAATACCATACTGGCCACTAAGAGATTTTAACTTCACAACATCCTGCTTGTAGACAACACAATTTAACTAACAGGGGAAGGAGGCACACCTAAGTTGTTTGGGTTCACATACGAAATTTGCAAGCGAAAAAGAGACTGGACTCTGCTCATCTCCTAAGTTCCAGACTGGTTTCCTACTTACCTAAGAGATATTAAAATTCCTGTTGCAGACAAATTGGATATCCAGCTCTCAGGGTCTGTACTGCAGTTTAAATGTCCCAAGTGCAGTACATGAGTGGGTTCAATGAAAAGCTTGTAACTATCCAGTCTTACATGAGACACTGACAACTTGGAATGAAAATTAATGAAAGTTTGCATACATATATAGCCCAAGCCTGTTTTGAGCTAAATTAGTTTTGCTGTTAAACATTTCAGACCCTGGATTGTACTTAACAAAGACTGAACTAGTGGTTAAAAAGGGCTATATATAAAATAGCTATGGAAGCATGTCCTGGTTTTGCAAAAACTAACTGCTGAGCAGAAAGTTGCCATATTGTTTAGTCACACCATGTGTAGGGAAGCTGAAAGCTTGGATGACAGCTGTTAAAATACTTTCCTTATAGGGAGCATAACTCAGTAAGTAGTGAATGATTAGATATAACCATCCTTGCCCAAGTTAGTGGTATGTTACTCTAGTGGTTTCAGAGGGTCTCCTGAAAGCATTCTTCCTCAAGGAAGGACAGAATTTGGCTCCTTGTCTTTGGGCATATGGCAGCTGTAGGGAAATAGGCAGATAATGCATTAATTAAAAGCACAAGGTAATGAAGTGCCTGACTGCACTAGAGGTGGTAGAAAAGTATCAAAATAATTGCCTGGGACAGCAGAGCAAGCTCTCTCATAAGGCTGTTGATCAGGTATATTGTGTCTGTAACACAGGGATGATTATACAGAACTTCCTTTCCAACGCTTCACAATCCGTAATCCAAGTCTGTAAAATCAGGTTACACCATGCAGTCCATATGCAGGTGTATTATTAACACAGCTCAAAATGGTAGGAAAAGCACAGGTCTACCAACATCATTTAGGGATTGGTGGAACCACGTCCATTAAGGTGATTTCTAATGAACGTCCTTCATCAGGGAGCTCTGTTTCTGAATCTGGGTAATAAAATCCTGTACAACTTTACAAGCATTGCCTGTAGAATCCCTGATGTGCCCTAGCATGATAACCCTGTCTAGAAACTTCCACTCCACCCTCTGCTTGGCCCAGCTTAGCTCATGGGTTTCGAGGAGCTCACAGCCTGTGATCCCTCCCAACCACCCTTCTTTGCAACCTCTTCTCTTTGCCTCCTGCAGGGAACTGTATGAGCGAGTTCATGGGGCTCATCAAAGGCCACTATGAAGCAAAGGAGGAAGGTTTTCAGCCAGGAGGTGGCAGCTTGCACAGCATGATGACCCCTCATGGGCCAGATGCTGACTGCTTTGAGAAGGCGAGCAAAGCCAAGCTGGAGCCGGAGCGGGTTGCAGACGGGACCATGGTAAGGAGCCAAGGGAGCTCATAAGAGTTGGAGTACAGCATGGCAGAGTGCCCACTTTTAAACTAAAGCCTAGTAATATCCCTTCTTGCTGGCAAGCTGCAAAAGTACTTGGACCCAACTGCTCCAGCATTCAGCTCCCTTACCAATGAGCACTGCTCAACTCCCTGGAGCTCCCCTGGAGACATCCAATGCCAGGCAGCTTTGATCATCTGCCCACGTATACGGCTGCCTGAGCAGGAAGCTGGGAATTTCATTTTTGTCTTAGCCTATGAGCAAAGTAGCAAACACCCTGACTGTCCTCCTGTCTCTACCCCCTAAAATCTAATGATGATCATCAACAGACCTTGAACTAGAGCTATTGGAACAACCTGGCTTTCCTGGGCAGGCAGGGAGTCCAAAGTCACTCCTGAGACCTGACTAATTTCAGCATTGCATTGCCAAATCTGAAGAGCATTCTCCGTGAGTTGGTTAGGCTAAAGACAGAACCTGGAAATACTGGATCATGTATACAAATCCTGTTTGTGGTAGAGCAGACACCTTGCCTGGATTTAATTTTTTTCTCTTTTACCCTAACCTACCTTTCCTCTTCCCAACAGGCCTTCATGTTTGAATCATCCCTCAGCCTTGCCGTCACCAAATGGGGACTCCAGACCTCAAATCGCCTAGATAAAAACTACTACAAGTGCTGGGAACCTCTGAAAAGTCATTTCAACCCTAAATTCAAGTAAAGAGAAGTCCTTGCTGCATGCAACATGAGTGAAGTCAGGCAAATACAGCATCCCTACGTGTGATGGCACAGTCAACTCAGGCAGTGCAGAATTCTCCAGCACAGAACAACACTTCCACCAGCCACCGAGCCACAAAGACTATTATCCCTAAGTAACGTGGGAAATGCAGTAAAACCCATCATTATTCTTAACTTTCAAGAATCCAATTAAAGCTTACCTGGTGACATGTTGAAGCTGAAGTACTTACGTGGCTCTCACCATGTGTAGCTGGTGTGAAAGCTGCACCTTGTGTGCACACGAGGTGACAGCTAGCTCGCGGTCACAAGGCCTCCTGAAAATACAACCCAGGGAGAAGTTAGGGACTGACAAAGCATTGTCTGTTGTCTACATGGGAAGAGCTTTATAAACAGAGCTAAGGGCCCTACCCTCAGTGGCCTAAGCCCACTATCAGAACAAGCCACCTCAACCTGCTCATCCATGGAGGGCCTCCAAGGAAAGACTTAGTCGTATGAAAGTAGACCACAAATTAAAAAGGGTTGGAGAATCCAAAGCACTTCACTGCTAAGTGAGGGAAAGTTTCTATTCCACACTCTGGCCATCCTGCAATATTGACTTGTTTGTCAGCACTTGACAAATTCTCTCCCTAGTTCTGTGCTAATCTGCAGCACAGCAAATGTGAAAGGGCTTCTGTGGCCAGTCCAAGCATTTGCTCCTGGGAAGGTACCTGGAAAAAAGCTCAACTGCAGACACCATGGGGGACCTCAACACTGATTGGAGTATGCAAGCCTTACCTCCAGCTGGTGAATTCCACGAGTGGAGGCAGCAAACAAAGCCCCAGGTAGAGTGGGAACCAGGAGCACAGCCCAGGCACCCCACTCTTCAGGCCTGTAATTTAGCACATACCCACGTGGAAGTTTCTAAACTTGGTGCGACCAGATCTATGTTGCTTACTTCCCCAGAGAAGCAATTTTCCCAAAGAGAAGGAAATGTAGACCTGCAACACACAGTTATCAGTCAGTTACATTCATCATCAGTTTTGGATCTGCACCAGCTCCTTGGGGGGAAAAGGAGCATCAGCTTTGAGCAAAGTATAAAATCTACACGGAGATGTTTACTCTAGAATAGCCAATTCAGAAAAGGACATTTGGGAGAATCAATTTGCCAGAGAAGCTGATTTAATCAACTGATGCAGGGATAAACGAGGTCTAAACATTTCATAAGCAAAGGGGAAGAGCTTGTTCTCTGTTTGGGACCTAAATTATCATCCAGTGACCTACAGGCTTGAATTTCTCTCATACAGACACACCACCAAAGCATATATAGGTGGTAACACATCAGTCAAGGGTAAAATTTCACAAGGCATATTCACTTTTCCTACCTCCCCCCTAGATATCTGAAAGGAAACTTCTCTTTTCTTCCTCACTGCACCCAGCACCACTGCCTCAAACACCAACCCCACCTCCAGCAGCACGGCATGCTCATTCCTAGCAAGAAAACAGCTTGGAGAGTTCTGGATATAACAAGAGAGAAAAGTAGGGCAGCCTTTCCCCAAGCACCATGCTCAAATCTGCAGGGATGCAGCATCAGAGATGCAGGGCTGGAAAGGGCTGGGCTGTGGCAGGTGCCGTGAGCATCAATCCAAGGCTGGCCTAAAAGACCAGAGGCGCTGTGCTCATCCACGACCCATCCTGAAGCATTTGCTCAGCTGGCCTGAAACAAATACAGCTGCAAGGGAGAATTTACATGTGTGGCAACTCAAGTTCCAATTAGCTGAGGAAATGGGTCCTGGGAGATCAAATTAGTTTGTGGCAGCAAGAATAGCTAATTTAGCATGCTCAGACAAGCAATTATTCCTTTCCCTAAATACCACTCTCTCCATGCACTGATGCCTCTCTGCACTGGTCCACAGCCCTATCTTGTAATATCATTTGTGACAGTCTTTTAGGAGCTATTCTGCAGAGAATAATAGGGGTTTGCTTTAGTTAAACTAGCAGAACAAGCTGCAGAAACTGGTGCGAAAGAGTTGCTGGGAGCATATATGGATTGCAAAACCAGGGCACTGACAAGTCCAGTTTCTGTACACAGCATTAGTGCCAAGCTCCACACAGCCTGAATGTTTCATGGTCCACACAAGAAAAGCTGCAATAGGAAACACTTAAAAAATATTAATAAAAACAAAAACAACCAAAAAAACACCATCAAAAAAACCCCACACAGAGTAATTTTATTGTGAGGGTGACTGAGCATGGGCACAGGTGGCTCAGGGAAGTTGGGCACATCTCTAGAGATACTCAAAAGCCACCTGTACCTACATGGTCCCGGACAACCCACTTTAGATGGCCCTATTTGAGCAGAGGGTAGGGCCCAGATGACCTCCAGAGGTCCCTTCCAATCTCAGCCACTTCCTGGTTATGTGGAAAAGCTCATCAACTCACTCTGCTGGAGAGTGACTGCAAATGGCCCATGTTTATATCTTCATCATGCAGGAAAAGAAAGGACCTGGTTTTGCTGACTTCACATTGGCTGCTTTCCCAGCAGCCAAAGGAAGTTTTCAACTTTTGTACCAGACTGAGCTTCTGGCATGAGCCTCAGTGCCTGGGAAGAAACCACTCTCATAGTCTCTGAAAAATGAAGGTTGTTTGGATCACAATGGCCAGGCCATGTAAAAATTCAAGTATGCATCAAAAATCTTTTCTTTGCACTCACACCTCAGTACACTGGCAGTAACAATTCCAGAGCCCACTATACAAGTTGACCTGGGCATGAAAAACTCGTGGTCTTAGAATAAACAAAAAAGGCATCTTTGCAGGCATAAGATGCTTGGTGGTGGATTCTCTTTTTTTTTTTGGAACAAAGCCCCCTTACAGGGATCAACTCTCCTATACTACAAGACAGTCAGTGTCAAAGTAAAATCCTTATCTTACACTTCTTGTGTAAGGAACCATTCACAGGAACCACAGAATTAGTGGAAATTCTAGTTACATACAGCATGACAACATTCAGCTCACAATTTCCAAATCTGGTAGTAACAAAAAAATAGAAGTTTATTGCAATAAACTAACACATGGTTTAGGCTTGTCGTTCATTAGGGAAAAGAAAAATTAACTCAACTTATTGAGAGCAGTCAGGCTGACTCCTAAGTTCTTAAACATGTATAATAGAACTTGCCTATTATCCAGTTAGGGCAAACTACACAGCCTAAGTGACCTACAGCCAAAGTGACACCAAGAAGCAACATCTGGAAGGCAAGCAGTAGTTCCTTTAGGAAACTACTTTGGTCTTGCTTAGCATTTTAGCCTGCTAGTAATTTTAAACTTCAGCCTTCTTGGACAGCAGCAACTTCCATGGTTTAAGAGGATACTCTGTATACACACCATAAGAGTACAGTGGCTGAGTTCCAGACACCCTCTCTGTATCCATCTGGTTTAGATATAAAGATCCTACATTTTTGCACTTCCCGTGATTTTTAAAGATGCAAGACAACCAACAAGCAATTAAGATTTATTCTTGTGGCAGAGAAATGCCATCACATAATGCATCTTTATTTATATCCCATGAACATCACTGCAGTTCCAGGAATTTAGAAGAATACACTGAGTGGTGGTCGCTTGTCTTTTCCTTCCTGGATACGCTTCTCTTTACGATCCTGTGGAAGAAAGAGAACATTTATCATTACCCTCCCAGAGAAGGACTTTCAATCAGCCTGGGATAACAGAACAGCAGTTCTACTATTTCAGCATAGACTACATGAAGGTAGCACCATATAGTATTTTAAGGGTCTTTCCTACCCTAAATGATTTTTTGAGCACAAGGTGTTTAAAGGTAAAAGATAACAAGGCACTTAGCTTCACCTGCTCAAGACCTGCTCAGACTGACCTCACACCTTGGTACTCTTCACAGGCCAGCAGAGACCAACTCCTGTAAGGCATTTTTCACCAAACTAGCTGTGTCTCATAATTTGTACCTTAGTTTCTACCTCCTCCTTCTGGCTGAATAATCCATAATTATGGAGAAACTTCTTAATATTTTGCCTGAAAGTGCCTTTGCTCACTTTCTACCCATTTGTACCTCTCTCTGCAGTCATGTACCTTTCTGACAGGTACATTACAGTACACAGGCACTGCAGATAATGGCCAGATTGCTTCTGCTGGATAAAACCAGAAGATTTACTTAAAACCTGGTAATTTACCTCTTGCTTTCCCAAACACACAGCAGACATTCCTCAGAGAAAAGACTATGACTATCGTGCCTTACGTACTACCAGGAAAACAAGAAAAATCCCCAAACAATCACTACAGGAACTGCAATAAAGGAAAGTGAATTATCCTGGACACTAATTAAAAACTTCAGCATGGCAAAATACTGCAGAAGTATTGAAGTCTCAAGAACATTTGTATCAACATGCTCAGCATGCTTCCTAAAACCTGAATCTTCAATTCACCCTAGCAAACAACATTCCCTACAAATATTCTATTAAGTTATGCTTGTGCTTTGTGGTTTATGACTTGATGTAAAATGCTACTTCTGTGCAAAAGAGGGAAATAAAAGTGTTTTACAACAGCCACAAATTCTCTACTAAAAACAGCCACTGTCTGCCTGTTAGCATTTTTTATGTATGTATATAGCTGAGTTTTTTCCTAATGATCTACCACTGCTCAGATTCTGACACTCAGAGTTTAGGAGTTAGAATGGAAGCAAGATAAACCTTCCAAATTATCAGAACGTCCAACTGAGATCAGACACTGCAATTAGCATAATTACTCCTCCCCATTTGCTTCACTAAATTAGAGAAATGGTCAAGCAATTGCACAGAGATATTGCTAGGTCTGTAATCCATAAGCCTCCTGTTTATTTTAAGTTCAAAAAGCATAGTTAATGCATGTCAACTGCTGAAAAGAGGAGTAATTTAGGATTAATTTTCACTCAGTGCTACAGAGACCTTTGTGACAGTAAAATAGGCTGATCAGGCAAACTGTGACTGGCCATACCCCCAAAAGTACAAAAAAGGGGTCTCAGAAAAACAAGACCCTGCAACCAGTAACAGGCTTTGAGACAGCAGGCTCCCTACCAGCCTCCCTTCCAATCTTTTAGTGGTGTTAATCATTCTTAGGCACACGAGGATCCCACAAACTGAGACTCCAAGCAGATCTACATTTTACAAGCCGGTGTTTGTGGTGTTCGCTGATGTTCAGCGGTGTCGGCCGACTTACCCTGTCAGCTTTTAAGACAAAGATCCAGAAGAGGAGGGGGCCTAACCCATAAACAGCTCCTAGAAAGGACGTCTTGGGTGTCGGGCGGAAAGTAGGGTACACGTTCTGCGACTTCGCATGGGCCCAGCGGATCAAAGCGGGATTTTCCTGGGGTGCAAAGAGAACGGCGGTGAAGCCCGCGGGGCTCTGCAGTGGCCCCTGCACCCGGGGACCCGAGACACACCGGGAAGGGCACCAAG
>VXAX01005074.1:266484-280825 GCA_013399835.1 Leptocoma aspasia | reverse complement strand
GAAGGGACCTTAAACATCATCCCATTANAAGGGACCTTAAACATCATCCCATTACAACCCCTGCCACAGGCAGAGACACCTTTTACTGTCCCAAGTTGCTCCAAGCCCTGTTTAACCTGGCCTTGGACACTTCCAGGGATCATGGTCCAGCCACAGCTTCTCTGGGCACCCTGTGCCAGAGCCTCCCCACCCTCACAGGGAGGGAGTTGTTCGAAATCTAAACCTGTTCTCAGTTTGAAGCCATTCCCCATGTCCTGGCACTCCATGCCCCTCCAAATCATCTCTCTCCATCTTTCTTGTTGGCTCCTTCCCAGACTGAAAGGCCACAATTAGCTCACCCCAAAGCTTCCCTTTTCCAAGCTGAACAAACCCTGTTCTCTCAGCCTTCCCAAAGGTAGGTGTGAGGTCTCAAATACACAAATGCCTTGGCAGCCCTGATTCCATCAGCCACACAGCAAAAAGACCATTTGGAGGACAAGTATCACCAGCTTCTGGGTGACACCAGAAGCTGGTGATATTTGTTTTCCCTACAAAGCAGAAGAAAGAAGATAATAAAAGTCATGGAGATGATCCTACTGCAATTTGTGCATGCATTAGTGGCCATGTAAGAATTGGAATAATCTCCTTCCCAGCTGGGTCGTAGCAAAGCTAAAGGAGAGGTTTAAACCTCTGTAGGCACAGCCCTCAACTTCTACTCCAGGCACGTTAGATGCCCTCAGGGAGATGTTGTTGCAGCTGTGCCTGATCCTACCTTTGAGCAAGTTTTTTTCTTGCTGCCCTGAAACTGCCTGAAAGCAACTTCTTGTAACTATTTAATTAGAGGTGACTGCCACTGCAGAGTGCAGGCTTGAGAAATAAGTCACTTGTACATTGCCACCTGGAATTGTTGTCATCCCAAGCATGGAGCTCCATCCAGCTCACCAGGGAAAGGGTTGGAGAGGCTGCAGGAGGCTCCTGAGCTGACCATACCCCAGAAGGGATCACTCTGCTCGCTCTGCTCTACCCCCTGCCAATATCTCAGCTGAAGCCACAGGCTGGAGGTGGGAAATAGCTCAGCCATATCCTGCTTTGTTCAGAAAAAGAGACATGCAGACTTAGCAAGTGTGAACCTGTCTTTACATAAATGCACACAAGCTGAAAATTATCTTCTACCAAGCAAGAAAGAAACCCCTCAGCTTTAGAGTTTCAAAACAATCTCTCCACTTCAAGTAATTTCTCCTTTTTTTTTTTTTTTCCCCTACAACCTGAACACAAAATTCATCAAAATCCCCTGCTTCCTTCTGTCCTGACTTTGGCTGGAAATTGTGAACCAAAGTGACAATTAAATTTTTTGGGGGAAATTATTTGGAACCAACTGTGGACAAAAGCACCAGCTGAAAGAACAGACCTGCCAAGGAGTCTCCTCTGGCCCCCAGACTTTGATACCAGTGGTCCCAAACATAACCTGATCCAAGAGAACCTTGAGGAGAGAAATGAGCAGGATGCCTCTGCAAGGGCAATAAACACTGTGCTAAACCCTTCAAAATCTGAAGGATGATTTTTCCACAGCACCTTCACTACCCACATGCAAAATATAAAACCGATGAGAAGAGTCAAAGGGAATGGGAGACTCCACCACTGGGCAGGAGAGTTTAGTCAAGACAGAAGGCAGCCTTGAGTGTTCAAAGAGCTGTTCTTTGGCCCCTTCTTCTCATACCAGATGGATTTTCTGGCTGAGACTTATCTGTAATTTTCCTCATAGCTACTTTACAAAGGGAACACAGCAAAGAAACCACTTGGATCTGGTTTCTTAGAACAGGAGAGAGAATATCCTCAGTGCTGTTTTGGATCTCGTAAGCCACAGGAGGCACCTTACCCCTTACCTCCCAGTTCAAGTGTTCTTTGCATTTCCTTGATCACAATCCAGTTTTTGCACTTTCCACTTGACTCTAAATTCCACAAAAGAGCTTGATTAGGTTCAAAAGTGGAGCTCAGGAAAGCTTCAGAAAATCTCCTGAGTGTCTTAAACGTGTAAGCTAGAAAATCCACGTGTTCCAGGTCCTCACACCAGAACTTGGGAATACCAGCTTGCCCCAAAGCTGGAACTAATCCAGCCACCTAAACACCATCAAACCAGGGGTGCTGGGAAGAGACTCTACACATGCAGGTTTTTCATCTGGCCTCATCCCAGTGATGTTCTGGCACAGACCCAAGAGTGCCAAAATGCTTTGGTGTTCTAATCCGCGTTAAAGCCCTTGCACAGAGCTCTACTCCACACTTCCCAAATCCTCTTTTCTCTTCAGCAGACAAAACCCCCTGATTTTCATACATTCCAGAAACGTCTTATTTTTGATCCTAAAAGCAACGATGACTCCACTGTCATATTTTTGATGTCCAACAGCGTCCCATATCCGTGACCTTCTCACCAGATCCCCACGTGGAAAGCGAGAGGGTTACAAAAGTGTTACACAAATTGCTCCCAGCAAGCAGAGCTTTCTCCAGTAAAGCATAACAAGTCAAAATTCCTGCACTTTCTGGCTCTTTATGGGTGAATTCCAATTTGGTAGGGTTTAGGGGTACAAACTAGGACCTGGCTTTGATGTGTACGTTTTCCTGGACTGCTGAACTAAAAGAAATTACACAAGATTTGTGTAGCCCTGACAAATCCAGCATTGGGCAGCCCCCCCAGCCATCCTGGCTGGGCACTGAGCTCTGACAGAGCTCCCACACTGACCCAAAACCTCCTTGATACCCCAGAAAAAAAAAAAACTTTGTGCTGCTCGTGTAGAGCAGCCTCCTACAACCTGGTCCAAAGACAGTCAGAAGAAACTGGACTGAGAGTTATTAATAAAAACCCTTGTGCCTCAAAAATAGCCATAGGATAATTTCTCTACCAAGTTTTAGCCAAAAAGCTTTTAAGACTATTTATAAAGTCATTAAACCAGTCATTTGTTGTTGCTGCCCATTTGCCTGTGATGTAGAAGAGACTCACCTTTTTCATGGTATCACTCCAGTACTGTACTTCCCTTTCTTTACTTTCAAATATTCCCACTTTACGTGAATTTTAATGCCACATATCAGCCAGGAAAAAAAATGTACTCAGAACACTGAATCCAGTAAGTTGTTTTTGGAAACTCTTGAAAAACTGTAACGCTACTGAAAGGAATATCAAAAAATAAATGATCCCTAAAAAAATAAAAAAAGGAAACCCCCTACACACACATGCACGTCCTGATTCATTCCCTACTACAGCAGACTTTAAGGAGAGTATACTACTATAAAAGAAACCTATCCTCACTTTTGAAGCCGTTTTCAATATACACAGAAATAGTATTTATACATCCTCCATGCCTTATCTTCTACAACTTACATTTTTACTGATGCTTACAGCTGCCACCCCCTCAAACACTGCGTCTATTCTTTAGTGAAAACCTTCCTAAAAATACAGAGGTAGAAAATTACCTTGCACTTTAAATCTATTATGGCATTGAGGATGGGAAATGAGAAATAAGGGAGTTTGGAAAGACACTCTCAGGCCAGAGAGATATTCATCTGTAATACAAACCACGTAAACATGTCATCCCTAACAGGTACATAAGGCATAAAAGCAGTTTAATGATACACACGGTGTTTTGCAAGCCCAAAATCTTACAGGGGTCATCGTCATTTCCATCCTGCCTCAGAGGTTACAGGCAACGGGGCCACAGCATTCCCTGAGACCTCAGAAGCGACCTCCAAATTTTTTATGTGTCCCTTTCATTGCACTTCCAGCTCCCGCGTGGCCAGCCCAGCATCCTCATGATCCATGAACCCCACAGTGCGTCCCTTCTGGGACAGGGCCACCACACAGCATCCCATGGCCCCAGCAAGGCAGGGCAGGGACCAGCAGGAGGAATTATCCCAATTTGCCTTTCAAGGTTAAATGTTATCCCCAGATTTTCTTTACGTGCTGACAAAATATTGTTTTTCACTGTTTAGAGGATCAGATCCTTTCAAGATTAAAAAAAAAAAGATAAAAATAAAATGCGTAATGATTGCAAACAGTGATTTTTATCCACAGAAAACTGTATGTGCCAGGAGACAGCAGCAAGGGTGCATCAACGTCAGTGAACTCCCTTCCAGAGCAGCTTCCTGGAGTTATTACAATACTCAGTTTCAGATTGGTTTGTGAGAAAACCACAAACCTTAACTAGTGCAATAACAGGGGAGTAGGGGGAACTCTCTCAAAGTCTCCTTCTGAATAATTGTTTATTTGTTTATCACTATTGCTTCCATGGGCTAATTATTTGCTTAAGAAAATACCTTTAAAAATCCTCTAGTAAAAAAAAATTATAGCCATTTTTTTTTCCAGTGTGGGGCTTACACTACTAAGTTTCAGCAACACAACGTACCAGATATTTGATGTTAGAGATGGTTGTGGGGAACCAGAAATACTTGAGGGAGGAAGGGCAGGCTGTACTTTTTGTATCTCTTACCAAGAGCTGATGCCTTTTCAGCAAGAAATTCAGCAGAATTCGCAGTGGCTCAGAGCACTTCTCCAAACCTGAATGAGGAGACAGCTCCAGAGGCCGTGTTCATTGCGCTGGAGTGCCTGCTAATGTCGTGCTGGAAGTTGCACTCTGGCTCCAAAACAGAGGCTAAAACTTCTAAGTTTCGTTTAAAAGTTTGGTGGCACTCGGGACGTTCTTGGGATGCGCCTGAGAAGTGGCAAAACCAAGAGCTGCTTCTTCATCCCCCACCCTCCCACCAGCTTTTGCACAGGTACCAGCTCTCTCTTCCACACGTTCCAATTCTCCCTTTTCCGTGTTAACAATTAATTACGACACACTTTTCAATTAGCACTCGAGCCCTGTGATCAATGACCCGCGCGCCTTTGAAACCCGGGGCAGCTCCATCCCCGCAGGAGGAGCCACCAGAACCCTCGGCGCGGGTTCCAAAGGGTTAATCCCCGGGCGAATTCTTTAGATGTGTAATTTAATACTTCATAACTGCTGAAAATTGGAGCCCACATAATTTATTTTCTTTGGTCTGGGCACATTTGCCTCATGCTTGGCTGTGGCTGACTTCAGAGAGAGAGACACACCTAAAGCCCTCAAGTGTCCCCAGTGGCCCGTGTCAGTTATGTGGAGAGATTGTGGTGCTTGGAGGCAGCCCAAGGATTAGGTGTTCCTGAGAAGGTTTTTTTGGCTCCACGAAGCCCAGGGATGCCATGGGAATAGCCGCGTTCCTCCCGCCGCGCATCCCTGGGGGACGCGAGCGCTCTGGGACAGCCCCGGCGCAAAGGCACGCGTTGAAATGAACACAAATGAACACAAATGGACACAAATGCCACCAAAACCGAGGGGGAAGGAGGGATTGCCGAGCAGAGACGGGCAAACAATTGCTTCATTGTGGAGCCCGAGTGAGGAATCGCAGATCCGAGCTCCACCTACAGTCCCCTTTGCAAAGCTGACTCCAGCCCTGGCTTCCCTCCGTTGCCTGCTCCTAAGTTTTTTTTTTTAGTTTTTATTTTTAATAGATCTATTTTAGGTTTTTTTAGCAATTTTTTTCCCTGTGCAAGCGATCTGCATTTCTATTTCAGCTGAACATGTACACAGCCAAAACTATTGCATTGTCCCAGTACTTTTAATGTTAGTTTACTTTCTGTATTTTGAAAGTAAATAGCCTGCTTTTTCCTGGAATTTATTTTAGGATTCTGTCTCTATCACTGGCTTTCATTTGCCCCAGCTTCGTATCGTCTGACAGTATTTCACATTTTTATTGCAGCTTGATTGCAGTGCAGTAGTTTCATCATTCCAGGAAAAAAAAATATAAAAATGTTTGTCTAAATTGTACTCTTGCCCTCCTCAAAAAAAAAAAAAGTCAAATAAAATCAAGCTTCAGACATGACTGGGGTTGCAACTTTTAAAAGTAGCCAGCCTCTGAAAGCATCAAGGAAAACATTCTTATTTTCTACTTTAAAAAAAGCCTTGGACACAAATTGCAGCTCTGATGTTGCTGCCACAGGGTCCCTCCCATCCCATTACCTGGGATGCAGCTTTCCCGGGAAGGAGATGGAAATCCCTCCTGAAAAAAAGCTGGATGCACCACTGGCCTTCAGAAGTTGGTCTGGGCAGGGCACAGTATCAGGCCAGCCTCCCCACACCATCCGTGGGGAGGAAATGCCACCAACTGGGCAAACAGGACAGAGCTAGAGCCAAAACTCACCTCCACCAGACCCAGAAGCGATTGGAATATAAACAGGAGTGCTCCAGCTTCTGGGCAACTCCTTCACTCATCCTAATGGTTGGAGTCAAGGATCTGAGATCTTTTCCACCCTAAACAACCCCATGATCTCCTGCCATCTCCTACACCTTATGTGTGCACCTTGTACAAGGAGCTCTGTTTCTTAAGTGACAGAAGAAACCAAAAGTAGAACAAACAGGTACTTTGAGCACATTGTGCTCCTTTCTGATAATTCAGGCCCACCCAAACCCCTGTGCTGGATCAAATCAGTGAGCTCCATTTGGCACCCAGGCAACACCAGGTCTGTTGAGAAGTGGAAGCCTCTTTCCATTAAAGAAATTCCTACATTCGTATTCCTGCCATAATATTGTTTGGAAAGACATGAACTAGGATGGCATATCAAATCATGGAAGGAGGAAAGGAGGTGAGCAAGACAAAAAAGGAGGATTTCATTTAGAATAAGGTGGGGAATCACTAATGTGTTCATTTGTAAAAGGTTCTTAGGTGTTTCCATGATCTACTAACACAAATGAAGGGCATAGGGCATCTCCATGCCCAGGAAAGGCTGAGGGACATAGAGCTGCTCAGCCTGGAGAAGAGGTGGCTGAGGGGGGACCTCATCCCTCTCTGTCCCTGTCTGCAGGACTGAGCAGGGCCAGGCCCTGCTCCGGGGACCCAGCAGTGGCACCAAAGGAATGGGCAGGGACCGATCCCAGGAATTGCCCCTGCACAGGAGGAAGAACTTTCCTGTGCAGTGACCAAGCTCTGAACGGATCAGAGAGGCTGTGGAGTCTCCCTCATTGGGGGCATTCCAGAGCCATCTGGACACAATCCTGTGCCACTGCTCTGGGATGGCCCTGCTGGAGCAGGGAGGTGGCACCAGTGACCCACCGTGGTCCATTCCAGCCTGACCCATCCTGTGATTCTGTGAAAAACCCTCTTATCCACTCAACATATGTAAAAGAGCAGACAAGGAATTTAAAATCTCTCTAGATCTTGAGATAATTTTTAATAAACATTATTATTATCTCACTTCATGGGTCCAATATGTCCAAAATTTACGTAGCTCCCAAATGACAGAGGGGTTTGCCATCCTTTCATCCGAGGTGACAAAGCCAAGTAGGAAAGATCTGGATGCCAACAGGAGTGTTGGAAATGGAATACTCTGTTCCATCTCCTGTGCAGCACTTCCCTCTCCGTGCACACTTTTACAAGGCAGATATTTGACCTGTTACACCATGATACATAAAATAATAAGTAACGAGTGGGTGGGTGATCTCACCAGTGTCTTTAAACCTCCTGCAATGTGTGGGTTACGAGGTTTGAATCACACAGAAGTAGCACCAAGTTTGCCTGCTGCTTCAAAGAAACTGCAGGAAGAGGAGTGGCCAACTGGTGAGGAAAAAAAAGAAATTAATAAAACCTGAAACAAGAATGAGATGAGCAGAATAGAAGCTATAACGAAAACAAAGCAAGAGTAACTACTTGTATATAAAAAAAGTAGATGACAGTCAGTCAAGCTTCTGGTGAGTCAAGCTCCTGGTGATTTTCATCCTTGACAAATGCTTCCTCATTTGTGGAGCAGATATATTGGTAAATACATATTTAATTGGTAATTTGTTGGTAAATATATATTTAATCTTGTTTGGAAAATAAAAGAACAGGTGACATTGATCCTTCCCATCACTGTCAACCAGAGCAACTCCCTGCCACAGCTCTCACACCAGTATGAACGAGAACAGAATCAGCCACAAAGTTCTCATTATGTAAAAAAAAAAAGAAAAAAGAAAAAAAAAATGAAATTAATCAAGAAAAAAATCTGTGCCCAGCCTGGATTTCTACCCCTACATCACCCAGAGCTCCAAGCAGCCAGGACTCACAGGAGGGTACTTTGCCATGAGGCTGCATGGCCAGGCCCCACGTTTATGAATGAAATTGCTGCTCTTTTCCAAATGTAAGATCCGAGACCATGGATGAGTGCCACCTTTTTTTTTTTTTTTTTTACAAAACCCTTAGGAGCATGAGTGTGCTGTATTTCTTCAATTCAATGCTGATATATCTGATTTCCCTCCAGGACAGACCAAACATTAAATAACACTGAACAGGCTGAGTGCACAGCTAAAATACTCGCACTGAAAAGTTTTCATTCTCAGCTTATTTCCTAGTTTACAAAAGCTCTTATCAAAAAAGCTCTCTAAATTGGAATTAGTTAGTGATCCAGGTCTCTAAAGCCCAGGGACTGGAAGTGAAGATTTCTTAATTATACCAGCAGGGGCTTGATTTCTATTCTTAGTGCAGCTGGGTAATGTTGTTAGGTTCTTGCAGAGCTCTGTTTTTCACTGGCAGGGGTAGCCCCTGGTTTACTCTGACAAAAATATAAAGCTCTTGAAATTGAAGTGTCTTCACATAAGTAACAAAACACATACACTTCACATACACATCCGACTCTTCCGCAGAGCCCAGGTACCTTTAAGGCTTAGTAATCGTTACTTGGGAATCTAAACACCAGTCTCAGAGTTTTCACACAAGAAATGTGCATTTTTTTATTTTATTTTTTTTCTCCCAATGGGCTTTTAAATACCTCCTTTTCTCTCTTCTTCCTTGGAGGATTCAATATTGCTCAGCTGTAAATTCACCTTCAAAAAGGCTAAACACCAGCCCCATAACAAACTTTTGGGATTAAGACCCAGATCACAAGAACCTCCAGTGTTAAAAATATCCACACACAGTGACTCAACTTCTGTATAAATCACTTCCCTCCTGCGTTACAAGGACAGACCCAACCTAAGGAGCAATAACCAAAACCAGCCTTGTACTTCTTGTAGAATAAAAAAAATTCTACCCCCAGATTGATATCACCACAGATTAGCTCCAAAATCCTCAAAATATTCTTGCTGAATAAAAGATGATGTAAAATACAGCAACACAAGCCCATAGCTGTAGTTTAAGTGCACTGAGGGTTAGGGGTGGGGGGGAAAGGCATATTAGTTTATCTTAAGGCTCCTGGATAGAACCCAAAAATTGGGTTGAATCCCCAAGTAGGTCATATTTCTCTCATTAAAATATTTGACTCACACTGGCAATGTTCTCTGAAGATAAATGAACTCTGGACCCAGAACAAGGTAAAGCTGTAATTATTAAAGCAAGCATTGAAATCTCGATTTGACTGTTGCTGGTCACCTTCTTGAGAGGAGGCTGGTGGTCAGCCTTGGTTTTTTGCCCATAAAATACACCAAAAACTCCTGCAGGACGAGTCAGCTGCACATCACAAGGCAACTGGTGGTCACATGAGATGCTATTTTTAAAAAAGGCCCATACATTTTTGCATCTTTACATTCCTATCTGCTCAAGCTGTTTTATCAAAACTCAAAACTTTCTTGCTGGGAAACGGTTCCCTCTTTGGTACCTTTTCTGCCAAAATCCAACTGTAACAACAAAAGTTTATAAACAATGAAAATTCCAGCTGCTTGACATCAGCGATGTGAAGCTTTCACTTCACACTGATACAAATATTTACCCTGAGCTCTGGCAAAGCTTTCCTTGCCCATGTCGCCCTTAATCATACATTTTTCCTTGATTGAGTTATGCTTTCCAGTACGTGATTTGCTCTGGTTTACTTTTTAACACATCCCAGAGGCTTCGTCAAAATCAGCTCTGTGCAGGCCATGTCATTTGGTAGCTGCCAAACGTGCTGCTCAGAAGGACCTTGGCAAACAGCACAACACTGTCTTTTTCTAACTGCTCTAATAAATGTGTTTGTTCTTTTCTGACCACCATTTATTTCTTAGATCCCACATATCCATAAAGCAATGAGCCAAGAAAGTAAGCAGAAACACACTCATTTTCCCTTTAATCTACTCCCTCGAGGCAGTGCACTGACTTCTCTTACAGGCACCTTGTAGCTGAGAAGCTGCAAAGTATTGATGACTCACTTTTTGCTATTATTTACGAGACAGAAAGGGTATTATCAGAGGGAGTAATAATAAAGAATCACCAGGTTGCTGCTTTAATACTCTCAAAACTAAATATACACCAGTCAAAACAAATGTGACTTTACCTGAGCAAATAAGATCATCACAAACCATTCTGACAACTGTAATTAAATATAGTCTTCCTAGAGAAAGGAAATTTGAGAGATTTCTCAGCTACGTTCATATAAAGCCAAGTGCAACACGGAGGAAAATCTCATCTGCAGCATCTAACATGGGGAGAAATTTATCTCAACCTATTCCTGAAAGTGGACCCAAATCTTAACCAATATATTTTTGTTACCCTTCCTTTTTATACCTCTCCCACTGAGAGAGGACAAAGAAAAGCAGCAAAGACAAAAGATGCTGAAGAACTCCGGGCCCTGGGCAGAAGTTCTTTTTTTTTTTTATTAATTAGATAAATCTTAAACCCAAGCCTGTGCTTAGTATTCTGCTAAAGGATGAATCAGCTCCCAGCTCTTCCTTTAGGTGAATCAGTCATCCATGGGAGGAGACAGAAAAATGCACCTGAAGGAAACAACAATCAATGGTAGCCAGCAGCTTATGAAAGAAAATCAGCCCCATTTTCAAGCTGCAAATAAAGAAGAGAAACCCTAAATCCACTGCAAACAAAAATGGGGGTCAAGGAAGAAAATAAAGAACTCCTGATCCACCTGAAAACCAACTCAGGTATTCCCTGTTTAGTTACTATTTCAATGAAATGCTGGTGCATAACTTAGAATTGTTATTGAAATGCAAAACTAAAGTGTTTGTGTTTCAAACAACTCATCTGGGATTCTCCTTCTCCTTTTTTTTTTTTTTATTTTTCTTTCTATCTAAAGTTTGCTTACTACTGGTGCTTCACATAAAAAGCAAGAAAACTTAGAAAAAATATTTATGGTCCTAACAGCTCACTCTAGTTCAGGGCAAAACTAGGCAGTAGATTCATAAATCTTAATGCAATCTTAATCTAAAACCTAAATATTCCAGTAAAACATTAATCTTCTGCGAATTTTAGTATTTTGGATTTAAGAAAATTTTGCTTTGTTCCTCTGAGACAAAATTATATCAAAATACGCATTTGTGAGCCTTGAGGTCCTGCAACCTACCACAGGTTCCCAGTAGGGCTTTTGGGAGAAGCGGCAAAAGGGAAAAGCAGTCTGGGATGACTTCTGCATGACAAATTGTTCAGCAAGTGACAGATTCACACTTGCAGCTGGTCACTGCACATGGCTCCAGCACAGCATCTGCAGTGAATTTTCACCTCTGGCTGCAGGAGGAGAATCACCCAGGGTGGTCTTTTCTCCAGCCCCAGCATGGCAGGGACAGAGAAGAGAAAGATTTGTGACATAATCACACTAGAAAAATCAACCTGGACAATTTAGGGCAGATGAGATTCAGTGTCTCACAGTTTTTCTACCTGACATTAGCATTACCCAGCTTCAGTCTTTGAAGAGAAAATATTTTGGAGTCGCCAGGAGCATCCTGAGTGTTTTAAAATCCTCCAGTAAAATCCCATTTAATGTCCAAGTCATTCAGAAGCCTCATATACTTCTATTTGCAATATGTATCTATTTTTTTTTTATTTCATTCCAAAACCACATTAGGGATATTTTAACATTTATATTAATGCAGTATGACAGGAACCCAATAATTGCAGATCTTGTGGTACCGTCAGCCTTACAGATATGTGTTTTCATGACTTGAGTTTTTGGGTTCATTTGGAAATAAAAATATTCACACCTGCTACTGGGGTGCCAGAATTCCCCTAAAGCAACAGGAAAATGAGTAATCAGAAAGAGCTAAGATATAAAGAACCCACACATCAAAAAACAGCAAAAACCACCCCAAAACACAGCAACAGAATTCACTGGCTCCTCTCACAGACACTGGAGATGTTTCCTTCACCTAACAAGGTGTCTGTGTCTCAGCAGGTCATTCCTAACCCCCTCAAAAGTCAATGCACATCAAAAGGTGACAAATAAATTATTTAATTAAATGAATTGATTATTTAGGAAATAAATTATTTAATTAAACGAAGAAATGTAGGGCTTTTTCCAGGTGCCCAACAAGATGATCTGTGTGTCCTCTGAATGGCAGGACATGGAACACAAGTGGAGCACAGAGGATGCAGCAGGAGCTCCTCATCAAATAGGTACTTGTGGCCAAAATTCCCTTTATTTACTGTTGANGGACTAGCTTTTGCTTTAAAACTTACATCTTGTTGTATATATATTACTATATACTAAAACTAAGTTTTCTACTATGTGATATTACACACTTCTATTCAAAATACAAACTTATAATCTTAATTTTATTACTCAGTTTTGGAAGCTTTCTCTATGGTTTTAGGCTAAATGCAGTGTTCTTTTGGGGGTCAGTGTTTGTCAACACAAAGTCTAAAACTCTCAGTAAACAGAAAGTTTTAGCCTATGTACCACACCTTTGCAGAGTCCCTCTCTGCTGACTCATTTGGGGTTGGAATTCGGTGACCCTCAAGGTCCNTTACACACTTCTATTCAAAATACAAACTTATAATCTTAATTTTATTACTCAGTTTTGGAAGCTTTCTCTATGGTTTTAGGCTAAATGCAGTGTTCTTTTGGGGGTCAGTGTTTGTCAACACAAAGTCTAAAACTCTCAGTAAACAGAAAGTTTTAGCCTATGTACCACACCTTTGCAGAGTCCCTCTCTGCTGACTCATTTGGGGTTGGAATTCGGTGACCCTCAAGGTCCTCTCCAAGCCCAACCATTCCATGATGATGGAATTCCACGATAACGGAATCCCAGACGAGATCCACGGTAAAGCGCAGACGGCAAAGCCAGGGAGGTGAAACCCAACCCGTGCGGCTCCCACAAAAAACACCCAGCAACTCACAACAAGCTGACCTGCCAAGAAAAGAGGAGTCTCACAGGTAATTAACTCCCACGACTAATGAGCTAAAAACAACAACTGCAGCTTTCTGCAGAGGAAATGCACCGCCAAGAGCCCAAGGACAGATATCCCATCCCCACGCGCAAGTTGCTGTTATTCCCAGAATTCATCTCATCACCAGACACTAATTAGAGGGGAAAAAAAACACCAAAAACATATGAAGGTGAACCAAAAACAAAAAATACAACCGCCCAGCAGATCAAGTGGTTCATTCTTCAAATTGCTGAAATTGAATTTTTTTAGGTCACAAGCGAAATGCACATTTTGAACTGAAACCACTTTCTAATGTTAATGTCTCCAAGGCTCATTCCAATGGAGTTAAAATCAAAAACCTTTCAAGGCTTTAGACCACATCAAGGAAAATATCAGAACTGTACTCAGATATGATGTGTTTGTTGAATCAGTTCCTTTTCTCACATAACATTTTCATTGACTGAAAGCAGCTCTGGTCTAGACAAGTTAAGAGACCTTCATTTTAGTCTTAATTTCTTATGAATGCTAAGGGTTTCTGTTGCTGCAATGAAAAATTTCCACATTTCCAACCCCAAATTTCACTATGGATTTCAACAACTTCCTCTAAAGAATTTCCTGGAGTTTCATGGGACTGAATAAAGGTAACAAATGACACAAATGTAGATTTCCTCCAATGGCTTCTATGTTCTCTATAATCTATATTATCCTATAATCCTTTATCTCTCCATCAAATCTCATAAAATCAATTATTAGGGTCTCTTGCCTCTTTATTATCTCCTCACTGTTTTTGAATTCCGCCCAAGATCAGAAAAAAGAGGATACTTTTCTCCTTTATCTGCAAAATCCATTTATTCTCCCCGTTGTGTTTCCAGAACTGCAAGAACTAGAGTGGAAATTTGGGAAAAAAATTGCTTTTTTTTTTCACTAAAACAATAAATTCTTTCTAGTGATGGTGTCAGGAAATTCTCTGTTGTAGCAGTTCTCTGTCATTCCCAGGTGGCAAGTCAGTAGAGGGAGCACAAGAGCCCACAGCAAAATGTTAAAGGACTACCAAAAATCCTTACTTACACCCAATCATTATTATTGGGGAGTTTGTTTTCTTGAATATCCCCACTGGCCTCACCAGGAAACAAATACTTAAAAGTTATATAAAGCAATCCTGTTGTTTTGAGGGAAAAAAAAAAACAAACCACAGACCCAAACCCCCAAAATTCAGCAGGGTAGATGAAGAGCTTGAAAGCTCTGTCTCACCAAAAAAAAA
>VXAX01005074.1:197149-266475 GCA_013399835.1 Leptocoma aspasia | reverse complement strand
AAAAAAAAAAAAAAATTAAGCAACTTTCTTAAAATAGGCATCTTAATCATGGTGCTGAGTAACTTCCTATTTTAGTAACTGCCACAAAGCATTTCTGGCCATGTCCAGAGCAGAACTTGTAATAAAATGTAATAATCAGAGCAGAATTCATCAGGATCCACCAGAAATGAGCAGCTCTGTCGAGGACCTGGGACAAACTCCATTACATAACTGAAAAGATGACAAAGCTTGCTTGGGTTTAGATTCTGTAATTAAACACAAACCTCTGTCCACATTCATCCCAAATTTGCTGAATTCCCCAAGTTTTTAAGGAATTCCTCACCTCTCACTGCCGGAAATCTCTGGACTCAGCTTGAGCGAACTTGGAACCGTTTATGGGTTTTTTATCAAAACTATGGGAAATTCAATTATTTTTCATGGTTTTGGCTCAGTATCAACTAGAACTCTGCATTTTTGTGTGCGCTTCATTTCAACATTTCAGTTTGATTTGAATGTCAAAGCACGATCAGGAGGACAAAGTCCTTCCTCATATCACTGGATATAAATCCAGAGGAACAGCAGTGATTTTATTGGTGCTCTTCCAGCATCACACCATTTTAAATGAAAAGTTTAATGCGCATTTCGAGGCTTAAAGGGGAAGAAAAACCCAAACAACTCTACCATGAATGCCTGCAAACTGTGGAGCTGAACATTCCTCTCATTCCTGTGCATAAAACTGAGTTATCCTTTGGTTTACAAATCCCTACCAGAGGGCTGAACACAGTCACATGACTAAGGACATGCAAGGTTATGCTCTTGCCATAATTTTAAATTAATTACATAAAATTGTGCTCTTTAGTCACGACAAAGTTCTCTGAAGACCCAGTAGCTCATGGAACAGCTTCAAAACAGTGAAATATCCCACTCTAGATTATTTTTTCCCAAAAGGAGAAAATTCAGCCAAAACATGATATCTTATTGTTATATTTTTGCTCCCCATCCAAACCAACCAAATCCCTGTGAAATAAAAAAAAAAAAAAATTAATATTTTGTTTGTAATATTTTTGCACACGCAGTTTGGATGGCTATGGTTTTGTAGAACAAAGGAAAGGAGACACAGGCAGAAAAAAAGAGAGAAAAAGATGACAAAAATTTTCAGTTTATAAGTCTAGTGGGCATTAAACATCTCCAGAACTGCTCTATAAAGATACTTCTTTGTTTTCTTCTACACCAACACCGCTCACATCCAAAGTCCTGAGACAGATATTCCACCAATTAAAGGAAAACAGATCCTTTCCATCTTTGCATCTTTGAGGAATTTTAACCTAGCCACTAAAAATCCCAGCAAACCTTTTCTTCCTTCTGCTCTTAACAGAATCACAGAATCAAACTCCAAATACCCAACTCAAGGTCAGGGCTCATATTTAAGCCCACCCAGGCATCCAGAAGAAAAGGAAAACAAGGAACTTCTGGAATATTTAAATACCTTGGTATTTTCCAAGGCCATGAAAATACCCAGCAGAATCTTCCACACAACTGCAGAATTTTATGAACTGGCCATCTGGGGTCTGAGCTGCTACCACAGGACTGAGAAACTCCCAGGGAATATTTTAATATTCTTTTGAATCAAGTTACTCAGTCTCTCTTTTCATTCATGAATCATTTCCTTCTGCTGTCCTGTCCCCATCTCGTGTGAGCCAAGGCTGATATTTCCTTGTCTGCATTCAAATATTTATTTGTATATATTCAGCAAGGATGAACTGCCCAAGTGCTATCACAGCCCAGTATTTCTTGCACTCATTTAAGGCAGGGACCCAGTCTGAAAGGTCAGAGTGTATAAATTGTGTGTTTATTGGCTTTCAATTTGCTCTGCATCACATCTGTGCAGCTGGAATTTATCCTTCTGATAGCCAAGCTTTGCAAAAAATAAAAAACAACACCAAGTTCATTACATACATCATGTAAATTAGATATGAATAAAAGAAATAAGGATTATATAAGAAATAAAGATAATAGCAAGGCTACCTTGTCACATCCAGGTCACCACCCTGAAGTCAAGGTTCCTGTAACCTTGGTCTTTGTTTTAGGGTTGTTCTGGTGGAGATTTACATCTACAAACATGAGGTGCACAAATGATTAATTATTGTAGGTAATTTAAATCTTTTTCTAAGGCAAAACAAGACACCAATACCTGCGGAAATGGATTTTCTGAATATTTTTCTGGCAAGTCCAAGAGTCCAAAATTAGCACCCAGAAACTGAGCCCACAAACTGATTTAAAATGTCATTGTTTTACATAGAAAGTGGATAAACAGTCTACATATCAAGCAGAGTCCAGACTGACAAATACAACCTACACTAAACCATGTTTCACATCACTAAATCATAAGAACAGGATAATGAGGATTTCTGAGTTACAGGAGAGTCTGGAAAAGCCCTTCTTATAGAAAAGATTTCAGCAGCATTTTATGTAAAAGAAGTTAATATTGAACTGATGGTAGAAGCATTTGAAAATGCTAAACCAGGGACACTGAGGCATCATTGATTACAGCAGCACCCACACACAGGACACCTTTGTGAAACACAGGAGAGATGATGGCACTAATAAAAGATACAGCTAATCTCACTTTATGGGGACTCAGAGGAATGCACAATGCTCTACTACTGTGCTGGCAGGTAATCTACTGCCTCTTTAAATAAATCTAAATATTCGGTCTAGCAGGGATCAACCTGAGAAAAAACGCTAAAATATAACTGCTAAAGTTAATACTTATTTAATACTTGCTTTTCTACAAGACTTAAAATGAAAAGGCTTTCCAACTATTATAAGATGTACAGTCTTAATCTACATTTCAATAAGATATTTAAAGGCAATGCTGAAACTGTCAAGGACCCTTTCTTAAGCCTGGGAGAGGCCGACAAAGGAGTGCTGACAGTTCCGTTTTCCATGACACGGAAACATTATTTTATCAAGAAAATGTTATTATGCTTGTGTTCAGCTTGGAACTCCTCTTTGCAGATTTTTCCACCCCCCTCCAGCTGCATTTGGGCGCACGGATGCCACTGCACCACTTGAGGTGTGAGGAGCCCTTTCCCATGAAGTTAGAGGAAGAGATGAACATAAATTAACATTATCCTGTCATTTTCTACACAGAAAGGCAAAAAAATGAAAGTACAGTGCAATTTCTAAGATACCCATGAACTGTAAAAGTACTCTGAAACACACCTAAAATTCAACCTGTTGTTTTCCTCCAACGGCCAAACAATTATAGATGATTTTTAGAAGAGATTGTCATTGTTACAACTTCCATATCTGACATTAATATTTATATATATATATTCACTCTTTATGCTAAATACACTCTTTTGTATTTTTATTTCTCACATCTTTCTTGTAGACACTACAAAAACAGCACATCAAGCACCTTGTTAAATTAACTCTTTCATTAATAACGTGGCTCCAGTTTGAAAATAACCTTTCTACCCTCGTGTGAATGTATACATGCAGCCCATAAACAGTTCCTAATTAGTCACATGTGGATTCAAATGCAGACTTGTAGACCATAAACCAACACTGAAGTGTATAAGAAACTGTCAGTCAGATCAAAAGTCAATCCAAAATCATCCCATTTGCAGAGCTGAGATGCTGTCACAGTTAGTTAGCCCGAAATGTTTAAAACAGCGACCAAACTTTTATTCTAATTGAGCATGAGTTGAAAGGCTGCACACTTTGATGTCTTTGCTTTTATCATTTGTATATAGCTAAAAACAGCAGGGTGAGGGTTTTTTTTTTTAGTTTCTCTTAGAAATAGGAGACATTACTTCTTATTGAAAATATACAGGTAGGTCAGGCTGTATTTGTGGAGCCAACGTATGGTTTTCAATCATGCGTGTAATCACTTACAGCACCACTCCTCAAAAGTGCAATTAGTGGAGTTTCTCATTGCTATTTAACCTTTTCTTCCCTTCCATTGTCAACCAAACAATTAAAAAACAAAAAAAAAAAGCATCTTCTGAATATTATCTGCAATGAGATCCTGCCTCTCCTCAGGAAACCCAAGGATTCGGGCAGCACTGTCATTTTTCAATCCTTTTTTTGCAGGAGGGGAAGGGGCAGCAGAGCCTGCCTGCAGGAAGCGTATTTGAGCAGATGCCTACAATCTGAGAACATGTTCACAGAAACTCGAGAGGCAGCAATGAAAAGTCCAGGCCTAATCTGATTATAGCAGCGCTCGGTCACAGCGAGGGAAACGCACACAGAGCGCCAGGAGGGTGGGGAAGCAGGGGAGACTCTCGCTGCACTTCAGGCAGAGCACAAACACACCCAGGCTGGCCTGGACCACCCCTCCTCTTCTTAATGAGGCATAAAAACCTCCTTGCAAGGAAAAAAGCGAACAGCAGAACTCCCACACACCTCTCGCTTTGCTGGGATCGCAAAACAAACCCCAAAACTCTTATTGACTGCAGGAGACACCAAAATGTTCCCAAAATCCATCACCTGCTGACAGTCTGTGCCTGTGCTGTGAGTTCCAGGGTGAAGCTTAATGCTGGAATTTTCAAGGCTGCAGCTCAAATCCTGTGTTTAGCTCTGTGCCCCTTGCTACAAGAAGGACATTGAGGGGCTGGAGCGTGTCCAGGGAAGGGAACAGAGCTGGAGAAGAGGCTGGAATACCAGGAGCAGCTGAGGGAGCTGGGAAAAGGGCTCAGCCTGGAGAAAAGGAGGCTCAGGGGGGACCTTCTGGCTCTGCACAACTCCCTGGCAGGAGGGGACAGCCAGGTGAACTCAGGCGCTGCTCCCAGGGAACAGGGACAGGACAAGAGGAAATGGCCTCATGCTGTGCCAGGAGATCTTTAGATTGGATATCAGAAAAATTTCTTGACTGCAAAGCTGGTCAGGCATTCGAACAGGCTGCCCATGGCAGTGGTAGAGTCCCTGTCCCTAGAGGGCATAAAAAGCCCTGTGGATATGGCACTTGGGGACATTGATTAGTGGTGGCCTTGGCAGTGCTGGGAGAATGGTTGGTCTCCATGATCTCAGAGGTAATTTTTAACCTGAGCAATTCCATGATTTATGGTGCCCCCCCCAGCAGGACTGAGGCTGTGCACCACTGTGTGCACACCTGGATTTGCTCCTCTCCCATAGCCAGTGAGCTCTGTCAAAAGCTCTGCCAGCACCAGCGTGTGCATGGAAAAGAGGGGAGGCAGAGGGACACATCCTTCTCACAATATCACAGTGGCCAACTGGCTTTAAATGTCATAAAAAAACAGCAGCAGGACAGATCCATCGGCTAAGCAGCCACATCTCTGGTGAAACTGGTTCCTCCTGCACTTTCCCCAGCACTGACTGGTCTGCTGTAACATCATATCCACGGTGATGGGGCTGGGAATGCTGCTCCTGAGCACAACCACCCTCCTCCAATCCCTACAAAAGTTCTCACTCCCAAAAAATCCTCTCCACTCACGTAGCTCAGCATTAGTTCAAATCCTGTCTTTCTCCCGAGACAGGAATTTATTGCAATCTGAAGAAAGCAGCTTCAGCACAGTTCTAGTGACTGAAAGGAGAAATTTAAGAGGGAACATCAAGACAGCTATTCCTTGGCTTGGAACTGCGACCTCCCATGCTAAGTCTTGCACATGTTTTGTGCCAAAACTCACACGGGTGTATTTGTACCCAAATCATTATCGGAAGTAACCCGGGCTGACAGAAAACAAGAGTTTACCCGGCGCCACAAAAGGAAATAACTGGAGACTCCAGGGGAGGAGTGCACAGACTGTCCTGAAGTCCCCACAGAAGGCACTTGACAGTGCAACAGCATCTCTTGACAGAAATTACCATAAAGTTCCTCTGACCTGAGGGTCGTCACTGAGACCAAGTAAGCATTATGTTAAAGACTGTATGAAAACATGCTAAGGCACAAATTCCAGTATGTAGAAACCAGATGGGAAAGGATTATGAGAAAATTATGACTTGCATTTTCCAGATGAAGAACAGAGGAAAAGCAGACCTATTTTGTTCTCACCTTTTTTTTTTTTTCCTTTAAGGAATAGCATAACTTCACTGCTTCCAGCAAGAGACAAAGCAACCTTTGATGGTTTGTCCAAGGACACCCAGAAACCTGCGGCAAAGCTGGGAACTCTGCACAGCTAGAGGTTCATTCATAACACCATCCTAATTCCCACAGAGTGTCAGCCAAAAGGTGGTTAGGGAGAGTCTCCTCCAACATTTTTCACGATGAAACTGTGCCCAGTGTATTCCCTCCAGAAATACCATGCCAGGGCTTCTCCACGCTGAGGGTGCCAGATACATCAGGCTTAGGGTGGCAGTGGGGAAGGCAGTTGTTCCTACTACTCAGCTTTGGTCTGAAATCAAGGAAAGGCTGCAGGATCTGTGGGAACAGCATATCTAGCAGTGATTGCAGCCATTATTTCCCCTCTTTTATAGTGCTACCTTCTAAACTACGCTTGAGATCTTTGTTGCTGTCTCGTACCCTGTGGCACTGGCCTGGCGTGATGAGACTCCGGCGAGATGCAGCACATAAAAGCATCCACTGGAAGTGTGACAAATTGCAATGACAAGGTTGGGTTGGAGGTAACTTGTGAATGATCTGGTGAATTGAAAACGCCTGCGTGCTCTGCCTAGGAGCGGTGGTGGAAAGAGAATACGGGCAGTGCCAGTTGCGTGCTCCAGGCAGGAGCCTTGCTGAGAACACAGGAGAAACACACCATACCTTATTAACACGCCCAGCTTCTCAACGAGCTCGCTGCAAAACAAATGTATGGCATCGGCAATCAACCATATTATTATTAATAATGCGGTTCAAACGTGTGGAGGAGGTGAATTTGGTACGGATCCAGCATTTGAATGATGTAGTTTGAAAATGAAAAGCTCTGCTTAGGTGCCCAGAGAACACAGGCGTTGCTGTAAAAACCCAACACGCAGCATATAAAGGCGTGCAACTAACTAAGACCCAGCTCAAGTCATGAATAAAAACAATGCCATAATTCTTTGCACTCTAGAGCATCTTTCAGAAATCATTCTGCATGCATTCCCTGGTAAATACAACATCCTTGCAAGACAGATGAGGAACAGTACCCTGGTTTTCAGGATGGGAAACAGAGTCAAAAATAATCCCACACCCCGACATCGCTGGAAGATTATTGATGAGGGCACGCGAGGATGGTGACATGTCAGCTTTATGTGGCATTTTAGTGTGGCCCTTGGAGTAAGGATCTCTTCAATTCCTCCATGAACATGAAAACCAAAGCACCTTTCCCTTCCCCAAGCCATCAAAATGGTGATGCAGTGCATCACAAACTCCTTCTTCCTTTATTTTCCTTCCCCTTTGTCACCTCCCCTTATCTGTGTCATTTCCTTTATCTACATAAACCTACACGGGTAAAGCTGTGTAGTGTCTGTGATTAAACACACCCCAGTTCAAACGGAAACTTCAATTTATCACCGTAAAGCTCCTGGTGACACAGTATGATCAACACTTACAGATTCACAGAAAAAACATACAATTTTTCCTGTTAAAGTTAATTCCCTGGAAACAGTCAAAAATTCAGGTTTCAACCAAAACACTGACATGATGCTTCAGTGTTTGCCCCCAAAATGTAAGAAAATGGCATTTTATATAACAGAATTTGTATGTTTCTAGTGTCACAAGTTACATAGGTCATCTTAATTCTGTGGCATGTTCAGGACCTGATTTTAACTTAAAGCACCACTGTAATATTTGAGATATTTTTCAATAAAAATCCAAGTACAAAAATGAACAACTCACTTCCAGGGAAGAGCATCAACTGGGACATCCATCATCCCAAACCCCCCTTCCTCACAACTCTGCTTTTCTCTTGATAAGCCTTTCCTGGGGCACAACTAAAGTCGTGTAACTCCAGGGAAGGTCTGGTATTTAACAATGATCTAAGCTCATGGAGCTGTGTGTTATATTTTCCCAAAGTTGTCCAACACCTTTACACTCCCTCCACCCAACAGGCTGACATCCTCCTTTAACACTTAAATGCTGTTGCTTTCCCTCTACTTAACCATTGCTGGGGGATTTAAATGACTTCCAGACATAATTTTAATATTAACTTACATTAGATTGAGGCCTCCACATACTTTTACCCCTAATCTTTTTCCATTCTGCTGCTGATAATCTCAACCCACTACAGGATGTTCCTCTGCTTAGGAGAATCAGTGTTCCATTAACCTTCTTCAGGATTTTTTATGCAATCTATGAGATGTAATTTTACCTGTTTTCAACGCTGTTTAAAAACAGTTTCTAAGAATATTCATCTAAAATATGTCATATGTAGATAGATTCAAAAGAACACCATCTATTAAAAAAATACAGGTTTTCTTTTTTACCTTGACCTAAATAAAGTGAAATTCTATATTCTATTAGAAACTAGAGAATAAGAAAGACTGTTGGATAGTTATTAAATCAGCAAAGAAACACCTTGAAGCTCTTTATTTTGTTGAAGTACTAAGTGGTTTAGCCGCTCCCATGGGAGCACAGGCTCTTATATTTATATTTTTACATCATTTTTGTGGGCACAAGAAGTACAGAACCAAAATGTAAACACCACTGTGTGTTTTATAAGTATTTTAAATATGACTGTTATGGGACAAGCACATTTTATCCTTAATTCAAAAAAATTTGCCTTGTTAACTGCTGTAAAACCAAGAGCAATTTTTTTTTCTACTTTTTGTTATGATAAGCCAAGATACCCCATCCCTGTTGATTAATTATGTTAACCAATGGCCACTGATTGCCATCCAGAATTTATTTTCTCTATTAAAAAAATTGGCTGATACTTTATCAGAAACATTATTCAGAAGTTATACTCCCCTATCTTAAATTTTCACGTATTCTGTCAGGCAGAAAGGGAGAGGAAGACATGTTTCCCACTCCTCATTTCTCATAGAGCTGATGAAAAGAAAAATATTCCCAGTTTTGCTGTAAATTTGTCACACATCTCTAATCGTTCCTGCTAAATATGGTTACCAGCTTCAGTGGCAGTTTTGTTGGGAGGAAATCACAAAATATAATTAAAAATATAAAATAAAAAAAAAAATGTGTGCGCATTTTATTAAGTTCATTTTTGAAAGCTGTTATCGTTGCTGCAAATACCTCTGCACCAGAGAAGGGGGAACGCTGAGGAAATCATGGCAGGGAGGAGGATGTGAGGCACCTTATCACAAAAAGGAGTGGGAGTGAGTTTCCTCGTCCTTGCTGGAATAGTGCTGGGAATTCTAAACCAAAAGGCCAGACTGCCAACGTCTGCAACAGGCACAGTGCTCTCTAACCTAACGTGGATATCCCAGAGCATGATGGTAAGCAGCTGCAAACAAATCTAATTAATTCAGGGAAGTTCTACAGCCTCACTCTGCACTGCTTCAGAGAGCACAGCTGGATTTGTGTTGGGCCTTAAAACTCATCCCAACCCATCCCTGCCATGGCAGGGACACCTCCCACTGTCCCAGGCTGCTCCAAGCCCTGTCCAGCCTGGCCTGGGGCACTGCCAGGGATCCAGGGGCAGCCACATCTGCTCTGGGAATTCCGTCCCAGCCCCTCCCCACCCTCCCAGCCAGGAATTCCCAATTCCCAATATCCCATCCATCCCTGCCCTCTGGCAGTGGGAGCCATTCCCTGTGTCCTGTCCCTCCATGCCTTGTCCCCAGTCCCTCTCCAGCTCTCCTGGAGGTTTATAAACACTGGAAGGATCTCTAAGGTCTCCCTGGATTCTTCTCTTCTCCATAGCTGAGTTCTCAATTCCAACAGTTGATCTGTTCTGGAAAAATCAATTTATTCTGCCACTGGCACCATTATCTTCCACCAGAGGCAGACACCACTACTTCTATTTGGCAAAACTAAGGAGAAAGGAGGATTTTACATGATTTTCCAGCAGCTCCTTGAACCTAATGCATTTTTCCTTTAACCAGGCTGAACACTCCAGCTCTCCCAGACTGTCTCCAGAGCAGAGGGGCTCCAGCCCTCAGAGCATCTCTGGAAAACTGAGGGCAGCTTCAAACCAGCATTTTTGAGCTGGTTTTTATTTCTTTTATTAATCATCTGAAAGAGGAAGAGCTTTGCAAAGGGGGAAGCTCCAGAATTGCCATTTCAAGTGTTTTGTTTTGTTTTCAAAGCATATTCGAGTCAGGACAAAAGGAAGAGGAGGAGAGCCTAAGAAGTGCTTTCAAGTAAAAAACGGACAACTGGGAGGGCAGAATTTTGGGGGAAGATTTCTGTTACATCCTGTACGTCCAGTCTCCAGGCAGAACCGGGGGGAACGAGCCAAAATGTTGAACTCTATCAATGCCATTCTGGCTTCTGAATGAATGTGACAGTGAGAGACTGTGGGAAGCAGCTTAACACAAATGGAAAATTTGCAAGTGAAGAACTATAATAATCGTCTCCCATAACAGCCAGATCAGGTTGTGAGGAGGTTTTTTCTTTGCTTTTTTCCTTTTTTTTTCCTCCTTCCCCCACTCTGAGTGCTGTTTAGCTGGCACATTTTGTTCAGGGTACTTCTGAGAGTGACTAACAGTTTGCTGCTACTGATAAATAAGTTGGATCACAGCACAGACAAACAGCAGCAAGAGTCTCAGTGAGCTCCAGTCATATACACAGAAAATGATTCAGGTACAGAAAACACATTTTTAATTATTTCCACATCCACAGCTGCTGCAAATCAGAAGTTTTCTGCTGAATTCTGTGTAGTGCAGCAATTGCCCAGCTGGGGATAGCAGCTCTTTCCCACCCCAGGCATGTGCCTCTGTAAAAACTCTACCACAGGCCTTCCCCACCTTTGTTTTAAGGGAAAAAACCTGAGTTCTACCACCCCAGCACAGTACCATTAAAAAAACAGTTAAAATGATGCAAATACACCACAGGTTTTGGATTTACCCTGCTGTAGCAGCCCAGGTACATCTCCTACCACAGTCTGACCCCACTTTCAGGAAACTGCCACAGAAAAAAGTTGAAATTTTTCAAGTTCATGTTTTAATCTGACTTATCACTAGAGGATGACACTTCCAAAACCTTTCCAAATTCCAGCAGCACAGCCCTGTGCCCCCTTCCCCAGCCAAAATCCACAACACGAATTCTTGACATCTCACACACAATTTAAGGGGCTCAGATTATTCCCCTTGGTTGCACCCAGCAGTTTTACAGGTTGATCTCTTCCAGAACAATCTCTTTATCCTGGCACTGGTGCCATTATCTCCCACCATGAGCACACACAGCTACTTCTACTTGGCAAAAAACAAATCAGGATTTCACATGGCTTTCCGGCAGCTACTTGAATTAAATGCATTTTCCCATTAAACAATTAGTAGGAACTAGTGCTGATACATACAAATTCCAAAGCCATCAGAAACGAGATAAATTCTTGCTGATATTTGACTCATCATTACATATCCCTTTTGTACTATTTAGAAAAACCAGATTAGATGTACATTACCATACTCATTGACATTTAGGCAGTTTACTGCAGGAAAATGAGAAAAGAAGTCTAGAATAACAGATTTTTCTTTTTGTTTTTTTTGCAATTCAATCCTGATTTTGCTACAGAGACCCCTTTTTTCTTTGGGTCTTCAGTTCATACCCAAAGCTCTCTGTGTGTCATTTATACCACTGGTTTTGCATTTCCATGAATTACAGGAACAGCTGCCATATCTCTGCATTAGATTCAACCAAAAAAGTAATTGATATTTCAATTTCTTAATTGACAAAATTACGTACACAAGAAATATACGAACCTTTAAAGAAACACACCACAGAGAAACCTCTGCAAAGCACCAGTGAGCAGCCAGCCAGCTGTGCTGGGGCAAGGGGTGGTGGTGGAGAACAGAAAAGCCAGGCACCAACCTGGAAATGGAAATTAAACTTCCAAAAAGTCTCTCCAACACTGCACATAAAATGCTACAACTCCAGCAGCCACTTAGTCAGCCAAAATCAAGCCTAAGAGCAAGGAGCAGCTCTCAAAGACACAACAAGAATCATTTCTACCTTCCAACAACCACCGTGAATTTTCTCTACTGAAAACACTTTCCAGTTTCATTACAATAAAACCTGAATTTAAAGCCTTTTATTCCTCATGGACCACAAAAAAAGGAGCTACTGGGTCAAACCCGCCCTAAAGCTCAGACCAACTCAGAGCCACACCAAGCCTCAAATGTCTCTTCATTATTAACACCAGACAGGTTTAATCCAAATCCCCCAAAATCGAGCCAAGCAACACCATGGACTCTGTACAAGGCACCAAAACCATCCAAGAGACAAAAGCTGCATCGCACCTACTTTGAGCTGCAGATGATGCTCGGAAGCAGGAGGAGAAGGAGGTGGTGGCTCTCCAGGAGGATGTGTGAGCACACAGCAGACCCTCCTCTCACGGCACCCAAGGTGATTTCACTGCAGGAAGTTCAGCCCCAGCTGCTGCTCCTCAGCCATCACCCCCTCAGGTGAGCAGCATCAGCCTGACAGGAACTTTTACCTTCGGTGACCTTAATTTCCAGCTCCGGGCTACACCAGCGACTTTTTCAAGCCCATTAGCAAATGTCCCTCAGGTGTGGCTCAGCCTTGAGAGGGCGTTAATTATCCTCACTCAAAGAACAAAACTCTTTAACAATGACCTGCTTCAAAGCAAGAATCCTTTTTGGTTTTTCTTTATTATCAAATAAACAAAACCAAGAGCTTTTCCCTTGCATTGCCACCCTGACTCCTCATCTGTATCAAGTACGACTGTTGAAGTGACTCCTCTCCCTGCATAACCCTGGACAGGGTAATCAATTTGAGATGGCCCCAAAAATGACCCACAGCTGCATCTTGAGGAGCTCAGCTTCTCTGGTGGCCCCAGAGAGGGATGGGAGGTGAGGAGAGCACAGCAGATCTATACATTAAATGTATGTCTGGGAGTGTGGAGGTGCAGCCTGCCCAGCAAATGAAGTGGCTGAAAGTGATGCAGTAAAGCTTGACCTGAGACGAGTTTTCTCTGGGCACATCCCTTGGGAATTCCCAAAGTAAGGAGGGAAAACAGAATTTTCCCCTGCAGGGAGGAACCCGCTTCTCCTAATGGCTGGGGATCACACAGACTGCAGCCTCACCCACTGCTCCCCTGTGCAGAATCCTCCTTTAACAGTTTCCACCCCAGCCTTACTCCTGGGTTTCTCCTCCTTAAGTCCTGTGAACTTCTTCATGATGAAGAATTTTTTTTTTCCAAAATGCACCAGCATCATCCACATACTTTCTATAAACATCACACTTTATAACCCCTCCAGGGGTTAAAAATGTATTTTATTTTCCTTTGCCACCTTCCGCAAGTGCTGAGTCACGGCCCTAACGATATTTTTGTGGCAACTCCTTAATAAAGGGCCTGCTAAATGTGTACAAGTACACAGGGACCTGCCAGATCCCTCCTGGGGCACCCAGCAGCAGAGAAGTGTTTGATATCAGCCATCCCCCAGGTGTTTCTGTCCTCACAGGCAATGGAAATTGTTCCCTGTATCCATTTTTCTCTGATGCCCCCCAATCTGCTGGGTGTTTTCCTGCAGTCCCTGCTGTGCTTCCCATGCTCTTTCCCAGAGAAATGACCCTGAAATCACAGCCCATTTTATAGGTTCTACCTCACAGTAAAATCTTTTTAAGGATATTGGGGGAGGCTGAGCTTTCCCAGCTCCTTTTAAAGCTCTGTCCAGACCACCCCTGGCTGCAGGAGTTCAGCTTCCATCTCTGGGTGGAGTTTTTCACACCCCTGCCTTTTCCCAGCACATGCTGTTGATGAATTTTGGAACTTTATGACAAACAACTCCTTCAAAAGTTAATTCACTTATTCAAAACGTGTTGATACGGTCAGGAAAACCAACCTTCTAATTTCCTCAAGTCCTGAGTTTTACTATCAAAAGCCGTCTAGAAAAGATTTTTTATAAAATATTTATAACACCAAAACCTCTTCTAAGCACAGAGTTTACTCAAGTCAAACTTAATAAAGTGGTTTCTCCTTAAATTGGGCAGAATTGATAATTTTCAAAACAGCCTCCCATGAGACACTCCTTTGAAATAAAAAATGTGATTTTCGTGAGTCTCCATCCAGCTTCCCAGTGTCCCTGCTGTATCCCTGGCACCCTTTTCCAGGGATTACCAGCTTGGACCCAGTATGTACAAACTCCACATTTCTGTCTTGGCCCCACCCGTGAGTGGAGTTCTCTCTGCTCCAAGAGCAGTTTGCACATCCTTCCCCCAGGATATGATTCCCCTTCCTTAGCGAATATTAACCTTTTCAAAAGTTGCTTCCAAATGTTCTGTTTGCTTTTTTTGTGTGTGATTTCTGCTGGTGTCAGTCTGGTACTTTTATGAGTCAGATCCCCATAATTGCAAGAGGCAATTAGCACAGTTCATCCATAGCTTCATTTTATTTTCCTGCCTCAGACTGAAGACATGTTTCTCATATACTCTCTTTTTTTTTTTTTTTACGTGGCATGTTATATTCAAATCTCTGCCGCACAGTTTTATGGTTATCATCCTACAAACCAACTGAAAACAGTCCAAAAAGTGAAGTGTTTCAGAACTTATCTTCATAAATGGAGTGGGTTTGGTTCACTTCCTTTTCCCCCTATATTCCTTTATTCCAAGCAATGCTCAGTGACCCCTCTGAATCACTCCCCTGGAACAGGTTTGTTGTTTGGTGATGCATCTCCTGCTCCCCCTGCCCACCAGAACCCCTTTTTCTTTTGTGNTTGTTTTTCTCTCTTCAGCCCACGTTGTTTGTGCTCTTGGGCTGAGATTTGGATCATTTGTCCTTGGTCCCCAGCTGGAGAAGGAATTGTTTTGTGTCCCTGCTCTGTGCAGAGAGCTCACCATCCCTTCATGTGAGCCCAGCCCCACACACTAAAGCAGCACAGAATCTGAAAAATATAAAAGCTAAAACCTAAGGTATCAATTCCTCTACAAACTTTCTGCAGAAGCACTTAAAATCCAATTGCTAATACCACAAAGGCATTCCAGAATGAGCTTAATTTTGCCCTGTATGAATAGGACCCCATTTCCCTTTGGGAGAAAATCATGTGGGAGAAGTGATATGAGAAACCACAACTGTTTTGGTTTTTTTTTGTGAGCTCCATCTTTCAGCTCTACTGGGTCATGAAAGACACTTGGGGAAAAAAAAAAAAGAAGGAGAGGGGAGTTTTTTCAGAAACAGACTTCAGCCATAGACCATCGGAGGGTTTGAGGAGCTGGCCAAGTGCCACCTGATCTCAGCCTTCCTGAGGATCACAAAGCACTTCAGAGTACCTGGATCACTCCTCTCCTTCAGGAATCATAAATCACAGAAAGGCTTGGGATGGAAGGGACCTTAAAGTCCATCGTCTTCCACCCCCTGCCACGGACAGGGTCACCTCCCACTGTCCCAGGCTGCTCCAAGCCCCATCCAGCCTGGCCTGGGGCACTCCCAGGGATCCAGGGGCAGCCACAGCTTCTCTGGGCACCCTGTGCCAGGTCCTGCCCACCCTCCCAGCCAGGAATTCCCAATTCCCAATATCCCATCCATCCCTGCCCTCTGGCAGTGGGAGCCATTCCCTGTGTCCTGTCCTTCCATCCCTTGTCCCCAGTCCCTCTCCAGCTCTCCTGGAGCCCCTTTAAGAACTGGAAGAACATTCTGGGCTGCTTGAAATATTTTATTTCCTACTTAGGTGCACACAATGTGTGAGCACCACCAGGTAGAACCCCACTGCTAAACTGGACTTCTGTGCTGCAAAGCCCAGGTGGGAGATCTTTTCAAACCCTCATAGTTTTGATCGTGTGTTTGAACGTTTAGGTGAAGGCAGAAAATAAGAAAGAGAAGAAAAAAATCACTTTAACATTGCTTCTAGATGTCTATTAACTTGCTCTGCAAATGCCAGGGTTTTATTATTAACAAAATAANATATGTTAAAATATGCATTACCTTTCCTGCCCTCCAAATTCATTTGGAGATACAGGAAGAACAATTATATCAACAATACAGACCTGCTGCAGTCATAATTGAACTATTTAATACCTATTTGGCTCCATGCAGATCTGGGTGATTGTAATGAAGTGAAATATATATATATATATATATAAAGGTAAATAAAATTCACAGCTACAAAGACATGCACTTTACAGAGCATCCCACTGGTCACCTGTCTTATCAAAAATCCAAGTGTGGCACAAAGCAGATGGGTAATAAAAGGATACCACTTTTAGCTAAGCTGTCCAAATTGGGAAAAGAAGATATTAACACTCGGAGGTGCTATTTAAATAAAGGAATATGCACCGTGTGGTTCAAAGCATTGTGTAAAATGTCATGTTAGAAATGCTAATATTCTATTAAATATATATATCCCAGCTCACATTCCTTTGGATTTAAAGCTTTATAGTATTACAATATGCTAAGGTAAATGCACAGTCAGAGGTGACACAACTGGTGTCACACAGATGTGACACTGGGGAGCGTGTCACTGAGCAGAGAAGGGAGAGGACGAGGCCAGGAGCACCCCACAGCAGGGAGTAGCTGGATGGAAGCAACAGGAAATCAATAAAATTATGCAAATGGCTGCTATGAAAATTAGCCACGTCTTTTTAAAAGGTGGTGAATTGAAAGGTATCTATTTCTCCACACCAGTAAATGCCATCATCCTGGGTGTACAGTATTCAGGGGGGCAGTGCTGGGTGAATAAACTACAGGACTGAGCATTTTGGCTGAATCCAGGATGTAAGTGGTTTTTCCAGGGCAACAAGACCAATACCTGGAGCAAAACCCCACAGTGATATGGCCAAGGGTGTCAGACAATGACAGTCAATTAGAGAGGGTTTCAAATTTAATTCTTTTCAACTGCTTTTTCAAAACTGTAACCGAAAATCTCAGTTCTCATAAAATACATTTGTAAATTAAAAGGACGCAGCTTGAAGAACAATTATTGTTTGGTCACAAACACTTGGAGTAACGAGGAACTGCTTCCTGAGCAGCTCCCCACTGTGCAGGAACTCAAACAATGGCTGTTCCATGAAGAAACCGGGATGCAGGGAAGGAAAGAAATCTTCCAAGAACTTCTGCCACTCACCTGCTGATCGTGGAGTGAAATGTTGATTGCTGAGGGCTGAATTCAGTTCAACTGAGCAACTGTAGTGACAGGACACAGGGAATGGCTCCAAAGGGAAGGAGAGTTGGGTTAAATGGGATATTGGGAAGGAATTCCTGGCTGGGCTGGAATTCCCAGAGCAGCTGTGGCTGCCCCTGGATCCCTGGCAGTGCCCCAGGCCAGGATGAACAGCGCTTGGAGCAGCCTGGGACAGTGGGAGGTGGCCCTGCCATGGCAGGGGTGGCACTGGATGGGATTTAAGGTTCTTCCAACCCAAACCATCTGTGATTATTTCATTCTTAAAGATAAAATATAAGGAATGGCAACACATCTATGCCAGCCTGTGCAGATGAAGTACAAACCCAGCAGCTCTCTGCCCACGTCAAAAATTCCACGCTTGCTTTGGCAGATTTCCTGTGAAAGCTCCTTTGTCCCTCTGCATCTGATGAATCCCTCAAAATACAGTTTGGACTTTTTACTAAAAGGTGGAAGCAGCAGAGTTTGTCATGGTACGTGTCAAACAAGAGGGTGTGTGTAAACAAATTTATTTTAATGAATTTAACCTGAAATAGGTTGTAATTTAAATCATTAACTGTGTTTTTCTTTTTCATCTGCAGTTTCCTGCTAGTGTTNACCATAAATAGATATATTTATGGTATATGTATTTTAATAATATAATAGATAATTATTAAATAAATAATGGATAATATATTGCAATCATGATTGTCTATATAAAATATGATATGTATTTCATGTATAGATATATTTCCACATGCACCCACGTAAGTCTATATCCCATACACACAAAATGCACATAAAATTAAGCGCATCCCTGAATATTTGCAGGAGGATTTTGTTTTCTCTGCCCGCAGCAGACGCCCCCCAAGTAGCTCGGGGCTCACCCAGGGTATTTCCATTTCCAGTGCCACTAAGTGTGGAGGTGGCTGACCACCAGCCCGACGTGTGCCTGTCGCTGGGGACAGCAGGTTCTTTCATCTCCTTAATGGACATTCCTCTCTGGCCTACCTGACTATAATCCTTTAAATTTTAATTCACTTTACATTTAGCCCAGCCATAAATACCATTTAGGTACCAATATTCTGCTTTATGCAATCCCTAAGGTGGTGCTTTTATTTTAATGAAGCCATTTGCAACTTAAGAGGGAAAAAAATATTCCATCTTTGATTGAATATATTTGTCAGTTTTATTCCCGACTGGCATTTTTATGTGAAAACTTGAATAAAACTAGGGGATAGCTGCTTACCAACTGGGATAAAAGTTTCAGTCTGTTTTTGCCTTCAAAATTAGCTGAATAAATGGTCTTTGAAATTCATTTTGAAAACATCAAAGTTAACCTCGACCAGAATCAAAAATAAAATCCAGAATTAAATTACATTACAAATGAAAAATTTCCTTGGTTATTCAGTATTTTAGAAGAAATTACACAAGAGCAGATAACAGAACTTTCTATTAAAAACGTTTCTTTCAGTATTATAGAGAAGCAGCGACTTGCTGCACTTCCATAATTATATGAGAAACCAAATATTTGAAGTGTTCAAATATTATTTGTTTTCTCAGGTTTTTCACTGTGTTTTTATTTAATAAGTACCTGTCATTTCAGCGGGTGGGAACGTGTGCTTAAACAGTCCTTTTCTTTTTTTCTTCATGTGCTGATATTGAAAATGAGGAGAACCGAGGTGAAATCACAGAACTGACAGCAAAGTTCCAAACATGAATCTGCACAAGACCCTGGAGAGCCTCCCTGTAACAGAGTAAAAAGGATTTTATTCTATTTTCACTACCACTGACCAAAATAAGAGTGGAACAACCTGGGATAGTGGGAGGTGTCCCTGCCCACGGCAGGGGTGGAACTGGAGGAGCTTTAAAGTCCCTTCCAACCCAAACCAGCCTAGAATTCTATGATCACTTCCAATCATGTTTAGAATCATCCAGATTACTGTTAAAAATTATTCCAAATAGAAATATTGCCCACAGAAGTTCTAAACACTGCAAACATCAATAGACGATATTAAATTCTGGTTTTCAGTTCCCTTAAAACCGTAATAAATTGTTTCCCTCCACATCTCTTCACAGCACAGCAACTGAAAATGCTTTCCCAAAAAAAGCTGTTGAAAAGCGTGCTGTCAGAAACACTCGTAAGGACAATTCCAGCTTTAGTTTTATCCTCATAAAATTTCACTGAGGCAGGTAGATGGCATTATGGCTGTTTTATGCATAATAAATTGCATCACGGATCCCAGAAGGCAGCGAGCTGCCTGGCTCCTGTTGAAATCAGTCTGAGCTGAGCCTCTGGAAATACCACAAATACTTAATATTGTGCATAAAGCAGATCACAGATCTCCAGAAGGCAGGGAATGCTGCCTACCTCCAGGTGAGCACCACCTTGGTGAGGAAGAGGTGCTTCAGAATAAGTTTAAAAGTCTCACAGAGTTATTAACATCAGCAGCTGTCTAATCCTTACCAAAAAAAATCTGTTATCCGAGAGGTTAGAAACTTTTTCAACTATTTTAAGTCTGTTTTATGAAAGTCATTGCAACGTAAAGACAAGTTTGCTTGACTACTTAATGATTTTGATGAACTGGCTACTTTTTAATTCCATTTATGTGGGCACAGATAATTATACACTAACCTGGACAGTGCTGACACAAAAATTTGTGTCCCAACCAACTGTACAGTGCAGATATTTTCATCATTACTGCCAAAAACCGTTCCTTGGATGTTTGAAAATTTGAAAATCTATCCACACTTTTGGTTTCATCTTGCCCCACACCATCAGCACCTCCTGCTCTTTGGGGAGGAGGCAGTGATGGCAAAACTGGGCACTCCCTGCTCAGCCAAAAGGCTGAAAATGAGAACCACTTGATATCATTTTCCATGGTGCTGCAAAATCTGAGCATCTGTCCCTGGAGCTTGGGGAGGCTGGAGTGTCCTTGGTACCCCCAAGGCATGGTTATCCTGCTTCCATTCACCATCCTCCTGGAAAGGAACATTCACGTTCATTACCCTGCTTCAGGAAACACCTAGGAAAGCCTTTTGGGTTCTGCAGAAGAAATATCATTCCACCCAGACTATCAAATTTAGTTTGCTCCTGAAGTCAGTGGGAAAAAATGCAATTAATGTCCAGCTAATTGATGGATTGGGTCAGCACTCCAGTTTTCTGCACATTCAGATGTCTATTTTTTTGTACCCAGCCAAAAGATGTTAGGAGTTTGGTTTTAATTAATTGAATGCTAATGGGTGGTGCCAAAATTCACAAGAATTAAATCCTCTTTCCATCAGGGTTCCCTGAAGTCGTGAGGAGTCTGAGGAGGAGCAGAAGGGCTCTGCACCCATGTGGGCACCGAGGCTCCTGGTCAGCCCCAGGGCTACCCATGCTGGAGCTGCTGTCTGTTCCAACGTTTAAAGTGAGCACAGAAGTCTCCAGCAAAGGGATTTAGGTCAGTATTTACATATTTGTCCAGTGACATTATGGGTGCTGTCAGCTAGTGCAACAAATGCATTTGTTGTTCTGATTGTTTATGTTTTGGTTGCTCAGGGTTTTAGCTCTGTTTAGATTGTTGATCTCTAGCAATGCATATGCTTGGAATAAGGGCAAAGGCGAGGTCAGGGCACTGACAGATTCATTTCAGACCTTGCAGAGCTGCTGGATGCTCTTGAGGCAGTTCTTGCACCGACAGATGAGCTCAGGAACAGCTCCTCTCATCACCAGTGAGAGTCCAAGTTCTCATCAAGCAAATACTGTCGGGCAGGGAGAGCAGACAGCAGGTTTTGTCTGCTGTGGGTCTTGATTTAAGTCTGCAATAGAACTAAAGCAGGAATAACAGACAGCCCTGGTGAAACTCTGGAATGTTCCTGCTTGTTCTTGTGAGTCATAACAACAACAAAATAAAAGTATTTATTAGAGTGATTATCGGGGTTCTACATTGATTTTTCTTCTTTTTTGTTACATGTTTTCCTCTGCTACAAACCAGAGTTATAAATCTGGCTGGTTTCCTGTAAAACAGGGGTATCCTGCTCAGCAGCAGGTCCCAAAATTTTCTAGAGGACGTAAGCATTGTTAATTATCCCTATTTCATGGGTTAAATGAGACACAGCCAGGGTGACCTGACTTGGGTTAGACATTGTCACCTCAGTGCCAGGTCAACATCTCAGGCACTGAGTGGGACTGTCCACATCCCTCAATTAACCACTATCAGGTTTATTTATAATTTTATAGAGATAGTTATAAGAGTAGATGGTGGGGTATATAGGACTCTGGTCTAGCTTTAAATATCACTTTATCTTGGCTGCACCACTTGTTTGTGCTTAGACCAGATTTAAGTTAAAAGGAGATCATACGCATCTGTGCCAGATACTGAAATATCCCGTTATTTTAAAAGAAATAAAATTAAAATGAATACATGCAGTTAAAACCCCAACAAATACAGTGTTTTCCCTCACATGCAGGTTTGATAAATACTTCCCAAGCCATCTCTTCCCAACACTCCACCAACAAGCACCCTGAGAAAACAATATTTCCAAAGCATCCCAGGGCCATACCTCATCCCTGCGACTTCAGTTCCCTGCAGGCAATCAGGATTGAGTTAAGGACAGCAGGTTTTTGCTTTTTATGGCTTAATAAATGTTCATACGAGTAAACATGGACCAGGGTGGGTTTTGCCAAGGACAAATAAATGTTGCAAAATCTGATCAAGCAGTGAGTGCAACCAGCAAGATTTGAAACCACTGTTGAACCCATGGCCACCCTGGTCAACTCTTGATTTATATGATTTTCTAACACGGTTTTCTCAAAATTTTCTATTTTATTCCAATCTGCCTCTTTTATTGTATTGACTTGTAATCATTCTTTTTACCGTTCTTGTGGATTTTAACCTCTTCTAAACTCAGATTTTGTTTTCTGCTATCTGCAACTTGTTTTAACCCAAGATTTTACTCCAAGTGGCCTTCCACTTACTGCTCTGCAGTCCATGTTTATAGTGGCAGAGTCTAAGACATAAATTTCATTATCTTGTCCAATCGCAGACCATCACAGCACTCACCCTCCAGATGCCCCTATACTGCAGCCAAGAATTTCGGTTAGAAGGAAACATTTTAGGCCCCCTGGCACATTAAACCACTGTGTGCCAAGTGGGCTGTCAATAATTTTTAGGAAAACCCACAGGATGGTCTACAAGAAAAGATCCTTGTACTTCCAGGTGCTGAGACTCTCCAAGAGAGATGAAAGAGGTTCCAGAGAAAATAACCAAAAAGGAAAGTTGTATTTTTACCTGTTTACTCTTTAAAAAGGCATTTTCATCCTCCAAATTAACAATCTCTCTCCCCCCAACATGCAAATAAGCACCACCATGTTTCTTCTAACCTTCCCAGAGCAATGCTGTCCAAAATTAGTACAAAAATTGGTGTATTTGGCAATTTCAGTGCTAGAATAAGTATCTCCTGAAGGGTGTCAGGTTGAGGATGGGCTATTTATGACACTTCATAACAAAGTGAGACACACAAAGCTGAAGTCATCCCCAAAATCTGCTTTATCTGTCCTCCACAACATTAACAGCGTGTCTGGGTGCATTGTCACATGCATGTCACATCACACACCAATTCTTTAGAAAGAAAGAAAATGTTGGAGAAATCCACACTCAGAAATTAATCACTTCAAACTTTAACAAATATCTTTATCTCTGCCTCTGCTGTGATATGAGACCCTGTGTTACAGAAAACCTAAAATCCAAAAAGGAACTGAAAACTTCATGTGGACCTGTCTAAAAGCTGACAAACGCTGTGATTTTGCAGAGATAATGTATTCAAGAGCTGGAATTCACTTTGTCTGCTTGATTTTTACTCATTACCAGCCCAGCTGATGGCCCATCCCTCACCATTCCCACCAAAGGCAGGGACCTGCAGACATCCACACTCACCTGACTTTGGCTTTATTGAGGATTTTAAGGCAACCAGAGCACAGGCAAATTTATAAGCCAAGAGCTGAGACACAAAATTACCACAAGACTGAAAATCTGCTCTGCCTCATTTCCACGTTCTTGGGCCTCCTCAAAAAAAGGGTAAACCAAGTGAGATCAGACTTCCATCCTTATTTATTTATTTATTCCTTCTTTCTTTCTTTCTCTTTCTTTCTTTCTTCCTTCCTTTCTTTCTCTTTCCAGCTGATAGTGTATTTTACCTTCCCATTGCCACAGGCTATGAGGGTGCACCAAATTGGTTTTCTGGGGCTCAGCTGATGTCTGTTAATTTGTCAAGCCACAGCAACTCCTTCCCACAGCCCAACCCCAAGCAGGAGTCAACCATGGCTAAAGATGTTAATGTGCTGTTATCAAACACCAGAAAATGTCACAGAACCTTTTCTCTTGTGGTGGTGGTGGTGGGTCCAGCTGGGGATTTGGCTACAACCCAGAGCTGCATCTCAGCACCAATGGCAGTGATGTCCCCCCAAGGAATCCAGGCTCTTCCTCCTCAGACAAGTGCACAAGGCAGAAGCAGGGCACTGACTGATCACTTACAATTTCTGCTTTGAGCTGCAGCCTGCAGTCCATGGGAGAGCTCTGCACACAGCATTTCCCTCCAGCCACGTCCACATAAGTTAGAGACATGCTGTGACCTTTTATATTTATTTTTCCCCTGGAAACAAGCCCCACAAATCTCTATTTTTTTTTTCCTTTCTGATTTAACAAGGATGCTTGAGGTTCGGTCTGAGATGGGGTTCTCTCTTTTGATTTTAGTTTACATTTCAGGGAATATTACTGCTTACATATTTAACTAAAGTTGCTATTCATCATTCAGGCTAGGACAAATTTTCCACCCCTATAATTTGTTTGTTTGTTTTCTTAAAGCACATACTACACCTTACAGCTCTGGGCTTCACCTCATTATTTCTAAATGCACTCCTTAATTGACTGAGATAACACAAATAATTTTCTTATTGATACAGAACCTTGTGTGCAGCCACAAGAGGAAGGCAGGTCAGGATCTCTCCTGCACTCTGAAGGAGTGCCAGTGCCAAAAACAGCTTTGTGGGTGCTCAAAACAGCATTGCTGTGACACTGGGGCCCAGCTGGACATGGACCAGGAAAGGATGAGCACAGCCCACAGTCCTGGGCTCATCCCAGAGCCAGGGCAGCAGGGAAGGGGGAAATCTGCCCCTCTAAGGGGGAAATCTGCCCCTCTGCCCCACCTGCAGAGCTGCCCAGCCCTGGGAGGACCTGGAGCTGCTGGAGAGAGTCCAGAGGAGGAATTCAAAGATGATCAGAGGGATGGAGCAGCTCTGCTGGGAGGAAAAGCTGGGAGAGCTGGGATTGTTCAGCCTGGGAAAGAGAAGCTTTGGAGTGACCTCATTGTGGCCTTCCAGGACCTGAGAGGAGCCTGCAAGGAAGGTGGGGAGAGACAATTTACAAGAGCCTGGAGTGACAGGAGAAGGGGGAATGGCTTCACACCGACAGCAGATTGGATATTAGGTTAGATATTAGGAAAAATCCTTGCCTGGGAAGGTGAGCAGGCCCTGGCACAGGGTGCCCAGAGCAGCTGTGGCTGCCCCTGGATCCCTGGAAGTGCCCAAGGCCAGGTTGGATGGGGATTGGAGCAGCCTGGGACAGTGGGAGTTGTCCCAGCCCATGGCAGAGGGTGGAATGAGATGATCTCTCTGGTCCCTTCTTACTGAGGCTGATCTATGCTTACGTGATTCTTTAAAAAAGCATGAATTTATTCAGCTCAATTTATTCTACTCCCAGTCCTCTCCAACTACTGAGTGAGGAAATTAAAACATTACGGGAACGGGATGGGGGGGGTGGATTCTGCAAAGCAGCCCAGGCAGGTCCTGGTTTAACTTCTGGTTGGTTGAACTTCAGCTTTTGAGAGCACATTGGGTCCTGCTGACCCCCCTGGAGATGTCACAGAGCTGTGCAGGTCTGTAAGGACAATTTACAGCAAGAACATCCCCCAGTTATTTCCTTGACACACCACATAATACCCAGATCCCGCAATAGCTACTTCCAGCAGTTCCAGTGAATACCTGTGAAAGGATTAGCAGGGCCATTAGTGGCAGTAATGATTACCTACTCCCTGTCATGAGGTGTGACAAAAAACTAAGGTGCAAAATTAAGCTCTTTACTAACTGAAGGGGATTTTTGGCTTAGGTGGTTATACAAGAATAGAGGATAGACTGTGCTTCACCTTATAAAATAAATATTAAAGATCAGTAAGACACAGTGCAAGACATTTAACAGCGCCTGGGTGGCCAAGAGAGATACAAAATAAAAGCTACTTTATAATAGCAAACAAATAACATGAATTATTTGGACCTGATGAAAAGATTGCAAATTAGATACCCCTGAATGCTATTAAATATCACAGCCACTGGATCTCTGGGTGTAAAATCAGTCACTCTGGGTAATGATGTCTAAGTTTATTTTATTTCTATTTGGCAGTTTCAGCTGTAACACAGCAGATAAAAAGCTCACATTGGGTTTTTGCAAGGTGACAGGATTGAAAACAACTATTCTGCCATGTCCTCATCCACAGCACCCTGCTCCCTGTGCTCTCAGCCTGGAGGAGGATCGGGTCACTCTGCCCCTGGCACTTCCTTTGAAAGGGACACTTTTAGTCAACTCTGATCAATTTTGGACCAAATGTGATCCTCAGAAACCTGACTGCTCTGCTGGGTTTGAGAAAAAAAAACACAACAAAGATTTCTCCCAGTCTTCTCAACAGCACTGGAGGCTCTTCTGCTCCGAATTTTCTGTGCTGGAGCTCCTTTGCTGCAGGATATTCCCTGCCCAGATATGCACTTGTAGGAAGAAATTATTTTCTGGATTTAAAGCTGTGTGGATCCGAAGCAATCCTCCATTTGAGCCAGCACATGAAGTCATTAATTCATGCTATTAATTAAGCCTTTAATTCATCCATTGATGGCAAGAGTGACTTCTAACCCAACCACGTTGCCACTGAAGAGCAGTAGGAACTACTTCTATTGAAATAAATATATGTAAACAAATTCTAAATTGATATATAATCTAAATCTAGCTTAAAATTTAGATAAATGGTGTAATGGGTTATAAAACTATATTCCTACATACGTGGTCAACTTTTCATGGATTCAGCCAGCGAATGCCCATAATCCATGACAAAGAGGTCACAAAACATGACTTAGAGCTTCAAATTTGTGAGCTTGGTGCAACTGTTCCTGCAGTGTTTGGATTAAATTGGCCACAGCCTGAAGGCTTGAATTTCTGTTCCTGACCATGGAGATTTCCCTTGGAAAAAACAAAATTTACTTCTAAGTATGCATCTCTGAATATGTCACTGGTGATATGGCAAGTATCAAAGAAAGTTTAACCTTGTGTTTTCTTCACACACTGACTCTTTTCTTTTGGAAATAAATATACAAATAAACCTAAATGTGGTTGTCTTTTTCTCCAGCTATTCCAATTAATTTGCATTTTAAGGCTAAAGCAGAACAGTTAAAATACAGGCAGTTTCAGCCACCTTCACCAGATCGATCTATCAGCCACCTTACATTCTTTGGGTTTGACATCTTCCCTCAGAGCGTTCCACAGTTTCCCCAAAACTGCACAACTACTCCTGATTTTTTTCCTCAAATTGTCCTAAATGTCAAGTTCCGCTGTTTATGTGCAACACCTCCTAAAGGCTTCAACTGTATCATTGCCTGAAGAGAGGTTAAAATTTCGTGCTCTTTAGCACTAACACTGGGACTGTAAATCTTCGTCAGACCTTTAAAAACCCTGCCCCAGACTGGACAAAATTCCCCATTAATTCCTCTGTTTTCTGGCAGATATGAACAGGAACAAACAGTGCTACTTCCCAAGTTTCCCAGTGCTTGGTCAGCATCCAACATCACCAGGTATTAGTATTTGTGTATAAATATATATTAACATACGTATTGGTATGGCTTCACTTTTTCTTAGTCTTTCCTGAGCCTGGGAATTATCCCACGTGGGATTTATAGACACAAAGTTGCAGATTTACCTAGAAGAGCCCACTTATTTTCTGATGAAAGCAAAGGGGAGGGAAAACAACAGCAAACTAACAAGAACATCAACTTTAATCACAACGACCATTTTTATCATGAGAATTTATACAAAGGAAGGTATTTTATGGCTGTCATGAGAGACTTCACCTATAAAAAACTCAGATGTCTGCATTCATGCAGTACATTTGCTGCACCTTCCGTTGCCTGGAGCCACTCCCTACATACAAAATTTTCCTCCTTTCTTTATTTTAACCGTCCTGAAAAGGAGAATATAAAAATCCTGTGTGTTCTTTAGCATTGCTACAGGGGTTAAATTGTTAATGCTTTACTTTCGCTCTAGTTTTTTATCAAACTTTCTTTTTTCTCTCCCTGGGGATAAACAAATGGACAGCTTTCCTCTCTAGTATTCCTCCTTCCATTACCATCACAGCAGAATGCATCTGAGACTATAATAATTCAGTGATGAAATACAAAATGTCGCAATGCCATCTCTCTTAAAGTGAACTGAGATTTTGTTATGCCATTTTAGGTGCACTAATAGCTCCTAAAGTCCCATGGAGTATCTTAATGTGAATTTAATGAGCTGATAGCATATAAATGACAGTACTGTGAGGGTGAAGGTGACATAACCTTTTTCCTTCTGTTTGATGTTTGTCTTTGAAAAAATACAGATCTTTTCGAAACGCGCCGCATTATTACAACGTGCTGCATCCTTCAGCGAGGAGCCTGCCATTGATTTAGCATTTTACAGCCCTTTTCTGCACTCTTCATGGCACTAGAAACACAGGCACTTTTTAGTTCACCATTAAGGTAATTAAAAATCTCAGCACTTTTCCTGGCAGCACAACGCCCACAGTGCTCGTGGCTACGTGGTGGAGCGCCCGTCCAGTGACAACCCATCATTTTTGTCACGCTGGTGCCCGCAGTGGTGGCACAGAACTGGTGAAATCCTGTGTGAACCACATGGAAATCATCCATCTTCATTTCCTGGGCATCACCTTTCTACCTCCCAGCTAAGAGACCTCCCCAGCAGCGCTGACTCCCAAACTCCACGTGTCATTAGCGGAGCGTTGTCATTTACAAGGAGTTGCCTCCCCTCGCTCAGCGGTGTCACACCCCATTGTGCACCCAAATCCCAGCCACCCTCGGCGTGGTAATGGGCTGGAATCCCATCAGCACTGGCTTGGATCAGCACTGACCCTGCCACGCACAGGGGAGGAAGATGGCACAAGATAAATACATTGATAAGCGTCAGCAGACCTAGAGAAAACAACTGGCAGATTAAGGAGGCACCCAAATGTATGAGGTTATTAAAGCCTGCCCGAGTGCAGCAGTGCAGCTCTTCCACTGCAATTTGAAGTATTGTGCTTAAAACCTTCCATTCAAACTAAAGAAATGCCATCTCACTGGGTTTTTTCACCCTCCAACCTAAACACTTAGAGCTGTGCCAGCCAGTGATGTGATCGTTCCTAGGCTAAATGTTCTGCAACTCGAAAAATTATTAACTTCCACTTCTCTTCATATTCCTTCAAAACAATATATAGATACAGAAATTAGGAATCATGGAATAGCCTGAGTTGGAAGGGACCCACAAGGATCATCAAGTTCAACCTGTCCCTGTCCCAGACACCCCAAAATCCCACCCTGTGCATCCCTGGGAGCGTTGTCCAAATGTTCCTGGAGTTCTGGCAACCTTGGGAATGTGATCATTGCCTGGAGAGCCTGAGCAGTGCCCAGCACCCTCTGGGGGAAGAACCTTTCCTGATATCCACCCTAACCTGGCACAGCTCCAGCCATTCCCTCGGATGCTGGAGGAAAGAGGTCAGTGTCTGCTCTTCCTCTTCACCTCCTGAGGAAGCTGAAGACTGGGACAGGTCTTCCCTCAGTCTCCTCCAGGTGACAGACCACATGACCTCAGCTACTCATCATACAGCTTCCCCTCAAGGCCCTTCACTATCCTCACAGCTTTTATTATTTATTTGTTTTTTAAAATTCATGATGAGCCAGGCTTGTTTCTTTTAATTTTACACTCATTTGCTGAATTTAGGTCAATCAAAGGTTTCTTCATGTCCATTTGTTTGTTAATTTTAAAACACTTGTAGGACAGACTATGAATCATTCCACAGACAGCATATTTTCTATCTTTTCATACAGTCCCAATGCTGTTACATGAAGTATGTAATGCTGAGTGAATAAATTTACAAAAGTTATTTCCTTCCCCGGTAGAAATGCTAACATTTGCTCTTCTGAGAGAGATGTACCTTGGGCTGCGTTTGACAAAGGGGAAATAAATAAATAAAAAATAAGCAGCTTACGTGTTTCAAAAAGTTGGAATTTTGGCAATGTGTGAAATTTGTTTAGAGAAACCTTTTCGTTGCCAGGTGACGAGGCAAAACATATCACATATGCTTAACAACCAGCTTGTACATATTTTGTCTTTCCAAGGTTTCTAGGGCTGGTCAGGCACAATGATGCATTACAGCTGAAGGAGCTTCCAGCAGGGACAAATGTTTGTCTCCTTCCAAAAGAATTTTCCTAATCCTTAAGAAAAACAACTCAATATTTCTCATTGCTGAATGATTGAGTAAGGATTAATTCTGCTCGAAATTCATCGTGTCACGAGTTGTAACGTGTATTTTGTGTATGCTGAGGGTGCAAACTGCTGGGGTTTTGGTGCATAGTGTTTGTGAGCATTTCATGGTACAGTACAGGCAGCAGTTCTGCTAATACAGATTTCTTACAACGGTCTGACATCATATCCCTGTTCCACTGTCGAGCAATGGCACAAGCAGCATTAAAACAAGGATGACTAAGGATCAATGATGATAACGTGTTAAAACATGGCCCACCACGTCTAAAAGCTCCTGTTGGCACAGTCCGAGCACCTTCGCTTCACTGATGTCTCCATTTCATCAACATTACCAACCACTGATGCACACTGGAATTTCAGAGGAATGGAATAATCAGTTATGGGACTGGAGGAAGTCAGATAGAGCTGGAAAAAACAGAGTCCATGCTCAGATTCCCCTGAAATCCAGAGGCCCATCCTTCCCACCCCAAACCTCAGCTCTTGCTGTGAACGTTTACACGGACCCTGTGTCCTGGAGTTGCAGTTAATGGACTTCACACATGTGAAATTAATTGTGGGGATAATTCTGAAACAATTACCTTTTCTTGGAATCCCAGTCAACAACTATTCTAATAAATCATGGTGCTCAAGTTATAATGACCATCAGTAATCAAATGCATCTGCACACTCAGCCTCTTTGCTGACTTACAGCACTAAAAGGCAAAGAAGAGTTTGGTGCCCAAGTTCCCACATGCCTGACACACAAAATGGACACAGAGGACCTGATTGCTCTCCTCCAATCACCCTGTGCTACCCGCAATTATTAATTGTTTGTCATTATGCAAATTTGCATCCTGATCCCCATCTCTTTAAAATGTTCATACCTACATACTCCAAATATTCTCTGGGGTTTTTTTTTCCCCCTTTCTCTCTCTTTTGTTTTGCATTCCAATTTTAAGAGTCACTGAAAGAAAATTTCAGCATGACTTACGAGATTAAACTGTTTTATCTCTAATTACCCTTGTCAGGAGATAGCCATAAATCAGTTTTTAAAAAGCATCACGGATTCATTTAGAACAATGAGCCATCATTTTGTTATTTCACTGCTTCTTACAGAGGTTGCCCTCCTGTCTTCTGTGTACCCAACTGGCTTTTTACAGGTGGATTAGGTACCAAAAATTTTCTTCTCCCAAACTTTACAAGTCCGCCACCCCTTTCCTCCATCCTACTGTACCTATTCCCACCTGCCCTGGGGGTAAAACCAAGCACACACAGAAAACTCAAAGCTAAGGAACTTTCTGTTGGAGAGCACAACTTCTGGAATTAGATATCCACTAGGAGCACTTGTGCCTGCACATTCCAGTTTGCTCTCCCTGCCAGTAAACCAATTTCCTAGAATCCTCATCAAAAGACAGCAAAAAAAAGGCTGTAATGATGGCCAAATCCCATTTTTTTAAGAGGGAAAAGGAGACCGTACACAACCCCCTCTCCATGACTGCCCAGATGTGCCAGGTCACTACCTGTAGCCATTAATACCCACTGGCCCTCCAGGGACTTTAAAATTTAGATTTCATTTATATCTTGCATACTTTTCTTTTTCACTGTAGATTATACCCCTTTGCAGTACAAGGCATCCATTTACTCAGTGTAAACTTACACTGTGAGATATGATCCCAGATGAGGTATTGCCTCAAACAGAAGATGAAAAATATTCCATGCATTTTAAACATGAATCCAAGATCATAAGTTACACTAACGTGTAATACATTTCTGCTGTTCTCTGGCAGGAGAGAAAAACAAAACTGGCAGCTATAGCAATTGTATAATGGTAATTATTGAGACAAATAATTATACAAAAACCTGTTCAAATTATATACAGGATGGGATGACTCAAAGCAAGAAGAATTTAAAGTGATAGTTAATACCTCAGAAGGCCTCACTGTGTGACACCAGGCAGCAAAGTCAGACAAATAAATGCCTCTGCTGAAATCATTCTACCCTCTGAAGTTTGTGAAAAGTGGGCAAAAAGCAACTGTTTTCACTTGGTGGGGGTTTCAGGACAGGCTGCTTTACCAGGGAGGCTCCCAGCAGCATCAAGGAATTCCTGGACAAAGGAAAGAAGGAAACCCTAATGCAACATTATTCTAAAAATGTAATCAATTCTTTATATTCACTCAACAGCCCTCAGCTACAGGTGGGTTTAGAAAATCAAGGCAGCTCTTCAGAGGTGAGAGATGGAGGGAGGTGCTGGAAGGGAGCCAGGAGCCCCTGGGTGCTGAGTCCCTGAATTCCCACGTGCACCTCTAAAATCATTTCTGTCTGTACCCAAAGATAGAACTTCTTGTTCCAGAGGTTTCCAGCTGTGGTTCCGCTGGCTGCCCTCATCCCTTCACCCAGTGTCCACAGCACTCTGCATGGAAGTGCAGCCACTGAGCTGGTCATCCTTGAAAAGCCAAGGAAACCTCAGCACACCTTCCCTGTTCTGCTGATCTCCTTCTGCCTTCCCCACACTGCATTCAAGAGTCTTGACATTTGTTCCATTCCAGATCTGGCTTCTCAAACACCTCTCCCTCCTTCAAAAACTTCTGCTTTGCATGTCCCCTCCCCTCCTTCCACCTAATTTTTAAACCTCTGTCCCCGCTTCCAACTGGCCAAAGCCCTTCTCAAGAGAAGAGGTTTTTCATTATGTCTACAGGAAAACATAGATATTTACATTTTTTTTCTCTAATTCATCTCTATCAGCTACAAACTTTTTTCTAATTATTCCTTTTAGCCTGTTACATTACCTTACGTCTGTCTTGCTATTTCCCTTCCTTCTGTATCACATCTAATTTGCAATTGGTGTGACTCACTTGAGGATTACAAAGCAAAAAAATATTACTTAAGTTTGTTTTGAAAGTTCCTTGCTTTGCCCAGACCATTCACACAGGCAAAGCATCTCATGCAGCATCCTGTATCAGTATTAACTTTAAAAAAATTTATTGCAAGAAAGATGACAAATGCTTCAGGACACAAGCAAAAATGGCAAAAACTGTTCTGCTGACAAGTCAACTATACACAGTGCAACCTGCTCAAATTGTCATATCAAAATTTGCTTTTTCTGAAAAGAAAAAGCTGTTACTTTTGTTTGGCAAGGTGGTTCAAAAGTCCAGCTTAGCTCAGCTCTTTTGTGCAGAGGGAAGTGTAGTGAGTGGTTCATGTCATTTACAGTTAATTTTACCATTTCTTTCAGTATTCAGATATTGTATTTATTTCTCCAATGCACATAATCAGATCACTGCATTCTTTCTAATTAAATTAGTTTCCTCTATACAGTCCTTCAGTGTTATCCTAGGAAACCAAGACATAAAACCAAAAGGCCACCATGGACTCAGATACTTACAGAGTTGCCCAAATTTAAATTGGAATGGTACTAACAGGAAGGTAATAATGTATGTCATTTCAATTTTAGGGTTTCTATGTCATTTCAATTTTAGGGTTTATGTGCCCCACAGTGTGGTTTTCTTTGATGGTTTTACCCTCGAGGCAGCTCTGTAGGGTAGCAAGGTGAAATTACCCCTAATTTAGGGGTACAGAGTGCAGTTGGTTCACTCGAGGTGACACATGGAGTCTGTGCCAGCCTTGGGATCTGGGAACTGAAATTCCCCATTTCTCCAGGATCTGACCACCAGAACCAGCTGTCCTCAGTGCAGCAAGTCCTCCCTGGACACACACAGGGGATCCTTTTTAATGGCATTGGCAAATTCGGGGAAAATTCTTGTTACTACAGAGCAAAATACAAATCAAAGGTGGGAGCAAGGCGGGAGCAAAGCAGCCCCTTGGGAGATACACTGAGGTTTCCAGGAGCAGGATGAGGATATTCAGCTCCACGTAAATTTCTAAATCTTGCCAAAAAGGAAGGTGTTTTGATAAGATCCACACATGTTGGCTTTTCCTACTTCAGCCCCTATGTAAGGAGATTGCTGAGGTTTTCAAGACCAGAAGAAAACTCAACTGTTTTTATATCACTTTTATGGGGAAAAAAAAAAGTTACATATTTTGGAAGAGGAAAGAAGAAGCTCTCATTCCAAAAAGTCAAGTCATTAATTCCTTTATCCCAAGGCAAGAACTCTCACATGGAGGGTTACGAGGTCACCCACGAAGCCGCTGGCAGTGTTGTATTCCCCATCCCCTTCGCTGGGGTTAACACCTTCTGCAAAGCACAATCAACTTTTAAGGCACAAGATAAAATTTTAACAGTGCTCCTAACTAGTGCCAACAGTGGCAGTTCCTGTGATGGCTACGAGGGCCTCAGTGAGGGCCCATAAACTCCTTTTCACTTGGGTCAGCCATCCATCAGGTGATAACTGCTGCTCCCTGCTACCCACCTCGACTGGCTGCAGAGGGGGACATGGAATGGTTTGGTTGGAAGGGACATTAAAGATCATCCAGTTCCACCTCATTCCATGGGCAGGGACTCCTTCCATTGTCCCAAGTTGTTCCAAGCCCCATCCAACGTGGCCTGGGACACTTCCAGGGATGGGGCAGCCACAGCTTCCCTGGGCAGCCTGTGCCAGGGCCTCAGCACTCTCACAGGGAAGAAATTCTTCCCAAAGACTAGGACAAAGCTGCACTTGCCATTGAACTGCTTATTCTTACCACATATCACAATAGGAACGTTTGTCAGGATATATGGCATCAGTCTTTGGCTAATTTTTGGGGCAAGGACTTGGCTGTGGACTATATTTTTTTATGTCACTGTGAAATGTATATTCAGTATGTGACTTGGATAAACTTTTCCAAAAAAATCCCCACTAGAACAGCAATGAATGGGGTTTACAGCTTGAGCTTCTGAGCACCTTTAGTGCACAAAAACTGTTTATTAGCACAAGTTTTCCCTTTGTATGTTGTGTTTACTTGTTTCCCAGCAGGGTCTGCTGATGTTAATGGACTCACAGCAGTGCATTCTACTTCTGTTATTACAGGTCTAATTCAGTCATTAACATTTCATTAATGGACTGGCCTCCTCGCTGTTTGCATGGCTGTCTAGATATTGATGAGCTTTCTAGTATAGAAAACTGGTATTTAAGGCACACTCTTAAAGGTTTATTAAGATGCTCGTGAACCTTCATCGCATTCTGTCATTTATTTTAGCAGATAAAAGCCAAACCCTCAGTTGAATTTGCATTGCAAAAGTTTTCAGCACCTGAATAGAAAATTAATTCCATGCAAATACCCCAAGGAGAGGGGAAAAAAAAGCCCCAAAGATTCCACAGTTACATCACTTGGATACAAATCTGGAGCTCCTGCCTCAAAACCAGCGTGGCTCAGCACTGCCAAGTCTGCTGCGCTCTGCCTTGGAGGGAATTGCATTTCTGCGGGACACAAAATGATTCCTTTTTCCAAGGGGGTCCTGCAGCTCCACCAGCTCCCAATTTCAGACTCTGAGCTGGAGTTTCTAATCCTTCCCACCACCCAATCCAGCAGCAACAGCCTTGCTGCTCCAGTGGAATTAATCAGAGTAAGAGGCTGCTCAGAATAACGAGGCAGTGGCTTTGGGGACCTTTGGCATGACCACCAAAGCGGAAGATTTATCGTGAATTTTAGACTTCAGTAACTTCCTGGCTTTATCAACAAGGTATTGGAGTCTAAAGACAATCTTGATAATACCTGCACCCCAATGGAAGGTAAATATACTCAGGAAATTTACCTAATTAGGAAATGAGGTAAAATTTAGGAAATTGCTCAAAGGAGTTATGAGGTGCTTCCTTTTACATTTCTGCTTTTTCCCTGCTAGAATGTGTGTTTTCAGGCACCCCAGAGAATAAAAATACACTGCATCACATCATATGAGTGTCTAATGCAAGTACTTTGTGAAAATTACTAATTTGATGTCATAATTATGCTTCTAATATAAAATTATTAAGCACTGTCATATTGCACAGTAAATGGAACTTATATTGGTGTAATAAAATGTATTTCAATTCCATTACAATAACTTCATCATAGACTTTAATGGTACCCAGAGTTAACAAAAATAAGATGCAGCCAGGAAACACACCATTGAAGAGTACCCAATACTGCAATATTAGGTCACAACAGATATAATTTGTGAGCTTCTTTATGTGCCAGTTTACATTTATGAACATCTGCAACTTATGTTTTCCTGACAAAATGAGATGCTAAAAAGTCGAGGTAGGATTAGAGGCCAGTAAACAAAATCCCCAGCGTAATTTCCCTTAATAAATTCTGCATTATCCATGCCTTTGACTTCAGCTTTATAAATGGAGCCATAAATATTATTGATCCTAAATTCATATTTTTTTAAGGATCTTCCTGGCTCAGTCAGGCAGGTCTATGCCAGGATGACATGAAAATAGATCTCTTATTATGAAACCTGAAGCTTATTATCTTGATAAATGTAGCAATGTTTGAGCAATCTGAGGGTGGAGGGCCAACAAGAAAGCAGGGACACTATTTTAATATTAATATGTTCAAGTGTTTTCCTCCTCAGTAGAACTGTCCCAGCCCAGAACGTATGGGCTACTTATTTAATGAAGGGACTCAAAAAAGGAAGAGGAAAACAAAAACAAACAAAAAAACAAAAAAAAAAAACCAGGGAAAAAAAAACAGAAAAAAAAAAATAAGGAGTATTAGAAAATATGCCAAATCCTCATCCCAACATTTTTCTTTTGTCTGTCAGGGTAAATAAAATGAAGAAACAAACCACAACTGGAGGGGGGGAAAAAAATCCCAGTCAGCTAAAATGTCATGACTTGCTTCTCTGCAGGTGTCAACTTGACTTCACTGAAATGGCACAAAACTTTGATTTTCTCATCAGGAAAAAATGTTTATTCCTTCTACCAGACCTAACAGATAAGAACCTTCTGTGTGAAACATTGCATATTTTGATCCTGTGTCTAACTGTTCTTGAGACACATGCTAAAAATATTTTGTGTGCTTTCCCTCAAATTGTTGTCATGAATTATTGAATTGAGCTGTTACTTTTTCATTAAACTGGCAGCCTTAATAATTTAAACGCTGGTCTTTAAGAGACTTACTGTATACTGATGATCTTCAGAGGAACAAAGAGAACCTCCCAATTATTTTATATCTGTCTTGATTGTTTTTTGTAGGGTTTTAATGCAGAGCCTGATTTACCAGGAATTACTGGATGCCTGTATTATTTTAGCACACCAGACAACATTTCTCTCTGATTTGTCAGTGAGGATTTAGCTCAGATGCTTCTGTGGCCAGGTTTTCCCAGTCATGGGGAACTCAGACCTTCTGAATTTTCAGGTGCAGCTCATGGGTACAGCTCCAGTTCACCCCAGAGAATGAGGTAGGAAAAAATCTTCAAAGTTTTATTTGTCTGTGTGGCCCTGGTCCATTGGATGGCACCTGAGCAACATCTGCTGCTCCAAAAGAAAACCAAATACTAAGGGAAGTGTGGAAAAGTTCTGAAGTTACAGCCTGATTCAATAAAAACCTCAGCTTGCTTCTCAACTGATTTGAATTTTTTTAAAAGTGTACTTTCTGTGGGGTACAATCACTGGAAAAATGAAGGCTTTGGAAAATCTGTTGGCAAATCATTGCACTGGTGGCTTTAAGTCCCTAATCTTCTGAACCTCCCTCAATTACACTGCAAAACATCAAGGCAAGGAGTATTTCAAAGTACCCCCCCAACACCTGGAACAAACTCCCACAGCCTTCTTGTGGTAGGGAGGTACCTGGAATTGCAGATAGACCTAGAGACGATAAAAATCAGAAATCCTGGGAGCCAGTTGATGTCTCTGATCCACAGTGATGTGTCACTTAAGTAACACCAATGCTCATTTTGCACAGCACAACGGCAGCAAAGATTACAAATATTAACTTCCGACACCACATAAAGTATGAATAATCTCCATTGCTACAAATTTTTAAAATGCATCGTATTTCTTTCCCACATATGTCCTTGCAGCCTCATAAAACAAACTGTTTCATTATATGGGCTTGTGTATGTATATATATATATCACAAAATGTTAGCTACTGCTAGAAGTAAGAAAATAGATTTTGACATTGGAGAATGATTTTCCTGCTCTCCTGTGCCTCTGGATCTAAAGGCAGAGCTCCTCAGCTGTTTAATCTGGCCCGAGCCCAGGGCTGCATTTCATGGTGAGATGCCAGGAGCAGCGATGCCACACGGAACAGGAGTTGTCTTCTGCAAACTCACACTGATCACAGGGCAGTTTCTGTTTGAAGGAACCATCTCATGTAGTTCTCTTGTCTGGACAGGACTGATTTTCGCTTGGGCAACTGAATTTTGTCTTATTAATCAGAAGATGTACGAGATGCTGTAATCACTTCATTGCACAGCATTTGCCAACCCTTCCATGCCATGTCCATTGAAATTCCTGGCCCTGCCCTCCCTGAGATTGTCTGCAGTCCTGAGCTACAGCAGAGGCTCACAAATTGCAGAGAACAGCCATTAAATGTGGGTTTAAGTCATACAGACAAAATATTAAGTTTTGGAATCTAGATGTATATGAAAAATGAACACTTTTTTGTTAATTTTTGCATTTTACTGCTTGTCAAAACTGTCGAGGTGGGAAAGCCTGTTTGCTCTTCGTCCTTCAACTTAAAGTAGCTGCCTGTGACACCCTTTTAATTAATCCCCAGCCCAGTCTATCTATCCCTGTGCAGTGTATTATCTTCCAAAAGCTTAGATGATGCAAAATGTATATATTTAAAGTGGTAAAACTAATGAGTATTCCTTGTAATGTATGAAAAACTACTTACTCTGCAAATTCTCCTCTAACACTTGAAGAGTAAAGAGTCCAGAAAAGGAAGGATTTTCATTAAAGCACAGAACTCAATCAACATTCAGGTACCACAAGAAGAAAGGGAATAAAAACTAGGAAATTATGTTCATGTTCATTGCTATCACCTGATATCTTGAAAAAAAAAAATCCAGCCCAAACCACATGGATGCAAATAACCAATAAACTATTGAAGAGTCATATCAAGAAATTTTATCTCACCTGCAGCATCTCTCCACTTTTCCTCCTGAAGCTGTTTCCATTTCAATATGACTTTGAACTTGCTGGAAATATTCTTTTTTTTTTTTGTTATAGGTAATATAATCCCTTCCTGATACAGAGACATTGTAATACCTCCTGGTGCATTAGGGACAGCCTGTGAGCAAATACTCCTTTATTCTGTAACATCCCCTGGGTGAAAATGGGCTTTAAAAGCTGGGTTCCCATTTCCTGGCACTGGAGGTGTTAAATATCTGTTGGGATGGGGCTCACCTGCCACACCAGGTGGGCTGGGGTAACTCTGATGTGTCTCAACACCCCTGGACAGGGGCATGGAGGGGAGGGATGCACATGTGCCAGGAGAGGATGGACAAAGGCCTGGCTCTGGGAAGGCTTTCATGGCAAATATATCATGTCTCACATGGGACAAGGAGCCAACAGGAGAACACCAAGGCAGCACTGACACAACCAGGGGACACAGCCTCAAGCTGCTCCAAGGGAAATACAGGTTGGACATCAGGAAGAAGTTTTTCACAGAAAGAGTGATAAAGTTCTGGAATGTTCTGCCCAGAGAGGTGCTGGAGTCACCATCCCTGGGTGTGTTTAACCAAAGCCTGGATGTGGCACTGGGTGCCAGGGTTTGAGTGAGGTCATATTGCACAGTAAATGGAACTTATATTGGTGTAATAAAATGTATTTCAATTCCATTACAATAACTTCATCATAGACTTTAATGGTACCCAGAGTTAACAAAAGATGGGGCTGGGTTGGACTCAGTGATCTTGAAGATCTCTTCCAACCCAGTGATTCTGTGAATTCTGTGATTCTGTACTCTCTGGAGGGCTTCTCCAATCAGATGGAAAAAGTTCTGCACTGATGGATTGCAGTGCAACCTTGGACCAGGCCAACGCTCTCCTGCCAGCAGACAGACTTTGGGAGGGCCAGGGGGTACAGCAGTAACTGCAACACAAGAGATGGGGATTTTTGGGTCTTGTGGTTTTGCTTTGGCTCTAACCAGCACGGCTTTTGGGTCTTGTCCTTTTGGTGCTGCCACTCCTCGCTCGCCCTCTGGCTGGGCTGGACACCGCTGCCCTCCGAGCCTTGTGTGCAGCCCGTGTCCCTTTGCATTTCCCTTCCTCCTCCTCTGTCTTCTCTACCCTTCCTCAGGAGTAGGGCAGCTCCCTTTTCCTTCCCCATAAACAGCTCTCAGATGTGATGTTGTCTGCTTTGACTTAATTTCACCCCAGACCATCTTTTATAAAAGAGCTCCTCGCAGCACCCCCGACTCCATGCCCAAAAATGATTCCTCCACCACACAAAACTATGAGTTTAAACAGTAATAACAAACATACAAGGAGATTTTACAAGCAGTACATGCAGGAGTGATTGACAAACTAGTTTCTGCCACAAAGCCTAGGTGTAAAATAAGCAGGTATTTCATGATGCTGTGTGCCTCCACATTCCATGCTCCCCAGACCTTCCAGCTCTCACACGCAAGGAAATCATTTTCATCTGTGCAAAGAGGACACAAACGTGAGTGTCCTGGCTTGGTATCACCTTGGAATGCTTTGGATGAGAGGGAAAGATGAAAGGCTGTAGAAGAGGAGAGTAGTTAGGGAAATTTACAGCAGCACATCAGAATTGTCCACTCCTGTTGTCATAAAAATACTTACAGTAAGAAAGAAACAATCAGAGAAAAACAAAAAAAAAAAGTCTTAGCGTTTAGTGGGTAATTGTATACAACCTTCTAGAGACCATAAAATAAAAATCAACCAAAATGGAAGGGGAGTCCTGGTTGGTTCAGTGTGTGTTAAAGGTGTTGGATGTTTTTCCTGATGAAACTGTTGAAACTTGGAGAGATGTGTGAAAAGAGACAGAAGAAGACACTGGAAGTGTGAAATGACCATCAGGGCAGACACCCTTCCAGTCTGCACCATCGTCTTTCACGACTTCCACCAGTGCTGGCTCTGAGCCTGGGCTGTTCACTTTTGAAAAGCTTTTCTTTATTGTTTGAATGAAAACTCACCATGCTTCTAATGGAAAGAAAAATATCTTAAACAGACCTGTAACAAGAAATATAGGAGGGAGGGAGGACTCATTAAGTGTGAAGTTTGACAAGTATTAGTGAAACAAAAGACCCCAGCACACAAGTTTAAATACCAGATAACTCTGTCACCCTCTGATTGCCAGGAGTTAAAATCCAGGTCTCCTGTCTGGAAAAAGTATTACAGGAATATATTCTGAACTTTGCACGGTTCGTTTTTTGTTACGAATTAGATCCATCATGAGATTTATTGAGATGCCTCATGTTTAATAAAATACTCATAACAGTTTGTGATATTTCACAGGATAAATAACAGGATTGGTAACTGTGTTTGTATAGCAGGTCTCAGGATAATAAATGGTTCATTCAATAATGAACTGACAACAAGTTATTCAGGTTATAAAAATATGGGAGATAAGAGTCAGAATAACAAAACTCAAAGGATCAGACATTCAGACAACATTGGAGTCCAAAACCAGGTTGCTCCATCATTTGAATTCTGAAACCATTTGAAATAAGAGGGTGGAAATTTCCACATAAAGCATTTTCCAAGCCAAATCCACAACAGGACAGCAGAGACAACTGTTCTTTTATTTCCGACACAGCCCAAGACATCTCAATATTCTCATGTTATTCAAATCAAATAAAAGATTAATATCTTTTTAGAATAAAATAATATAAAAGTATCTGAAGATAAACACATAAAAATTATTCATCCTGTCTCTGCCCCTCAAAGAACACACGAACAGAGAAAGTTCAATACATTTTTAAAAAATACATTCTTTAGAAAATATGAACAAGTGAAGACTCTCTGAGTATATTTGAGTTCTAAATAAATTACTTTCTTTTTTGGAATTGCTGAGAAGGCAGACACTCAGTGAGGTCAATGAGACTTACTGATTGCACAGTGTTACGGAAAATTAGGCTACTTATTTGGGAACTAAATATGGATGTTAAGAGCATTCAATGAAGTCACACTTTTGAGCATTTTGGAGCTGGCCTACATTTTCAAAGAAAACTTTGAGACTTTGAGCAATAACTTTTTGGAAGAACCAGATATTTATGATGTCCTTCGTAGCAATTAAAGGCAATTCACAGAACTGAAAAGATGATTTGGGCGTGGGGGGGGAGGTGGCTTCAATTCCTGTAAGGAAACATCAATTTGCAATCAACTCAACTTAATTAGGGTGCTCCCAGTTCTGACTCTGAGGTATTTAAAGGACAAGGAGAGGGTCCCCAGAATGGTATTTGATTCCCACCTCTATGTCAGGATAAAAAATGAGGGAGAAGAGGCAACTTACAGAGGAGGCATGAAGGAACAGGCAGCAAAAACCACCTCCTGTTATTAGTGTGATTGTTCAAATTCAAAGAACACTCTCCAAAAGTCATTCCCATCCATTTTGTCTGAGCCAGCTTATCTCCAAAAGTTTGCCCATCGGAGTGTCAGCAAGAAGCTGAGACGTTCATGTTTTTTAATTCTTTGATGTTCACAACAATAAAATGACCAAATAATAATAAAAACTTCCCTCTCCCCCAGCCAAAAAAAAAAAAAAAAAAAAAAAAAGAAAAAGAAAAACGAATGTTCTAAATGGCCATTTCAAACTAAAACAACTGCTATTGCTATCAATTTAAGTAATCACTTTACCAGCTGACAGATGCAAAGCTCTCCCTTCAGATAATGACTTTTCCAGCTGACAAGAGTCAGGGAACAGGAAGTGTATGTGGGGATAAGTGTTTGGGAATTAGAGGACAGCCAAAGTTTGTGGCTACCTGTATTATCTGCAGGAGGTTATTTTACTTCTGCTGGCACATATTTATCTGAAATCAGCATAAATGAATCTTTAAAAATATGTTTAGTGCAGCAGGATACTTTTTTTACAGTACTAGGCAATTTTAAAAGTTTTTTTTTTGTTCTTTTCTGCTTGAGATTAAACTTATTCCACAAGGCAGGAGCTGCAGTTTTCACCAGAGCTGTCACAGGGCAAGGAGAAAATGGTACACGGTGTTTGTTTCTGTCTGCACTCCAGCCAAACCTGTTCCCTGATTTCCAGCATGGGTGGAAATGCAAATCCCTGCTGGCTAAAAGAAATAAGAATCTTTTTTGAGACATGTCCCAAGTCAAGAGTGAGCAAACTGAGCTATATCCATACCCTCCACTGTCCCGCGCAGTATTAAGGAAGTTACTCCCAGTTTGCCAAAGGAGATTTCAAGACTTGTCCAGCACTTGGGACGTTTTTGAACGCCCTAAATCATCAGTGCTGTCAGATGTGGCTCAAAAGATGTAAATAATCAGCCAGTTCCCACATGATAGCTCAGCTGAGCTCTCAGAGACCACGGAGAGTTACCTGCACAAGACGGGTGCTCTGCTCACCTGGCCATGCCAGAGAGGACACACCATGTCCATGAGAGAAAAATGTGTTTAATTCTCTGTGCAGCAGGAAAGGAGAGGCCAAGTTAAACCTCTCCCTGGAGCTGTCAGGAGAAAATCACTGGAAATCTGATGGCAGTTTCATGACCCAGCTTTTTCCTGTAGACCAACATGTCAGACACCACGAAGTTGCCCTAAAATAGCAGAACCTCCTTTCTAAGCTAAAATAACTCTGCTGGGCTGATCATCATAAAAAGTTATAACCCAATATCAAATTTTAGCTTTTACCAGGAAAGAGAAGGCTGAGGAACTTCAGCTACAAGTCTGTAAAAGGATCACCACAAGCCAGCACGTGTGACTGTCAACTGATATGAAATGAAATGTTCCTATTCATGATGACAGACTGAAATTTTTATTGGGTTTGACCAAATCAGAAGCAAATATTGTGGGGGTTTTAATCTTGTGTTCCCTATTCTTGCAATATTAATATTGTAAAAACCAAAAAATACCAACAAAGCAAACAAACCCAAAACCCCACCAATTTTATAAAGAAATAAAAGAATAAAATTATTGAGCAGCTGTATCAGTCTTCATGTGGATGATACCCCAAAACTTCAAGAGCAGTTATCAGTTTTTCAATTTAACTCTTGCCTTATTATGTCTGCTTCTATTTCTTATCTCCCGATAAAATTTGCTTTTTCGAGTTAAACTTCCCACAGTCATAATAATAAATGGAACATGAGGCTTGAACTCAGTGTCTCTGTTTTTTCTCTTCTGCTTTCACTGGAGGTATCAAACAGGGTACATGAGAAAAGTAACACAACACAGAGCATGGAATGGAAATGAACTATTAAAGTCATGATAAGAGCTACAGAGAGAGACTCTGGAATATGTGTGGAGTGAAATACGATCTCTTGAAAAAGAAAGAATATATGTGAAGGAAAAGGCAGCATGCAAAAGTAGCAGCATTACACGTTCATACTCCATGCTCCTTTCTTGTGAGACTCTGCCACATCTCACCCCAAAATTTCCCTTCTATTTGTGTACCTTTAGAATAGGTTTTTTTAAATAAAAATAGGGGGTTTTACTAATAACAGCAAGGAGAAAGGAGAATTGATTGTGGCAAGATACGGAGTTTCACATATGAAAAAAGGAATGTAAAATGGAAAATGTGGTGGAGTCCCCATCCCTGGAGGTGTTCAAGGAATGAGTGGACATGGCACTCAGTGCCGTGGTGGGGGTCTGTCACAGCTTGGACTTGATGAGCCTGAAGGTCTTTCCCAACTTTAATGATTCCGTGATTCTGCAAAAGATTGAACTCAGCCTTCCACAGAATCTCCTAAACATGGAAAGTCTATTCCCTCATTAAAGAAAATTCCTTATTGAAGCATGAGGGAGGTCTCACAGCACTCACTGATGATGGGAAAAGCAATCCAAAGCTCCACATATTGTTTTATTTACTTTTTAAAAAATTAAACTCCATTGCAAAGCTGCTTTGGCCTCACACCCGTGGCATCACACTCTATTTCTTCCCTTTGAAACACATCTAGTAAACTTTAAAAGCCTATCCCTCCAAAAGCAGAGGCCATGCCAATACTTAAGGGGTTAATAAACTCTTCCAGTATACCAAAATCACAAGTTTTACACATCAACCCTGAACAGTTGGAGCTCCTAGGAGAGGAGTAATTGCATTGTAGTAACGTTTAGGTTTGATTTAGGTTTCTCCATGGGCAGGATGAAGTGTGCCTTACTCCTCAGGTGTGAGACTTGGCCACTCTGCCTTTTGCAATATATTATCCCAGCGCTGTCAGAAAATGCTCGGCAGCGCCAGTTTTTACTAAACTGGGTGTGTTATAAATCCAGGGGAAGGAGGGGATTTCTTATGCCAACAATGCTTCTCAACCTTTACCTTATTACCACACTTCTTGGCTGCTCTGAGATAAAAATCTTTTAAGCTCTTTTTTTTTTAAACTTCTTGTGTGTGAAATCTCAGATAACGGAGCCAAACGCAGGGAAAGTTCAGGGCGGTTTTACGACTCTGTTTTATCAAAAATTTTGATCTCCAAAGCCTGAACGCACAAATTCGTGGCTGTGGGATGAGGTCAGTGAAACCACACCCATTCCCTCAACAGACCTTCCTTCTCTTTTAGTGGACAGTTTCACGTGGGCTACAGAAACATGCCCTGAATGAGGAGAGGCACTTGCCCCTGGATTGAACGCGGTGCCAAGTAAATCAGGAATTCTCTACGTGGCGGATTTCAGCTCTGTGTGTGCTCGAGACACATTATCTGTGAGTTCTGGAGGTGAAGTCCCTCTTTAATGAAATTCAGCTGAGCAGGAATAGCCTAGAAACACCAGCAGGAGCGCCGAGGGAGAATGACAAGACAGGTTTGGCACAGAGGGATGCATGAAACAAAATAACGGCAGTGAAGATTTCCAGAGGAAAAAAAATGTGGATTGCCTCGTAAGAGGGAAAGTGTGTGACATGAGGAACAGGGAGGAATGGCAAACACATGTCAAGCAGCACATTTTATTTACCTTTCATTAGCATGTCTTCCTAGGAGAAGGTTAAATACTCCAGGAGAGGGATGGGATTTTTCTTATGTTAACTAATCCAGACAAAAGTGAACGGAGATTTGCTTTCTTCAGCATTCATTGATATTAATTGCTTTATTGAACTAGCTGTGGGAACACGGATTTCCCAATGCCAGCATAAAGGATCATTATTTATAAGCTAACTGATCCCACAAATTCTACGCTTAGCTCAACATTTCCTTTGGAAACGCTGTAAGAATCTTTTAAAAAAATCATTATATTTCATACTTTACGCTAAGGCACACCAGCTAAACGATACAGGTTTTCCAGGAGAAGAAAAACAAGCTTTTAAGGCTCACATAACAGACTCCAAATCAGTTCTGAAATGCTGCATATCATTACATTTCCCCCCCCTTTACTTTTCATTCTCTCCTTTTTCCCCTGACTTACAGGTGTCCTTAGTTACAGCCATCAGCAAAAACAAAACACACATGCAGGCTATAAATCTGTATTTGTGTACAAATTCATAAGAGTAAAATATCTTCAGTTGCTCATTCCAATTTCCTTTCCCTGTTCAATTCATAATTGTGCTGCAGTATATTGGGCTTAAGCTTTCAGGAACTTTACTTTGTCCCAAAAGGTTGGTTAGATGGAGACCTGAAAATGTGGATTCTGGCTTCAAGGGAAGATGCTTAGCAGCAGAGAATCCAAAGCACGATAAAAGCAACTAAATAAACTCTGAAACCTTTTCAAAGCACTAAGTTGTCACTGTAACCCTTTGGAGATAGATATGGATGGCTCAGTCTATCAGAGTTCATGCAAAAATATACCAAGAAGTTAATAAATTTGAAAGTGAATCCAAGAATGAATGTTAAGTTCTTTTGTTCCAATATATCCTAACAATGCTTACAGCATTGCTGCAGTTAAGCTCAACTTTGCTGTTCAAAGATCAATTTTGGGGCTTTATGTGCTGGTTTAAATCATAGCTGAGCTAAAGATGGTATGCAAATTGCAGAGTGATAAATCTTTGTTTTACTTATATTCCTTCCTCTTTATATCACAGTCAGAATCCTTCACCAAAGCCCCCAAAAGCAATCATTTTTGGCACAGTTTAGATGCCAAATTTGCAAGTTACAAAGGAAGAACGAGGATATACTTTATAGTTACAATCATTCTATCTCTGTCAGAGAGAAAACAAAGCACTTTAAATGGCCTGAAAAAAAGCAAAGTATCCTTGGAGAAGACACACTTGACTAGAAAGATCATATTGTTGCAGAGAATTTGGTTAAAGCAGATCCAAAGATAAGGAAACGCTTTGCCTGGGACGAGCAAAATTCCAGGATACTGAACTGACATTTGAGGATCCTTGGCCAGGTGAGATACTTCTAGGTTTGCCTTATTAATGCAAAGAGGATTATTAAAAATAGATATTTACACCAGAAAAGAGCCTCATGGCTGTGTTCATAACCAAAGTCTGGACATGATAAACCTTAAAAGAGGTTGGCTCCAAAGCTTGTCAGCAGAATAAAGTGAACAAGAGAAGACAAACATTTCCATTCTTAAACAAAGTGTCCATCAAGTTTCTAGTTAAGGAACCAGTTTTGAGGATGGAATTTCCCAACTTTTCAGTTTGCAGCACCTTCAGAAGAAAGGACTTGTCTACACAGGACAACCAGGACTTGATACATGACATGTTGATGACCAGAACTTGAGAGAAAAAGAAAAATGGCTTGGAGGGCTTTTAGACAGAAGAGGATCCTGTAGGCACAAAGGAAAGTGCTCAGAAATTACCAGAAATCCAAAATCCTTAGAAATACAAAATACGAAACAAAATTTTGAGTTTTCTTATCAAGACATTTCATGCTAGACCATAACCACAAAGGAAAGGAAGCACTTAGGATCCTCTGTGTTATTTCCAAAACAGCATTTTTTTAGCTCTTTTCTGTGTTCCCACTGCTATTCCCTTTGCAGAAAATTTCAAGGTTTCGGAATCCATTAAACTGAAGATTTAATTGAGTTTATGTTGCCAGTCCATGGCTTGGTTTGGTATTATTTGTATGTACATATGCAAATGTGCACATACACACTGTAAACCTGGAAAGGGACCCAAGGCTTGCTGAGGTAGAACTGGTCACACTTTGTGTTCAGTTGAAGTGTTCAAAGGAAAACCTAAAAAAAAAAATCTTTACATCTTTTACTCGAATTGGGCTGGCATGGAAAATCATGTTCATATTGTACTCATTTGTGGTCTGCTTCTCAGGAATTTTAACAGATGACAATTCAAAGATAAATTTGCTTTAAAAATAAATGATGAAAAATAACTGGCTTCCCGGCTCTTATTTCATAATCTCGAAAGTATGTTCAGATTTATATAATTAAAGTAGAAAATAGAAGTCTAAAAATGAAACCCAGTTTGCATTAGAGCAGCCGGCATTAATAGGATTCTTTTTCCAATTCCTTTGTTTTCTGCTGTAGCACCAAACTCCACCACGAGTGGGGGAAACATGGAATTCTGACCTGCTCAGGTTGTGGTTGATGCCAAAGCCCATTAAAACACAAATATGCTCAGAGCTGGGCATGTGCTTTACTGAGCTAAAGCCCAAAGCTGGGACATTTAGGAACAATTTTTTCCACCTATTTATGAATTGTGGCTTTTAACACTCATTCTCTTCCATACTTGAGGTGAAGAAAAATAAGACTAATTTTCTTTCCTTCACAAAGCAATAATTTGGAAGCTGACAGTATTACTCTAGAACCCAAAAAAGGGCCAAAACAGCTCAAATATGATCCTGAGGGAGGTGTAGGGCCTCAGGACCGGCTGCAACCTTAAAATCAGCTGCATCTCTATCTCTGGAGGGCAGCAAATTGCCTTGCTGGATGTGGAGCTGAGCAGCAATCCAACTCCAGGGTTCCCCAGCACAGGTGGGACCTGGAGCTGCTGGAACATCCAGAGGAGGCACCAGCATGAGCAGAGGGAATGAAAAAGGGTTAGAAATTTGACTTAGGGTGGAAACCAATTTTGGATTTTGCTGAAGTGTGCTGTTTAAAACTTGCTGGGCACAAAGGCTAGCAAAAAGAACAGAGAAGATTCAAAGCTGCTTAAGAAAGGAATGTGAACTTCTAAGCTAAACAGAAGAAGCCCCTCCTTGAACCTTAGAGCAAGATAAAGCCAAAGTTGAGGCTACCGAAAATGCAAGATAGAGCCGAAGTTGAGGCTGCAAAAGATGGTCAAGATGACCCTCTGTGCAAAGACTGATAACTAATTGTAACTAGTAAAATGAATATGCATGAACCTCTTGTGAAACCCGATGCATATGCACAAGTAAGGGGGATAAAAGAAACTCAGGAATTTTCAGAGGCGTGCATGTCTTTTAGGGAAATAATCCGCATGCACCCAACACTAAATAAAAATACATACCTACTTCCCAACTTTTACAAGTTGTAAAGTCACAGAATTTTTCTTACAAATCAGGATGGAGCAGCTCTGCTGGGAGGAAAAGCTGGCAGAGCTGGGATTGTTCAGCCTGGAGAGGAGAAGCTTTGAGGCCACCTCATTGTGGCCTTGCAGGACCTGAAGAGAGCCTGCAAGAAAGGTGGGGAGAGATAATTTACGAGGGGCTGGAGGGACAGGACAAGGGGGGATGGCTTCAAACTGACAAAGAGTAGGTTTAGATGGGATATTAGGATGAAATTCTACCCTGTGAAGGTGGGGAGGCCCTGGCACAGGTTGCCCAGAGAAGCTGTGGCTGCCCCTGGATCCCTGGAAGGTGTTCCTGCCCATGTCAGGGGCTTGGTATGACATGAGATTTAAGGTCTTTTCCAACCAAAATCATTCTGTGGTTCTATGCTAATAGCTACAAGATTCAGGGATGTCCCAAGAAATTTTAAAGATTCCAAATCGATGAGCAAGTGAAATAGTAAATACAGCAAGAGGTCAGTTTGCAGAACCAAAAAGTCTGTGGAGAAGTAAGGTGGTGCAGTTTGTTGCTCCTCTGAGTTTTGTCAATAGAGTGAAACTCACACCTGAAAGGAAAAGCAAGCACAGTTCAAACAGGGAATCACTGAAAGGAGTAATGCAAAGCCACAGTCAAATTTCACCCTGGATAGGCCTCAACTCAAATATAAAATTATTCATTTGGCCTCTGCACTTTCTCCAACTCTGAGGTGTTTGGGTGAAACATAAATTTGATATGGATTTGGAAAACCAATGGCTTGTATTAATAGAGATGTGGAAACAAACAACAATTTTATGAGCTAAAACCAACAGAAATAAAGGTGCTTATGCTTCTTTACCAGTTTAGATTTTCAGGCTTCCAGGTCAATTCGCTGAAATTTTCAGTGACATCCTCATCCGTGGGATTGAGGATTGATTTCTCCTTTTCTGTGTGACCTGCATAAGCCCTGGGTGCTGACCATCCCTTTCTGCCTGTCCTTACACCCTTCTTCAGCTTCACCTTCAGATTATTGCACCTCTGCCTCTTTATTTTCCATTGTTTCTTCAGCAATGCCACCCCTCAGGTGACATCCATCCTCTCCCTGATGCTCCTTCCCTCATCCATACTTACATCATGTCTGCTCCAAGGCTGTTTTTTCCCATTTTTCCATATCTGTGAGGCCATTTTTCCCCCATTTTTCCATATCATCCGTGGTGGCAATAAGAAATCAGCTTCCTTGAGAGATGAACATGTATTCATTTATCGGCACGTACCTTACAATGATTGAGGCCTGTAAAAATGAATAGAAATCTTGATACATGATATGAATATAACATGATTAACTGGATGATCTACAAATCTAAGTCACCACTCATTCCTTGTCGTGTTCAATATTGTGTCTAGTTTTTCACCAAATTATTTGAGTCCTGTTCCCTGTCTTCATGTGTGTTTTTGGAGGTTTTACCCCAACGGGATTCTGACATAAATTACAGCCAGCAATTTTGTTAAAAAAACAACAATAATAAAGCAAAACAATTCCTTGTGGTAGGCTAATCTTTTAAGCTGTAAAAGCCTGGATTGATTTCGGAGTACTATCTCATCTCTTGTGGATGAGAAGGATTGAACAGATTTCTGGACACCAAAAGTAAAAAATGCAATTGAAAACTCCTCATCCACTTCCCATGCCGAGTGGAATTCCAGCACATGGAATCACCAGGTGGTGTGGGTTAGAAGAGCCCTAAAAGGTCATCTGCAACCAACAGGGACACTTTCCACTATCCCAGGGTGCTCCAAGCCCTGGCCTTGGACACTGCCAGGGACCCAGGAGCAGCCGCAGCTTCTCTGGGTGATTTGTGCCCTCAAAGGGAAGAATCCCTTCCCAATATCCCATTTATCCCTCTCAGCTTTTCCTTAGCAGAGAGGTGTTTCACCCCTCTAATCATCTCCTTGTCCCTCCTTGGAACCATCTCCAGCAGATCCCTGTCTTTCCTGTGCTGAGGACCCCAGAGCTGGACACAGCAGAACATTAAATTGTAGTATTGAAATTCAAATTGGAGAAAAGACTGAAAGTTCCCATTTAATTAAAAAAGGAAAACACACCTTTTATGGTTAGTTAGGAATTACCAGAGTGTCAAATGCAGAACTGGAGATGTTCTGTTAAGGCAACAGCACTGTAGGACAATTCCAAAAATCAGGATCTTAAATGTTATGATACTGTATAAAAAGGATGCAAAAAACCTATGGATACAACTGGAAATAATGTGGAATATCCTCCTACATTCCTCGGTCTTGATAGTACTTGATCCAACCATAGTGCTCTAAACAGTCATGAAATGGTCAAAAAAGATGTGGAGACAGACTAAAAGAGAAGAGTGGGAATGATGAATATCTAGAAAACCAGAATTTCAAGGGAAAAAAATAAAAGAAAGGGAATTGGAATTGTTTGCTCTATAAAAAAAAAGTCTGGGGTAAAATACAAAAGGAATAAAAATGCGAACAAAAAAACCACTATCTGCTTTGGTGAAATTTCAGGGAAAAATAAAAAAATAAGTATTTGGTTGTATGGAAAACATCCCTCGAAAATGAGAAACATTTTGTGCAATTCCGTTAGATTTACACCCTTTAATGTGAGATAGACTTAAAATCTATTTTTAACCAAAGAATCTTATTAAAGTAAGAAGATTGCCTGCTTTACTACTTGTAGTTGTTTCAAGCAGTGGTGGCTGATGATGCTCTTTATAAACAATAGGGAATAAATTTAAACAAGCTAAAAGATGTTTAATGTAAAAAAACTGCAGCTTGAGAAAAAATATGTTGTTGTGGATTGCATATTTTACATGCAATTTATGCTGCAGTTTCTCTTCATTAACCACATCTCGCAGATTTTTCAAAGCACCAGCATGAATATTATTAACATGTGCTAAAAATGTGTTTAAAATAATGTATAAAGCTCTGTGTTTAAAGCAAAACTTTAGGTATAATGAACAAGGGTGTCTGTATTTTATATATTGTGTGTGTGTGTGATATATAACCCAAAATTTGTGTGCACAAATGCACATACATATTGCTCGTGTTTTAATTAAAACTGAACTAGACCTTAACAAGAACATCTAATTCATAATTCTCTCATTCTGTTCTATAGATTCTTATTAGTTAAAGCAGATATAATCCATTCTGGAATGTGACATATAGAAATTACCAGCATCCCCTTTTCCTGTATTCCTTTCCTTACCACTGGTTTCCTTTTACTGCAGGAATCTCAGGGAGTAACTTGTAGCTTTCAGTTTTAATCTGCTCTACATCCCCTTTTCATCCATCTTCCAAAATTGCTTTTGGTGGGCTGGTATTGGTAGAAATCATCGATAATGGCACACGCACAGGTCTTGAAAATGACAAAACCCGAGGATTTGAAGTCTGAGCAACCAACAATACCTTTCATTTCTGGTCTTCATGCTTAATGCTGAGGCTGTCAGGGTGAAGCCTCAGAAGATTCTGGTTTGAACAATCCTGGCTGATTCTTCAAGCCAAGAATTGGTCCTGCTGCCTGGACAATGCTGAATAGAGGAGAGCACTGCCAGTGGGTTCAGGCTGTGCCAGTTACTGGAGTCAACGTGGGTCTGAGGAAATCAGAAGTGTTAACTGGCCCTGTGAACATTATTATAAATCAGGATTTAATTCAGTGGGTTTATGCCTCAATGTGATCAGGTAATTCACCCAAACAAGAGGTTTGTTAGTGCCCATTGGGACATGGGACAGGATTTAGAGCTGTGACAAGACTTTTTGCACCAAGACTCCCCTGCCACATGTTGGAGTTGCCTCCTGCCTGTTGCACTGCACTTGTGTTTGCTCCCTAAGGATTTATGGAAAAGACATGATCCGAGCCTCCTGAGCTTTTCCTAATATCCAAATATATTTCACTGGCAAAGCAGAGACATACCCAAAGCTCCCACCAAACCACAAGCACAGCAGATACATTTCTCTTCCCCCACCTTGTTTGAGAACCTCGGGTATTTCTGCTTCTGGCAAACGTTATTTCCATAGTTGTGCATTTCTGCCCTTTACATCGGGCTGTGTTAACCAACAAGGAGATAACAGCTAAAAATAGTGAGCTTCTCTCCTCTACCAGCAAGCAGTCAAGTCTCTGAGGTCGATATGCAACCCCAAATTCTCAGACTAAAAGTTAAGGCAGCCTTTCCCGGGGGAAAAGCTAACTTCATTTCTAAAACACATTTGATTTTCTTTTTCTAATCTCTCCGTAGCCTTTTTACACTGCTGCGTGCTTTAATTTTGCTTTCAGTCAGAAGTTTAAAAACTTTAGCTTCTAATAACTGGAAAAAAAATGGTTATTTAAAGATAACTGCAACTTGCTTAACATGCCAGACTATCATATGCTGGCTGCTTTGAAGCTGCAAATTAATGACGAGCAGGAACAGTGACTATCTTTCAGAGGAAACTGACCTCTTTCTAATGGCTCATCGCTAATGTCATCTGTCTGCTGCATCTCATTATGGGAATTTCACGGAGTAAGAAAGTATCTTAAGGCTGTGCACAAATAAAAAGGACCTTCTAGTATTGAGCACTTTGAAAATTTTTGATCTCTCAAAATACCTTCCTTAGATACTGGTTTCCCCTTTTGTGCATGGCACGCTGCTTATGTCATCTATTCTCTGTGACTAATTATGTTAATTTTGTGCCATAAAAGTAACTGAAGGCTGTTAAGGAATAAAAGCTTTTGAGTGGCCTTATTTCATAAACACCCCTTTTGAACAAGGCGCATTTAGTCATATTTGCAGTAACAGAAAGAGTCTTGTGCTAAAAATACAACAAAGGCTCTTGAATATGGCCATTTATTCCTACTTTATTAGGTAATTTATGAAAAGTATGAAGGGAAGCCTTTTTGTTACTATAATTTGCATAAAGCTGGTGCCCCATTAATGAGATAACTTCCTGCCTTTTGTGTACCACCAGCTGGAAATAGAAATATAGGAACTTTTCTGTCTCCCAATTACTTAACCTGCTGAGTTCAGAGTTGGAGAGTAAACAGGATTCATATCAGTCAAAGAAGTTGATTTCTGCTGCTCTTTCTAAAATATTTTTATTTAATTCAGGAGCTAGTGAAAGTGAAACATTAAAAATTCACTGAAAGTCCATCAGCTCCACGAGACCAAGGCTTTAGACCTGTGCTTCAATTCTGCACCTGTCTTTTTGTGCTGTCAGTCACAATTAGTTTTGCTCCAGACTAGATCCATCACAAATCAAGGCAGACATCTAAACCCAACAGTTTGAGGGGCTGTGGGTGCCAAAGGATGCAGATGGGTTCTAGACATCATTTAAAAATCACCTAGAAACTCGATTGGCATCCAGGGCCCAGACACTCTTGGAAATCCCATTAATTGCCTCTGGTGTAAATACTTTGGATATTGTGATTTCGATAGAAAACTCCCTGCTCCAGGAGGAACAACTGAGCATTTCCCAGTGAGAAGAAAATTCCTCCTCTCCACCGCTGATTTGTGTGCCAAAAGTTCAATCTGCCCTTGGATTGGCTCATATGGAGCAGTGGTTCTTGTCACTCTGCTTAGAAACAGAGGTATTCACATTAGCTTTTTATTTTGTATCAGTTTTCCAACTTAATGGCATCATTTTGACTGCTGAATTAAAGGTATTGTTTATCAATTGCAGCATTTATACATGAGGTGATAACTTAGCCATAAAATCAATGGACCAGCTCCCCTATTTAGATATTTTTACACTGTTTACTATCTCCGAATTTATTTCAAGTGGCTTAATTATAATTAGGATAATGACAACTCCTTAAAAGTGTGCTGAAATGTAGGCGGGATAAAAAAAAAATCTATGTATATAAAAGGAGTTTAAATTTCAGCTGCACAACCTTTGTGTAGTTTGAGGTCAGTTGGTTGGAGCATTAAAAATTGTGCAGTGGTCAAATTGCTTGATTAGCCCTACCTGCCTAATTTGTTAAATCTGAATAAAAGGCATTTTTTGATGTGGAATAGAGCATGTGACAGGTTTGTACCCACTCCTTGTACTTTGGGGATCCCCTGCTTTCCCATTGCAGGAAAGCTGCTCTCATCACCATCCAGCTCTGAAGGAGGAAAAGGCAATCAAAATCACCTTTCAGACAATCAAATGGATTCAGTCCCAGTTTGGAGAGTCCTTTGACACTCCCCTGGATATCTAAACAAATCACTGCAAACCCACATATCACCTCATCTAGTTAAAATATGGATATATTTAGAGTAGCTGCAATAGAATTTCCACTGCCATTCTAACTATGAGCTAAACCACGACTGCTGACAGGCTAAAGGTTGTCACAGTCAAGGTCCTAATTACTCTACAAATTGCAGCCTGATGATAAGATCCATCTCCCTTTGCTTGAGGCACTGGGCTAGGGAGGAAAGTCTGCAGACTGGGGAGGAAAGCCTGCACAGGCTCCTTTCAGGGGCAGCAGAGACACGCAGACACCTCCAGCCCGGGGTTCACAACTCCAAATGGGCTGATTCATTCCCCACTCAGAAGCCTTGAGTACAGGCTTAGGCGGTATGAGCTGAGAATCCAATTATTTTTAGCCCAGTTTGCACTTAAAATAATGGCTTAAATTGTGTCTGAAGGGCTGTCTGAATTTGCATCTTTAAGTAGCTAATAATCGCCTAATTTGCTGCACCAGTGCTGTGTTTCTACCTGTGGCAAGCAATGAAGCCCACGGTTTTTCCCAAGCACCTTTCTGCCAGGTTTTCCTCTGATACATTAGTGACGCTTGTTATTTTGTGCTGCCAATCTGGTGCTAGAATGGGCTATTTGCTAAAAGACTGCATGAAAAAAATGCATTTCAAGGGCCTGATAAAGACTTGGGAGAAGATGAAGAGTTATAATTCCCGGTATAGGACATTTGCTGGATTAATATGGTTGTGGTGCAGCAGCTCAGGCAGGCTGGGAGCATTTAGAGACGTCAACAATGTTGATTCTCTCTTGTGTGTGAAATATTTTCAAGAAGAGACACCCTGCTCTGCTGCAGAGAAACCCATGGCACCAACCTCGTGTCTCAGAAGGAGGAATTCCATAGAGACCTCTGGCCAGAAGAGCAGCAGCTTCCTAAATATCCAGAACACCCGGAAGAAGGGACTGTTTCCAAAACACCTACACACAGAAAATCATGTTGTAAGGTTATAGAATAACATAGGAAATACAGAAATAGAGCTGGGAGCTCTGTGGGCAATGTTGGAGCATAAATTTTTGTTCTAGACTGACATCAGGTAGAGTCACTTGAAAAACATTTTCACTCCTGACAATGAATAAAGACATTATAAGTTCAGAAGATTTTCTCTCTCCCCACTCTCAGACCTCAAGACTTGTCCTTTTTCCCAGGTGAAAAGTCTCTCTGATCCTCTCACAAAGCAATTTCCCTTTCATATTTCTCTTTACTTTGGTCTGAGTCCTGCAAAGGGCTGGTCCAGCCCTCAGGAGAGGCAACTTGCCCCTGGGTGATGCCCCTGATGTCCTGAGGGCCTTTTTGTGCAGCACCCTTGTCCCAGGCAGCCCCCTGCACTCCTCAGGCTGGCTTCATCCATCATCCCCTGGTCCTGCCCACGGTGCCATCCAGCCAGAGAGGGAAAGGTCAGGGAAGGTGATGGAAGGGAATGCAGGTGCTCCCACTCCTCTTCCTTCTCCTCGCTGCCCACAGATTCCAAACTGTTGCAAGAACATATTATAAGTTTCTCTGTGTGCAAGCTTGCAGAAAAATCTTTTCATGGGAAAGTATTTTTTACTGTTTTTTACTCTGTACAAGTTTCTGTAAACAAAATCTCTGTGTTGTGTTTCAAGGACATTTTGGATTGCTCTACGCGTCTCCCCAATAGTGGGAGATAGAAGTTTTTTCTTTCTTCCTGTGAGGTGAAAGACTGTTATCTCTCAGATATTGTAAGCATTCTGGCATTCCTGTATGGATCATGGAGAAGTAAGCATCTGAACTCTGTACCTGGGCACATTATGGCCCAAATCCTCTAAACTATGGAGTCATTTTAATAAATCATATTTAGCCTTCTGATATTATTGTCAAGAGTCCTTTGTCAATGCAGATTCCCCAGCAATACCAAACCTCAGCCAAGCACTCACCTGGGAGTTATTTTTGCATGTGGCTGGCCCAGAATGGTACCAACCTTCCAGATCTTTCCCCAGCTGCATCACAATGAAAGGTCAGCTGCTGGGGAGGCAAGGGAAAAGAGAAAGAAATGCATCTTTATCTGCAGGAATGTAGGAATTTGCCTAGAAAGGCTTTGGGTGTTCCATGTTTAAGATTCAGTGGAATATGAGTCTATATAAAACTTGAAATAAAAGCAGCCCATTGACCTATTTAATGGGACTAGTCATTAAAGCCACAAGAGCCAAGGAAAAAAACAGCCTAATGAGGAATTAAAAAAATAAAAGAGGAATAAAAAAATCCACCCCTCTCCATGCCCAGTAGCCCAGGGCTAGCTTAATTAAAGTCAATGTAGAAATCTGCAAGAATCAAGAAATAAACAGTTAAATGTGTTATTTTTATCCCCATATTCCTGGCTGCTCATTCTCTGTGATTGGTTTCATTCTCATATAAAGCAACAGCCTCTTGTTTGCTTTTTATTCTCGGCCTAATTTGGATGAATATAAACTTTGCTAGGCAAACCCAGAAAATCAGTTGTTACCCTGACTGTGGAGCTCTGATGGAGATTGCTTTGCAATTCTGATAATTACGAATATTTATAGTACGTGGTTTCAGAGGGCAGCACTAATTGGACAACAGTTTCTGGACTCTCTTCTCAAAGCACTTAAATGATAAATCAATCACCAAAGACAGATAATATAAATAAAGTGATAGACTGGCTTTCCCTCTCTCTTCATTTCTTCTGATTTACAAAACAGCTCCAACGAGCTGTCTGTGGCCAGAAAGCCGGGCTTACACCGGGGTTAGGACGTTGTTATGTCTGTTTACAGTGATTTGGGAGACTAGAGGGGAAAAGTTTGAATCAACAAATATTTTCTACATTCCTACTGGTAACTCCAAGGCCGGTTTTCAGGGTGGGTTTTTTTTTTCCCTCCCTTGTCTGTTACAAGTTATGATGTGTGGATGAAGGCTTTTTCCCATGCAGTAATGACTGTATACTGAGATTTCAAGGGGCTGTTCATGACAATCCCATTTTCTGTGTAATTTCATGGTTGTCTTCTTGAATGAAGATATTGGCTGCTCTGAAGCAGGAGGTCAGATGCTCCTGCTCCCTTTCAGTATTGTTCCGGAGTATGTTTCCTTTCAGCTGATGAAAAGTAATTCATCATTTACACCCTTGAATTCTGCCAGCGTTTTTTTGAACAACTTTTCTTTCCCCGTGGTACCTTGAGCCCATGAAAGAGATAAATAGGTTCAATACAACGCCGGGCCCCGGATCCTGGGAGCAGGTTCGGCCTTGGAGGCCCTGAGCTGCCCCTTTCTCATGATGGAGTTTGTCACCTTTCTACCTCGGGAAGTCAAATCCTGTCGACTCAGCCATCTCTCAGCCTCTCTGAAGTGGCTTTGGCACCCACTGGGGCATGTGAGCTTAAAATTGATTTTTTTTTAAGATCTGTCAAGTTCCCTTAAGGGAGCGGGCAGACAGCCGGCCCTGGGCCCGCACAAAGCGCTCAGTGTCCGGCCCGCGGAACTTCCCCGACACAAAATCCTTCCTGCCTCCTGCCCAGAACCTCACTCCTCCTTTTATTGGAGAAACACAGGCAGCCAGGCTGGCTGGGTCACCCCTTGGGAGCAGGGATGCCCCTGGCTTGGTCACTGCTCACCTCTGCTGGGGACAATGGGGTTGTGTCCCCCACGTCCTGGGAATGCTCTGCACCGGGCAAGTAATTCATGGCATTGCCCCAAAAACCTCAAAAATCAGTGGGCAGGGAGTCAGGGAAATGGGTATGCAAAGAGAATGAAGATTTTCAGCTGAAAAAGAAATAAATATGTAGATATATACAGATAGATAGATATAGATAGATATATACAGATAGATAGACCCAAAATACAAAAATAGATAGATGTTAAAATTTAAAAATATATAATGTCTATTCCATTTGTATGCTTTCATATATACNTATACTAATAGTATATATACTATTATATATACTATATATACTATTATATAAATACAGTAATAGTATAAATATATATATACTACATTATATAGTGCATATATGTAATGTGTATATAAATATAATAGTATATGTTATAGTATACATAATATTTATTGTGTATATGTACACTGTACTATATAGTCTCTATGTAGACTACAAATCACAGTATATATAGTATACATATGCTAAATATAATATACAAATGATATATGGAAAAATATGTGCACTGTGTATATATATATACACATTATACTATTAGTATATATACTCAGTATATAACAGTATATAATAACTAATGTACTACCTATGTATAATACAATGTTAGATTATTAATATCTATATATTCAGTTCATACCCCATTCTTTAAATGACACAGGTGGTTGCAGCAAAAGGCATCTAAAGGCAGGACTGCTGACTGCAGGAAATGAAAATCCCTCTGCAGAGCAAGGCTTCAACTCCCAAAAATTTTGTTCCTGGTGGGTCAGAAGCTGCACCTCCCACACTGGGGCCACCCCACAGCCTCACAGGCATCTCCACGAGTATTTCACAACCAGGAAAAGAAATTAATTTTGAAGAAAAGCAGATTTGATCACTGGAAAGGAAAAAATTTCTTGTTACAGCAACACCTCTGAAAGGGGCTCAATAAGTGATAATTTCAGTGCAGGAATTCCAAGTTATTCCACAGCCTGCATTTAAGCATTCTCAGTCACAGAGAGCTTTAGCAACGTAAACCTTTATTTATTTTTTCATAACTCTCTCTTGTTTGGTGCAGTCCTTTAGAGGAGCAAATAATTTTTCAAGTTGATCAATTCTTGTTGATTTTTCACTCAGCACGCAGGTCTAAAATATGGAATATTCCCTGGGCTGGCTTTTTATTTAAATACTGCACGGTTCCCTCCTCCCTTTGCTGCAAGTGTTTGTTATTTTAACAAAAGTATCCTGTGCATCCACATTATCACCACGCGTCTGAGTGGGCAAAAGGGTTGGTTAATCTGCTGCTGTCGTGACAGCAGGGGGAGCAAAAATCACTGCGTCGGGGGGAATTCACAACGATCCTGCCTATTAAAAACTCTCTTCTGCAAAGAAATAGACGCTTTCTGGAGAAAACAACTCGTGTGTGCGATTGTTATCACCAGCCAAGCCCAAGCCGTAGGGTCACTCCAACCTTTGCTGGGCAAACCTTCAGCAGAAGCAAACAGCAGATAGAAGTAATTACAAGTTTGAAACAGAAGTCAGGAGAGAGCTGGGATTTTTTTTTTTAACTCGCCAGGGGAGTGCTGGAACTCCCTCTGGAAGGAAAAAAAGGTCCAGGGAATATCTGCAGCTTGTTTTTTATTTTTATTTGAGCTGCATGCTGTGCTGCAGGGGAGGGAACTGCAGCCCACCCTGTGCCAGGAGGCTTCTGGTGCTTCACCTCCAAAGATTTAAGGTCACAAAGGGCACTGGTGGTGCCACAACCCTGGCCCAAATATAGTCCCAGAGGCAAATGATACAAGACTCAATCAGTTACATGATTAAGTTAATATTTATATCCTGGAATATATCCACACTTCCTTCTGCTCACACTTTTCTTTCAGAGTTCTGGGCTACCCTGATGGATTTTGTGGCTATGGCCATAAGCAATGCTACCCACAGCTCTGCTTTGCTTCAAAGTTTGATTCACTCTTGGAAATCGGATTGAATTTTTTTTGCATCCCTTATTGCCAATCAGGCCACATTAAACGATTTTGAGCTGGATATTGCCATATCTGTGGTATTTGTCAGTTCCTCAGGTGAGGCTGCACGTGTTGCCACAGAAAGGAAAACACTCCTCCTTTGTTCAGCAGCTCTCCATCTGCCCAGCCATCCACCCATCTGCCTCTGTGTATTCACACACAAAAATAAAACCTGCTGAACAAATCTGCCATGCCTTTGTCCACACTACAGTGATTTTTGGATCTATTTTTCCTTTCAGTTTGCCCGAGTATATTCACAGGATATTATTATCATCTCAACTATTTTTTTTCCTGCAGTTAGCATTCAGTATTTTCTCTTTGCTTTTCTAATTAGCCTTTCAGTTTGCTTCTGCTTATTTTCTGTAGCCTTTCAACTGCTCCACCTTACCAGATTTGGCTTTTTTTTTTTTTCAACACCTTGTGCTTACTGCTTATCTTACGCTTTACTATACAACTCTACTTAGCCACATTGGGCATTGTTACCTTTATCCTTCTTTAGACTTAAACCAGGATGAATTTCAAATGTCCTCCAACTGTTTCTGAAATATATTCCAATTTTCTTCAGTAGATTTACCATACATTATAATAAAATCCTGATAAAAATTCCTTAGCACACTCTGCACTCCCTGAAAGTCAGCCTGCCGTAAGGCTTGCATTGCTTTTTGCTCCTCAAAAAATACTTTAAATCAAATGATGTCAAGATCACTGGATCTTTCATACCTCTCCAGTTCAACACCCTTTATTACCCTTGGCTCAATCCCTTGAATTAATTCAAATAGTTTCTGAAAGACAATTCAATAAGGCCCACAAGGAACTGGAGGCATTCCTGCGTTGGCTTTAGAGATGTGGAGTATTCCCTCCCTAGTTCTACCTTCTTGCAGTCAATAAAGGAGTAATTAAAAGCCATCTTATCAAAGTTCTGATGCTCTTGAAGGCCTCTCTCATCTGTAAGCAAAGACCTAAAAGTTCAAAGAAGCCTTCAGAAAACCACCTGACTACCTTTATTGTGCCTAACTTTTATCAGCATTGACATTGCTATGTCAGCCAAAACACTGGCAGCATTTCCTTCTGAAGACACTCATCTCCCAAGAATACTGATAGGGCTCCTCCTCCATCTACCCTTCCTCTCCACAAACCCCAGCCCAGTATCTCAAAACTTCAATTTCTTGCCTCAACCATATCTGTGCTATTCCAATAACATCATGCTTATCCTCCATACTCAGAGTTATCATTGATAAGTCTTTGATGTAATAAATCCTTGATATAGTATCATACTTATCCTTGCTATAAGATATAATCAAAAATGAAAGCAGAAACTTAAGATACAGAGTAAAATATATTACTTGCCAATTTTCCACAGTAACTTTTCATCATTACTCCAAAATTACTTTTTAATGCAAAGAGTAGTTCCAATCACATAGAGGCCCACATGATTCAGATACTATCATAATCACAATTAGATTACATTACTGCAATCAGGAATGGAGATCATTAAGAGAAAGAATATAAATTGCTTTAGTTTTACAAGTACTGAGCTAGCAAAATTATAATTAATCTCCATTTATAATCTTTTCTTTCATAGAACTGCAAAGCATGCTACTTTTTTTAGGCCATCAATACAAATTAGAACTAAGTAATAAAGCCCTAACTACTACTACTGTGCAGTTCCAAATTGTAGAAACTTTCACATTACACAGAGAAGGCTTTTCATGCAAACAGTGCCCTCAGCATAGAGGGGTTTTCAGTGCAATAAGTCCAGCCATTTCTACAGTCACTTGGCTGTTTATAACACAAAATGCAATCAAAACTGTCTATCCCTCCTCGGAAAAATGGATATGAAGCCTGCTTCTGAAATTGGATGATAGGTTTTGTGAGAGATGAGACAATAATGACTTAGCAGCAGAGGCAAAAAAAAAAAAGACAAATACGAGATTTCACAAGTTTTCAGAATTTGAACTGAAAAGCAGATCTGCAGTGCTGTCAGGAGCTGTGAGATGGCAGACAAGGCCTCATCTAACTCCAGTACAGGCAGCCACATGGAATATACACAGCTCTGATCGGAGTTTTTAAGCTTGCCATGCAAGTTTTTTCTTCATTTTAATTCTCAGTTTGGAGGAAAAAGAACAGTAAGCTCAGCAGCTGTATCGACCACATACTAAATATTCTTCTAGACCCAAACTTTACCCTCCCTGACCAATCAGAAAAGAATTACGTGGAAGAAAAAAATGAAAAATAGTAAAATCAAAAGCAACCCATTTTTAAATGCATGAGTAACTTTATCCTTTGGTTTTACACAGAGAGTGCAAACCAACCTAAAATAATTGTTGGGGTTTTCCCGATTAAATAATCATCCCAGAGAGAGCTTGCCTAGTGCTGGCTGTATGGCAAAGGAATGAGGTTTAAATCCAAGTGAAACAAATCTGTAAGAGTGCTGTGGATTCCCTTCAGTTTTCCAGCTCTTGGGAGTTAAGTTCTGAGGCAGCAGCTGCAGGAGAAACTACAAAACAGAGAGATTCACAGAAGAACAGAATGGTTTGGGTTGCGAATGGTTTTGGTTGCTCCAAGCCCCAAAGTCCAACCTGGCCTTGGACACTTCCAGGGATCCAGGGGCAGCCACAGCTTCTCTGGGCACCCTGTGAACAAAAACAAACCTCCCAGGGAACAATTCCTCCTGACTGCAGGGAAATTTGTACAAATGAGAATGTGGGAAGCAACTTGGAATCACGTTGACCTGTTCAAAAACCCTCTTCCTTCATCTGCTGCAAGTAAACAGCAACGGGGATGGCCTGGAGAAGCCACGTGGAACATCGGTGATTGAAGCTGAGGAACCACTGAGGGAGCTGGGGGTGCTCAGCCTGGAGAAAAGGAGACTCAGGGGTGAGCTCAGCACTCCCTGTGACCCCTGAAAGGTGCCTGTGCTCAGCTGGGGCTGGGCTCTGTCTCCAGGCAGCCCTGACACAACCAGAGCACACAGCCTCGAGCTGCTCCAAGGGAAATACAGGCTGGACATCAGGAAGAAGTTTTTCACAGAAAGAGTGATAAAGTTCTGGAATGTTCTGCCCGGGGAGGTGCTGGAGTCACCATCCCTGGGTGTGTTTAACAAAGCCTGGATGTGGCCCTGGGTGCCAGGGTTTGGGTGAGCTGTTGGGGCTGGGTTGGACTCCATGATCTTGAAGGTCTCTTCCAAGCCAGTGATTCTGTGAATTCTGTGAAATCCACTTTCCATGGGGAAAGGCACACTGGAATGCTTTGGGTCTCTAGGATCCAGGGCTGCCTACCTCCAGGGGATGCCCAGCATGGGATAAAGCCAAATGAATGATGGCTTTGGATCTGTGGACTTCCCCAAGATCAAAAACCTGGAAAAAGCTAGATAATTTCCAGAAAAAAAAACCCACCATGGTTTGCTGTTTCCATTACCCCACGATCAGCTACAAATCCCGCTCCATCCCACCTAGTCCTCATCCAAACCACCAATGAGATGATTAATATGGCTGAAAATCAACTTTTAGACTACGCCAGCTGCGACCAGGCAGTTTATATATTCCTTTAAAAACTTGCACTCATAACAGCAGCTAATTCCCCTCTAATCTGAATCCTTCAGTACTTTAATTCCATGAATCTCATCCTCAGCAGCCAATGTTTTATTGAACACAACCTCCTCGCTCCACTGCTTCCTCAGACAACAGAGCACTTACCTCCTTTGAACTGGTTTCACTCAAACTCCTCAGCTTCTGGAGCCTGCTTTCCTTGCTCCTGATCATCAATAATTGCTGAGTGCAGCCTCTTAAAGCATTAATACGTAGAAGTTATAAAATAAAACCACATTTCCACTCCTCCTCAGCAGTTGCTGCGGTTCAGGTGGGGAGCAGCACACTCGCTGTCTCATTTCTCTGATGATTTTCTCTTGTGGAAGTAATCAGGAGCTGCTCTGTGTGACAAGTGCCAGGCACAGACGTCCCCGTGGGACACAGTCCCTACAGCTGGCTGGGACAGGTCAGCAGCTTCTCACAGAGAATTCCCTTTCCCCCCCAAGTGCAGCAGCGCTTCCAGGCTTAAGTGTGTCTGAACAAAGGCAGTTTGGGATGGCAATCTTGGATGTAGGCCTTTAAAATCTTTGTACACTCTATTTCAGATATGCAAATGCTCTTTTGGATATGGCTCTTGATCAAGTTTTCATGAACATCCTCATTCCTCTGCTGAAAAGCGTGTGAAATCAGTCATCTACCAGCCTCATGCAGAAATTGCTTGAGTTCAGTTTCCTTGTCTGCCTTTTCTATATGCCTGAAATTGTCTTTATCATCTCTGTCTATGCACTATTTATATTAAAATGTTTTTCTTATCTCCTGTAGCCAATTCAGCTTGGGTCAACATTAAAACCATTCCACTCACTTCAAAGAGAGCCAAAAGGATGCAAGAGAAACCTGAGGAGAAAACTATGAGCGTTTGTAGAATCCAGGAAGCAGAGAAAAACCAACATATTTGCTAGTGCTTTTTAGTTAAAAAGTTCAGAGAATGCAGTAGCATATTAATTAAATGAGCAAATAATATTTAACCTAAAACGATGCCACAGACCTGGAACTGGCAAAACTCTTAATGAACATTAAAATGTAATTCACACACTTATGTTAAAACAGTTGAGGGGATACACACGTTAGAGGAGTTTCTGCTTTTGGGTTGTGGGCTGTTGGTGGTTAGTTCGTGTTTTTTCAAACCTGCCAGCAAAAGAGCACGCTCCCAGTGATATGTCAGAGATAAAGTTGAAGCACCAGAATGCCCATGGCAAATTCAGGGAACAAAGAGTGACTCACACAGAATAAGAATGAGTGGTTATGTACAGCAGGCTGTTAACTCAAGGTGTTTCTGGAAAGCACGAGTCCTCAACATCGTGCAAACATTTGATTTTCTTACACCCACGAGTTTTCTGCCTGGTGTGGTGGAAATGGAGATTTTGAGCTTCTGTCTGGTGGACACTCTGCTGGAAAAGAGATAAAGATAATAGAGTCCTAGACTTAGCCTGGGTATAAGAAGACGAAAGTCACTGACATAAAAATTAGGATTCTTCCTGCGGAAGAAGGAGAACTTTCCAGCTGTACAGTACAGACCCATGTGTAGGTCAGGCAGATAAATGGACATTATCTGCTTTCAGGTGAGATGCCACAGTGAAATGAATCTTCATTTTCAAGTAAAATAATAAAGAAACAGATATGAAATCAGCGTGGCACTCACTGTTAGTCCCCCCAGGGAGGGGGTAGTGTTTGCTTCTCTCTGATTCTCTGTGGATCTTTTTTAGGATAGGTCCAGTTCCTGCAGGATCTGGTGCAGGACAGCAGGAAGCTCTGCAGGGACAGCACAGGGAGAGCTGGACCACTCCAGCACCTTGCTGCAGGGAGGGGAAGAACAATGCAGAGATTGCACAGGAGATGTGTCAGCGAGCAGCGTCTGCAGCATTAGCCCCACTAATCCCCTCCCTAAGTCGGACTTGTCTCGTGATGGACAAATTATCCAGCTTAGTGAGGTGTCTGGGATGGTGACAGTGCCTCAGCCCTTCTGTTCTCAGTGCTCAGAGCTTCCTTTCAGCTCCTGAGAACAGCCAAACACCCTCCCTTCGCAGAGCACCGGAGGTCTCACAGCCCTTGTTCTCTGCCCTTTGGGGGAAAAATATAAATAAAAGGAAAAATGGAACCATTTCCACCAAAAGTTAGCAATCTGTCCAAGTGGAGAGGGAGGATTGCATGGGCACAATCTTCAAATGAATATATTCCAGGCACCTAAACTAAATATTTAATGCTAGATATTCCCATTCCCACCGTATGGGGGAAAAAATCCCTCTATCCCACGTTAAAAAGGCAATAAGAGAAGCCAAGGTAGGGCTGAGACAAACAAATCCTAATTTCCCAGTCCCTGAAGATTTTGCTTTACCAATTCTTATACTGGACTTCCCAACTTCGTAGTGTTTCATAAACATTGAGTTGCAAACTATTAGTAAATTACTCTGGCAAACACCACCCTTGGTACAGTGTGTCCTCATAAGAGCATGCCCTGAATGCTCCTTACAAAGCTCTCATTTGTTTTATTTTTAATTAATTATAGTAACAGAAGATTGAAAATGTTTGGGTAATGTGGGTAAATAAAGAAATATAAAAACTTTTTTTAATGTGAATAAGGTAAAAAATATTTGTGTTTTTTTAAAAAGTCAAAGTAACAAAATTTTTGTGGCAGCTTAACAGAGTTGTGGGTTTACCATCAACGCATGTTCAAATTAAAGTTTTTTTAAATAAATGTACTTTTTTTTTCAGTGGGAATTAATTTAGGGAGCCTTATAGTCACTACACTATAACTATATAACTATAGTTATAGTGTAGGTCAAACTATCTCTGCAATGTCTCCTTCTGAATTAGATTAATAAATGGTTTAGTGACCAAAACACTATCTTAAAAAATTAAAAATACTCTCTCCAAAAGCCTAGATTTCAATACCAGAAGGGTTCAGCCAGCTCTTTATCATTCAGATGCAGATAAATTGAGTCCTTGCACTTTTCTTCCTATCTCTCTCTCACAAAATCTAAGTTCTGTCTGTTCTACCTAGATATTCATGACATTTTCTCACAAGAGCTGTGATTTACTCCAGTGTCTTCAGCCAAAAATATTTCTTCTCCCCTCTGTTCTGTGTTATGTGCTTGACTAAAATTAAGTGGAAATAAGTAGGATGGTAGTGGGAAGAGGAAAACAGCAACAGAAAGGCCAACATTGCCAAATAAATACAGTTTTCCATCTATATTTTAAAGAATCAAAAATAATATTTTTTGCTCAAAAAACCCCGAAAATGTAAAAATCAGAACTATGTGTTATACTAATAAGAGAGTTTTTTTTTATGAAGAAGAAAATTCAGAGATATTTTACCTTATCATTTCAAGAAAACCAGATGAAAAGCTGAAAGAGACAAAGGAATGGGAATCATACCTTGAAATGAAAGTTTCCTGAATTCAGAATTCCTGAAATGTGAGTTCACCAAAAATGGCCTAACCTGTAACAGCAGAAAAGCAATATATTGTATCTGCTGTATATACAATATATATCACTAGGTATTATGGATATTTACTTTTCTTGAGTTATAACAACACTTTTGTTGTTAAAAATCAAATCTATAGTCACTCCTCTAAGAACATTATTTGGATTATTTTTCTTTTCTTATGGAATATATTGCATTCTAGTGAATAATATAATTCAAGAGAAGCTATGTCCCAAAATAAAATGGCATTTGAAAGAGAAAGTGTATGTGTGTATTTTCAGGGGGAAAATTATTAAAGCATCAAGGTTTCTGTCAAGGATGGCAAGAGACTAATTCCAAATAAATTGAATATGTGCTTATTTTGTTCATTGATCCTGAAGGTAAAATTTAATCATTTTAAAGAATAAAGAATTGGTTACTTTTTGCATAAATTCACTAAATAAATAAATAAAAAGCAAGAAAAATGACACAACATTGTGACATTTTAGAAATGAAACACCACAAACGAAATAGAAGCAATTAGCTGAAAATCAATTTGATTGTCCTCCGGGTCTAGTGCTGAGGTACAGGTCAGAAATGTCCTGTGTAAATAAAGCTTTAAATACCCCATAAAAACAGCCTTTCTGGAAAAGAGGAGAAGAGTCTTATTTATGCCTTAATTAAAATCTGATAACGCAGGGGGAACAAAAATAAAAGTCAACTTTGGGATTGGTGCAGTGACCTGAAAATGGGTCCTGTCTCCATGAGGAAGATCTATGGTGTCCCAGGAGAAGGTCTGAGGATGGGGCAGCTGAGATTTCTGCTCCTGCTGTCGTGTATCCCACGAAGGCAGGGGTCATCGAGGGGTGAGGGAATCCCTTGGGAGCTGGAATGGTGGGAATCTGCCTGTGGAATTCTTCCTGGTCATCCTACACCTGAGCACAGCCTGCAGCTTTCCTGCTGAACCCTCCCTATAAAATACCCTCTCCTCCCAAAACTGTTGCAAGAACATATAAGTTTCTCTGTGTGCAGGAAAATTTTCCCATGGGAGAGCATCTTTTACTGTCTTTTTACTCTGTATAAGTTTCTGTAAACAAAATTTCTGGTTTGTGATTCAAGGACATTTTTGGATTTCTCTGCCTGTCTCCCAATGGTGGGAGAAGGAGGTGAAGGACTGTTGTCTCTGATATTGTAAGCATCCTAGCATTCTGGTACAGAGCATTGAAGAAGCAGCATCTGAGCTCTGTACCTGGGCACATTATAGCCCAATCCTCTGAACTATGGAGTGATGTTAATAAATCATATTTAGCCTTCTGAAATTATTGTCAAGAGTCCTTTGTCAATGCACGGACCACGGCAATACAAAACCACCACAGGTTTTCTTGCAGGGGATTTTCCTACAGCTGAGATTTCCTCCAAGGTCAATT